>OZ022584.1:20490146-21041983 GCA_963669155.1 Arbacia lixula
TTTGTGTTTGTGCAGCGCTGGACGCTTTTTGTCTCCTGGAGGTCTTTGACCACCTGAAGGAGCTGGTTCTGACCGAGGGACTGGACATTGTCATGGAGCAGTGCATGTCAGCCAATCCAAACAAGAAGTCCAAACCCAAGAACAAGGGCAAGGGAAGCAGACCACCTAAGGAAAAGCCGTCGTTTGCTGAAGCTCTTAATCGGGTACGTTTTATTCTCCAGTGTCAAATTTTCAAGTTTTAATTGACAAGAAAACTAACTGCTATTTGGACTTGCATGTTGAATGTAGAGACATTGATTTTTCTTTCATGTT
The DNA here is from genome assembly GCA_963669155.1 of Arbacia lixula. Lineage (NCBI taxonomy): Eukaryota > Metazoa > Echinodermata > Echinoidea > Arbacioida > Arbaciidae > Arbacia > Arbacia lixula. The sequence continues at coordinate 20,490,459 of OZ022584.1, forward strand.
TGTGTAACGTTGTGTAAGTTTTCATTGCTTGCTCTTTGTTGAACATTTTTTTGGCCTCAATATGTGTATTTTTGTTTCTATTCATAATGTTCATGTTATTATGGACCTACATGTACTTATATTTACCAAACACAAGGCCCCAAAGCTATCTAATTTGGTCATCCTGTACAAAACATTCTCAATAAACCAATTAATGAATAAATCTAATCTGGACTTGATAAGTAACTTTTGTAAGTCAATGATTTGAATTACCTTTAAGTTCAAATGTCCAAGGCAGCTGATTCCATCCTTGTACCTTGTTACCCTGTGTTGCAGCCTCGGAGAGGTCCCGCCATAGCGCCGGGCCAGCTGGCCGTAATATGTGACAACATGCTGCAGGGACTGGGCCGCTACCTCAGGGCCTGTGGCATCGACGTCAAGATCCTGGAGAACGAAGAGGAACATGAGGCGGCCATCGAGGTAGGTCTGGTGTTAGTGTTAGTGTCTAGTGACACTAATGGTGTTAGTTCCAGAGTTAACGCTAGTGTGCATGTCCATGAGAATGAGGAGGAACATGAGGTATCCATCGAGGTAGGTCTGGTGTTAATGTTAGTGTTAAATGACACCAATGGTTCCAGTGTTAGTGTTAGTGTTAGTGTCAGTGTCCATGGGAATGAGGAGGAACATAATGCAGCCGTTGAGGTAGGTCTGGTGTTATTTTTAGTGTTTCGTGACACCAATGGTATTAGTTTCAGTGTTATTGTTAGTGTCAGTGTCCATGAGAATGAGGAGGAACATAATGCAGCCATTGAGGTAGGTCTGGTGTCATTGTTAGTGTTTTAGTGCTAGGGTCAGTGTGAGTATTGCAGTTTAGACAAGTTTGGCAGCAAGATTGGTGTTAGTTTCAGTGTGAGTGTCAATGGTCATATCTGTATTAGTATTGTAGTGACTCTATACAGCCACTCTTTCTTTGTTCGTTAACTACTAGCTCTCTCAGATTTGCCATCCATGTATTTTGCCCCTAGTTCTCTTTCCATTACAAACCATCCATTCATGTTGTTCAACCAACCGCGCACCGATACCACGTGAACAACACCGTTCTTTGTTCACCATCACGCTGATTCGCACTGGCCACCAGCGCTCTCCAGTCTTTGTTCCTCACTCTCAATATACACCTTGATTGAGTCGGCACGCATCTCCTCGGACACGAGAAGTCTCCAACGCCTTACGGCGCTTCTACTCTTTTCCTGCCGTGTCCGGCGGGCTGGCAGTTTTCCAGTGGTGCGTTGCAATCGACACCGACATGGCTAGATTTACCACTGGGAGCTGTCAGTCCGGCCAGTCCATCGCTTCGGCAGCTTTCATTCAGAAGTTCAACTCACCGTAACTCTGAATCTTCAAAAGACGGCCTATACACTGTACCACGACGTCTACGGCGACCTCACTGCTCTACGTCGGTATACCGGCTCGTCTCATCCTTTCTACCTCGGCCCCGACGTCAAGCGACTCACTGCTTCGTCCCCGAGCGCCTCACCTTTCTTCTCTGGCCTCCGACACCACTGCTTTGTTCCCGAGCGCCATTCATCTTCACTTCACTTCACTTCTCTTCTCTTCTCGTCCGCGATCACCATCGCAAGCGTGCAGCGTCGACATCGCGATCTTCACGGCTCTTCAGCCACGTTTACGAAGTCGCGTTTCCGCCACTAAGTCTCCGCATCATCATCCTTCGCGAGAGCCCCTTCCTTCGTCATCGCCATTCATTTCACTGGACTTTACGTAAGCATTGTAGTCCATCACATTTATTCATGTACATGTTTCATTGGCCAATTTAATATCATTCGTGCAATACTCATATTTCTTCTTCGCATGACTGCACTTGCACGTGCACAGTCATTGCTTCATTCATATATCAATAAACAAACGAAAAGGGAATACAATTTATCATGACTTTTATTATCGTACAAACCTGCTTCCTTGTAAGTTAAAAATTGAGTTTATGGCGTGTGATCAGTGTCAGTGTATCACAACATCACATCACAACACGCAACACACACACACTACACTTCACACCCTTAAATTCTACATTGGTGACCCCGACGTGATTACTTGGAAGCTTGAGTGTACGATTTTATCGTTCCCAGATTCGATATTTTTTTAAACATGTTTATCCTATATCGCCTCTCGTTTGTGGATTTCATCCACAACTTCGAGTCTGGCAGGGGAGTAATGTAGTGACTCTATACAGCCACTCTTTCTTTGTTCGTTAACTACTAGCTCTCTCAGATTTGCCATCCATGTATTTTGCCCCTAGTTCTCTTTCCATTACAAACCATCCATTCATGTTGTTCAACCAACCGCGCACCGATACCACGTGAACAACACCGTTCTTTGTTCACCATCACGCTGATTCGCACTGGCCACCAGCGCTCTCCAGTCTTTGTTCCTCACTCTCAATATACACCTTGATTGAGTCGGCACGCATCTCCTCGGACACGAGAAGTCTCCAACGCCTTACGGCGCTTCTACTCTTTTCCTGCCGTGTCCGGCGGGCTGGCAGTTTTCCAGTGGTGCGTTGCAATCGACACCGACATGGCTAGATTTACCACTGGGAGCTGTCAGTCCGGCCAGTCCATCGCTTCGGCAGCTTTCATTCAGAAGTTCAACTCACCGTAACTCTGAATCTTCAAAAGACGGCCTATACACTGTACCACGACGTCTACGGCGACCTCACTGCTCTACGTCGGTATACCGGCTCGTCTCATCCTTTCTACCTCGGCCCCGACGTCAAGCGACTCACTGCTTCGTCCCCGAGCGCCTCACCTTTCTTCTCTGGCCTCCGACACCACTGCTTTGTTCCCGAGCGCCATTCATCTTCACTTCACTTCACTTCTCTTCTCTTCTCGTCCGCGATCACCATCGCAAGCGTGCAGCGTCGACATCGCGATCTTCACGGCTCTTCAGCCACGTTTACGAAGTCGCGTTTCCGCCACTAAGTCTCCGCATCATCATCCTTCGCGAGAGCCCCTTCCTTCGTCATCGCCATTCATTTCACTGGACTTTACGTAAGCATTGTAGTCCATCACATTTATTCATGTACATGTTTCATTGGCCAATTTAATATCATTCGTGCAATACTCATATTTCTTCTTCGCATGACTGCACTTGCACGTGCACAGTCATTGCTTCATTCATATATCAATAAACAAACGAAAAGGGAATACAATTTATCATGACTTTTATTATCGTACAAACCTGCTTCCTTGTAAGTTAAAAATTGAGTTTATGGCGTGTGATCAGTGTCAGTGTATCACAACATCACATCACAACACGCAACACACACACACTACACTTCACACCCTTAAATTCTACAGTATTAATGTTAATATCATTTTCAATTCCAGTGCTAGTGTCAGACTATGTATTGTATGAAAGATTATTTTTGGGGTAGTATTGGTGTCTAATGCTATTGACAGTGTAAGAGTGTATATGAGTTGTTTGTAGTCGTGGCTGGTATATACACCCTTACTCTTCTCAAATGAGGAAAATAGAAGAAGTAGACACGCTCTTGTCCAGTAGTCAATAGAGAATTTATTATTGACGTTCAAGTTGTACATGGAAGATGTTATACAGTATATATATGACTCCGGATACAAAGTTGACATATGCAAAGACTGAAATGTACAGAGGTATAAACTCGGAGGTAGCAACTCAGTGGTAGAAAACTCAATGGTAGAAAACTCAATGGTATAAACTCAATGGTAGAAACTCAATGGTACTCCCAGCAGACGGTCCTATAGTAAACCCTAAAGAGGGAGGACTAGGGAGACCTAGCTAAAGTCGTCTTCACGCCAAGAGGCAGAGAAGAGAAGAATGAATTCAGATTCCAACTCTTGGAGTTTTCATCTAAAGGAGGCAGAATTAAAGATGGGTGTTTTGTAAACTGGGGCAGGAAGCAATACAACCCAACGGAGGTCGAGCTGATAAGGGGACTATACTGGCTACTTTTAATATAAACATATCCACCCATGCAGGAGGGAGTTTGGGTTTCAGCCCCCAATTTGTGTAAACAAGTAGAAGGTTGTTTCTATTAATATCTGGGACAGAGGAGGTTATTTTGATAGGCAGCATGGTCTGTTAATTTTCAAGAAACTTTTGAAACTGTTAAATATAACTGGAGGTCGACAATTGTAACTATTATATATGAAAATGTATGACATTAATATGGATAAATGGTGTTACATTCGACCATTCTTTCTAGAAGAAACGTCCTCGTTTCAAAACAGAAACAGAGAAAGGGAAAGTGAATGGGGGAGATCTAATAGAACAAGCGACAAGGTTTAAAACACTAAAAGTGGAATAGTGAGAAATGCGGAACACTGAGAGCATATCCAGATACGAAAAAAAATGACAGGTGAATACAATACCGAAACAAATACCTGGGTATAAACCATGAGCTATGTACAAAGGATATAGTAAAACATGGAAATACAAAAGCATTACAAAGGAGATAGAGCTGGAAAGAAAAAGAAGGAAAGAAAAGTACATAGGAAAGTACAACCAATAACTATACTAACTGAGGTCAAGCCTTAACATGCTATTATCAACTGACCATGAATACGACCAAGAAAAGAGAATGAGACATGAAAATGTAAAACCAAGTTAGAGAGAGTATGCATCACATGAATATCAAGACTGTAACAACACTGTATCAGAGATGTTGGTAACAAGTGAAACAAATGAACTAAATCAAAACAAAATAAGTACATGAGAATATGCACATATTTCCGACAAACACAATAAACATTAGGGAGATGTAAAGACATTAAAATGCACCAGAATATGGTAAAAAAACTTAAACAGCTCAACTTCTGCAAAAAAACATAAACTCGAGAAACACCTAACAAACAGAACGTTATTGTCTGGTTACTAAAAGGTGGCACATGATGCATGTTCCGCGAAAATGAAAATTATGACTAAGCCTCAAACAAAAAAAGCCGAAAAAAAACACAAATTTAATCCCAGTGCATTCTCGCACTATGAGGAAGGAGATGCATTAAAACTGTAAACATTAGATTGTTAAACCAAAATGACTGAGGAATAAAAATCACAAACAGAATGAATGAATAACGGTGTGACAGAGTAAAGTAATATTGTCCTTCGACAAATGTGCAACAGATAATACATACAAAACTATACGATATTAAGCAAAAATGAAACATGGAAACAAGACTTATAAAATATCGAATTGTCATCAGCTGGATCACTCAATCCATAAAACTACATAATACAAGTTAACATAAAAGAAATCAATAAAAGAAATCCAGAGCAACAACAACTATCTTACACTAGGCCTGATGAAAAGATCCGCAAGGGTGATCAGGTGAGATATGAAGGAATAGGGTCGCCATAGTAAGCAGGGGGGGGGGGGGGGGAGGGCGTACAACGCGACCACCTCGTGTAGGAGTTGGAAGGACGTGGTTACCTGGTTACAGGCATGGGCATCGTGAAATGGTGTGGGGGGAGGGGAGGTATGTCCGGCAGGACGGGAGGTTGGGTAACATTTTTTTTCCAGGGTCGGTGGAACAGGAGGTGGGGAGTGAAGTAGAGAGTGAAGGAGGGGGATATGGCGGGGGTCAGGCAGCAGGGGAAGGTGGGGGACACGGCGTCATTCGGGATGACAGTGGGAGGGAGGTCGAGATAAGGTGTCAGCCGGTTGGAGTGTATCACTTTCGGCTATGACACCATTGTGCAAAATCTTCCTTCCCATCACCAGAGAATGGGGGGAGGGGGATCAATCTAGATAACAGGGTGGGAGGTGGGAAAAGGCATGGAAGTGGGAGGGAGAGGGTGTGCAGTAGTCATCATGAAATACAATGTAGTTACAATGAACTTGTAAACGGAAAAATAACGAACTGTGTAATATACAGACTAACCCAAATAAAAAGCGCAAGAAATTGTGGAATGAAACAAATAGCACAAATTAACTAGCTAAGATTACGAGAAGTAAGCCTAAGAAAAGAGGGAACCGTAAATCGAAGGCTAGCTAAAAAAATACGGAAGCGTAAAACTTATCATACGGTAGAGATAAAAGCAAGACATAAACAACACACAAAGAACGATAAACGAAATAACAGGAAAAGAAAGAGACGATATGTATGCATATACAAAAACAGGTGTAGCGTTAAACTCACCAAAAGGTTGCCATACATGAAGTGGTTGTAAAGGAAAAATACTAATAACAATAATCACAGTCAAAAAGGTCACAGTTCAGTCCAGGACTTGGGCAGGCAGTAACGGGAGAACGGTGAGCACAGAAACATGACGATGGGGCATGAGGATACAGGCGACATCGACTGCGATGACGGCGGACGAAGAGGATGATGAACTGAAGCTGGACCGATGAGGCAGCTCTGCACGATCAGGAGGAGAGGGACGCCAGGAGGATGACACAGGAGTAGGAGCAAAGGCGATGAGACGAAACGGTGACACACACGGCCAGAACGACGAAAAGGAAATAGGCTCGAACAAAATTGTAGAACGGCCGAATTGTAGAAAGATGACGAGTTTGGCGAATGGAGCAGTACATGTACACGAGCGGCGACGATGACTCCAGTCACCCGCTGCAGTTGTAAGAGCACTGCACGATCCGGAACAAATGTGATTATGAAGAACTGGTGAAATTGATACAAATTATCAAATGACGGGCGAATACAGTTAGATGACTCTGGAAGTAGACTAATACAAGCGGCGAAGATGGCTCCGCAGTTTACCGCTGCCACCAGCTGTAAGAGTGTATATGAGTTGTTTGTAGTCGTGGCTGGTATATACACCCTTACTCTTCTCAAATGAGGAAAATAGAAGAAGTAGACACGCTCTTGTCCAGTAGTCAATAGAGAATTTATTATTGACGTTCAAGTTGTACATGGAAGATGTTATACAGTATATATATGACTCCGGATACAAAGTTGACATATGCAAAGACTGAAATGTACAGAGGTATAAACTCGGAGGTAGCAACTCAGTGGTAGAAAACTCAATGGTAGAAAACTCAATGGTATAAACTCAATGGTAGAAACTCAATGGTACTCCCAGCAGACGGTCCTATAGTAAACCCTAAAGAGGGAGGACTAGGGAGACCTAGCTAAAGTCGTCTTCACGCCAAGAGGCAGAGAAGAGAAGAATGAATTCAGATTCCAACTCTTGGAGTTTTCATCTAAAGGAGGCAGAATTAAAGATGGGTGTTTTGTAAACTGGGGCAGGAAGCAATACAACCCAACGGAGGTCGAGCTGATAAGGGGACTATACTGGCTACTTTTAATATAAACATATCCACCCATGCAGGAGGGAGTTTGGGTTTCAGCCCCCAATTTGTGTAAACAAGTAGAAGGTTGTTTCTATTAATATCTGGGACAGAGGAGGTTATTTTGATAGGCAGCATGGTCTGTTAATTTTCAAGAAACTTTTGAAACTGTTAAATATAACTGGAGGTCGACAATTGTAACTATTATATATGAAAATGTATGACATTAATATGGATAAATGGTGTTACAACAGTATGAGGGGAGGCTGTAGGGTCAGTCAGAGTGGGGTAGTTTTGACAACTTTGTCAGCAAGATTGGTGTTTGTGTTATTGTTTTGGGTAATGTTGGTGTCAGTGCTAATGTGTGAAGGGATGTTATAGTATTGGATAAGTGAATATTTCATTTTATGGCCCATTGTCTCTCCCTCTCCTGTCTGCCTCACAGATTTCTCGTCTCGAGGGCCGTGCAGTCCTGACTGCAGGGACGCCATATCAGATGGTAAGGATGCTGTATTGCTATGTAGAAGCCTAATCAGTGGGATAAATCACATGAAAGACAAACATGGGTTGGACAGTAATGTCCTTCAGGATGACATTCCATCCACATTAGGGGCGTCGTCATTAGCCCGATGTGGGCGAAATAGCGAGCTTGTTCTGATCGGGTTAGCTAGCCAGATCACGAAATAGCTAGCTATTTGCGTCTTCATTAGCCAGATCAGGCAAAATAGCGAGCTATTTGGTTGAGAAAATTTCCCAAGAAATCTTGGGCTAGATGGAGCTAGCTCGAGCTAGTTCGCGAAATAGCTCGAGCTAGCTCGGAGCGTCTTCATTAGCCTGAAAATTTTCCGACCCCGGCACGCATCAGCGCGCACGAGGCGTTGTTTACGTAGGTTTTTATACGTGCGTGAATGCGAGCTCACAACCGAAGCCACGCGGTCGTGGCCTATTCCCGTCGCACGCTACGCATGTGTGAACATCGGGGTAATTTATGCATCCCGAGTTTCGAGCTTACGTATCCCGAGTTTCAAGCTAATGAAGACGCGATTGCAACTTCAGGCTAGTTCCCCGGATCAGCAAAATAGCTCGCTATTTGGTCTGATCGGGCTAATGAAGACGCACCTATTGCTGCTCTCTACCCAGGTGTATAATTGGGTACCTGGTAGGAATGGAATATGTGTGCCTGACTGGCTGCCATGATGCTAAAATTATCCATTGGAATTGGTCACAAAAAGCTTACAAGCATCCAATGACTGGGGTAATGATATTGTAAAGTGATTAGAGATGATATTGTTTCACTTTGATATTTGTTGCTTTATGAATTTATTTATTATCTCTCATCATTGTTATCATACATAGGTGACAATATAAAAATCTATCCATTCATCAATCTTAATTAATTTCCAACATCAATCTTGATTTCTTTTTCAGATGAAGTCTCGTGTTGAGGAGGGGCAGATAATGTGTGTGAGGGCTGATAAGAAGGCTAGATACCAGGTCCAAGACGTTCTGGACTTCTTCAATGTGGTGGTCACACCTCGAGATATCTTCAGCCGTTGCCAGGTAACCAAAGAACAAACAAACACGCAATTTTGCGAGTTTTACATCACAAGCAAAGGATAGCTTGCACATGTCACCAACATATAAATGATCTAAATTAAGAATATACAACAAATATGCATAAACACTCAATGTTAGAATTATTAAAAAATTAATGAGTAGTATAATTGTTTGATAAGAAACAACGTTTTAAAGATTTAACATCTTTTCTTTCTCTTTCAATTTTATCTTAAAAAAAGGATCACAAATCACTATTGGAAAAGGATTTGTTGGTGTGATGCAGAGATGGGACAACCATACAGAAGGTTGTTGCTGAAGACCAGGAGCTATAGTTACAAAACTTTACTACCCTAGGCAGTTACTAAAATGCATTTGGCTTCTTAGGTTTTAGTAGCCAACTAGGCGAGTAAGGTTTCATGAATATGGCTCCAGACACATGGATTTGCTGTGTGTTCTTCTCTGCTGAAGTAACATCCGTGTGGCTCATGGCCGTTTGTTCTTCCTATCCAGGTGTGCAATGGTAACACCTATGTGAAGGTGTGTAACTCTGACATGCGCTTTCTGTGGCATCAGAAGGTAGCCCTCTTGGCTGGGGGGACTCATCATGCCATCGTACCAGACTACGATGAGGACGACGACCTTGTAGAGGACTTTGACGATGTAGTGGGATTGGGGAACGATTACGACGATGGTGCTGACGTTGTTTTGGCCCGCCCTGTCCAGCCATCTTCAACATACATGGCTGCTTGCCATAGCCAAGTGAATCCGGCAGCAAACAGAGCACAGTCTTCACCGCACCCCGGCGTCCCTTCGCAAACGTCTACCACACTGAATGAGCCTCGTTTAGAAGGGTATTCACAGGTTGGAGTAGGACCGCAAGGAGATCGCCCGGGACCAGTAACCGCTCAATCCACAGACGATTCGACCTTTGACCCTCTGGCCGTCTGCACAAGTGGAGAGCAGGTCAAGGGGGTCATGTCCCAGCCGCAGCGATGGCGGAACGCAAACAAGTCTTCTGCCTGCGTGGAGGACGACGCTCCCATGTTGTATCTGGAAGACTCCATTGACTTCAGGTCGGTGTCCGTTGTGAATCCCTCTGGCCACACTGTCGACATCCAGGTGGACGCCGTGCCGGAGGGCATCCTCGATCAGGTGACAGAGTTCTTCTGCTGCGCTGCCTGTGGCAAAGTCTACTGGGAAGGCAAGCACTTTAAGGAGGTCTGCTCACAGTTTGGTGTCTTTTTAGAACGCGGGGATGACAAATGAAGTGTAGGGTGAGGCTAGAGGCAACATGAATGGCAGGAGGTGGGAATGACTGTTTGGAGCTTTTGTTCAAACTCAATGGACTTTTGTGCTCACCTGATCTTTGAGAGTACAAGTTTTGTAGAGGGTCATGTGCCCATCATATTCATCATTTATCATTTATTAAATGTGCTGACATATAATCAAGACACACATTGAGATAATCAAGAACTGAAATATTACTCAGTTTAGTGACCATCCATGACATATTGCTGAACATGTATGTCTGAAGATAAAATGCATCATGATACATATGATGCATTATTGTTTTAACAAGTCACAGGGTTCTGCCTATTCTTTTGTCAAAGTGTGAAAGTAGTGTTGGCATTGTCTCTTCCATGAAGGGCTTGATGCTTGTATCAATAGAGTTAGCTCAATAATCAAGTATACATTATTAGTGGGAAATTTTGTTGTGAAATACCTTTCTGAAATATGAATGTATTTTTTGTCAGAATACAAAGTGGTTGGTATCTGTGCTGAAAGAGTCCTAAAAGTTCTAGGAGTAAGAAGGTGATTCCACGTGCCAAAGTATTTTACAAATGTGTCTAAAATTGATGCCATTGAATAGCATTCTGACTGACATCTCATCAGCTTTTTTGACATTTTAAAAAACATTAAAAATGTATGTGCATGACATTATATATATGGTAGCGGTTTTTGGTATCGCTCAATTATTTTACATTTGTATTTCTGCAAAGCTGTAAGCAAGATAACTTGCTTTGATGAGAGCTCATTTCTTATGATAATACACGTAAGATGAGTTGGCGGATGGAGAATCGCCCCCACGCAAGAATTGATGTTGCATGTTAAAGCTGTATGCCCTTGCCATGTGTTGTTGCCAATTATCTGAACTATTACTTACATTTGTGCCTGCAAAGTCAAATCTTTGTGAATAAAAATTATATTTGTTTGTGCTGCACTCGTCCATGCATTGTGCCTTAGCATGACTTGCACTGTCCCATGCACCCAGTGTGGCGTCGTCCACCATTATCGTGCATTTTAGTTGACCTACTGCCTTATGAATGAGACTACAATTTCTGCCATAATTGTTGAAAAGCGCTTCCTCTGGGTTAACGTGTGTACTGAATAAAAGAATGGGATTGAGCTTGCTACATTGTGTAGACCAAATGTCGTATATTGTTATTATTAGTAGATGCTAGGTTTAGGTTCTTCAGGAAATATGAAATGCTTAATATTGAATACAATGTATAATGTTTTCAGTGAGAATTTGAATCAAAGCATTTTGATTTTTTTTCATGTTCATGAAAATGGCAGGTTTATCAGTAATTCTTATTCTGAGCTTTCTGGTACTTTCATCTCATATGCAAGCGAGGCAAGAATGGGTCAGAACTGAAAATGTTTCGCACTCAAAGAAATATGCCCTCTCCTTACTTTTAAAGATTTTTGACATTGTTTAATAATGATTTGTCCAATTTGAACTTTTATCTCAGGTATACTTGTGAGAAATTTCATGGACTGTAACAAATTCCAAATGCAAGTTAAGTTTATTGTAATTATAGGCAGAACCAATCACTCAGGCGATTGCCTATTTATTTATGCGAGATGTTTACTTGGCAAAGTCAGGGCCCCAAAGTGTGTTTCAGAGATTTTTTTATAGTGTTTAGCTTATTATAGGCGATGCTCTTTGTGCCATACTTGATATGTGTGGGAAGAAAGGATGTTAAAGCATTGCCCTTCCTCGGTGCTAAAAATCTTCATTTACCAATTCCGTAAATGGCAGCGGTATATCCACATCATGGTTCTATTGAAAGGACTAGTTGTTTTAAAAAAGTGCTTGAACCTTTAGATTGATAATATCTAGACTGTTACCAGCTTGTGTCAAGAGGGAATTTACACATTCAAAGTGGAAAAGTATCAATTTGGGATAGTCTTTAGTAATCTTTATTTTGATTTAATTCAAATACCATTTTTCCCATATCTTTTATTGGATTTCATTCACATAATGAAATAAATAATTTCACTTTAAAACATAAAATTACAAATCAATAAACATAATATTTCTATTGATTCGATAAACACAATTATTACATAAATCATTTGAAGCACCCACACACACACACACACACACAACTTCAACTCAAGACCACAACTCATCAGACACTTGTGTTGTACATTTAAAAGTGTTTTGTTGATGCTTGTCCCTCTCAACCTACATGTTACTTGTTAATGTCTTGCAGATATTCAACTTCATTTGAATAAATATTAACAGTCTATAACATTTTTTTCAGAGGAATAAAATGTATTGTGTAAGTTTTTCAAATTTCTTTTAATGACTCTTTTTACTGAAAGGACTGCAAAAAAAAAAAAAATTTCCACAAAAGGTAATAAATGCATTAACAGTATAGTGAATTTTATTGTTCCGTATTTGAATGAAAACAAGTAAAATGTATTAGCACACATATCATTTTTTTAACAGTTGTAATGTTGCAAATAAACATATACTGTACATATATGACATATGACTTTACTTATTTCCTATGTTGAGTATGAGATTGGCTTTACCAATACCCTATCCATGAATATGGGCATTGAATGTAGCACTAAATTAAAGGGATATAAAATAAATAAAATAAAAGCAGACACACAAAAGAAACATGAGTGAAGGTTTGTTGAGAATCATCCATAAAAATATGACTTTACTTATTTCCTATTTTGAGTATGAGATTGGCTTTACCAATACCCTATCTATGAACATGGGCATTGAATGTAGCACTAAATTAAAGGGATATAAAATAAGTAAAATAAAAGCAGACACACAAAAGAAACATGACTGAAGGTTTGATGAGAATCATCCATTTACGGATAAGAAAGTTGATTTTGTGGCGTCGTGTGCGAGGTGCTCTCCCACATGTCCTGTACAAAAGAAATCCATAAATTGCTTTCTTGTTTGATTTTGACAACAGATTTTCTTCTTTTTGTACAGGTATGTGTTTTAAAACATATTTCTAATGATGTATCATACGTACAGGTAAAAGAATGCATATCTTTTTGAGAAAATGCACATTTTCGAAAAAAAATTGTACACAGCACCTCGCACTTGGTGTCACAAAATCAAATCTTTATGAGATCATAACTTTCTTATCCTTTGACAGATTTTCATCTAACCTTCAATAATATGTTCATTATGTGTCTACTCTAATTGAAACAAACTTAATTTCAGGGTGAACTATCTTCTAAATAATAAATTAAATAGTTTGCCATACCAGCATTCTAATTACATGTCTGAGGATGGGTAAGAATCATGTCTAAGTACGATTATGAAAGCTTATTGGATGGACACAATTTTTTTTCTCTGCATTTTGGCTCTTCTGGTCTTTCCATTTTCATGAGAAAGAAAGGCGTTTTTCAACCTATGTGTTAAAATGCAGCTTGAGAAGAAGTCTCTTTTTATTCTTCATCTGATTTCATTATGTTACCTCCTCACATCTGGACCAATTTTGTGCAAAGCAGGGGTTACTAAAAGCTGCCTATACATATAATATTATGCACAAATGAAGTAAAACATTTATGTTCATTAGTTAAAAGCACTATGGCTAAGAAGTACCCAAAAGATGACACTGCGGCAGGGAAGGTCTTTAAAAAGAAATGACAGTACAAGAAGCAGATAATGCAAGATATTCTAGCTAAAACTTCTTCCTCCTCCTCTTCACCGCTTTCATCGCCTTCTTCTTGCTGGACTTGCGAAGCTAGAAGAAAAGAGAGAAAAACAAGAAAATTGAATTAATGTACATATACATTTATATATTAAGAGCGCAGCTAGTGGAACATATGTTTAAATTTGTATCTCTTTCTGTACCCAGTACCCCGCTTCATTTTGCCAAGTCATAGCAAATAAACTCTCATGCTTATTAAGATGATGTCAGTCATTGCTTTTCATGTGAGGGATAATGTGCGAATGGCCCAAAGGAATCACACTGTGCAAGTTTGAGGATTACATGATTAAGAAAAGCCCTGTATTGTTACTGAGAAGATTTGCTTTGACCCATGAATGAGGGATTCATGACAAGAAGGGGAAATGAGACCTGGGGGGTGTTTCACCAAGCTGTTCGTAAGTTACGAACGACTTTACGAACGACTGGTGATCTCTTCTTGTACTAAATGCGATACCACATCGAGAATCTGATTTAGCACAAGAAGGGATCACCAGTCGTTCGTAAAATCGTTTGTAACTTAGGAACAGATGGCATATGCCATACTTACTGTGCCTAGGAACAACATTTTCTTGAATAGAAACTACATTGTTTTCATGAAGAGTTGCGCTAAAATGCCCTATAACAAACACGCGCATATAATACCCTGTGAATTAATTGGAGTAGCTGGTCAGAATCTGATGTTGCATGTCAGAATGGATTCCTCTTTTTGCCTGCAGTGGCGAATGATCTTGAGGGGCCTTGTGCCAGTGGCATCTCTAAGTCAAGAGAGGAAAGTCACCCTCTATGGTACCCTCTACTCCTGTTAGAATGAGCACTGATACAAGATTTTGTAATGGAGGCAATACTCCCAGTCCCAATTTCAAACAATACATGTGCAAACCAGATTTCTGTATTCTTCATACAGTTGATCAACGGTAATGGACTGTAAACTGCATACCCACATCACACACACAAAAGCATACATTTTGAGATCTTGTGTGGGGCCCCTGTGTCAATGTGGGCATCGACAGTCATTCGAACTCAAACTTGCTTACACAATGTCTACTAAACAGAGAGTGTAATAACTTGGTAAACTTGAATATAATTGGGAGTCCAAACTTCTTCTGACAGAAAGATATAATTATGTAATCTTTCTACAAGTGATTTACACGATTTTAACATGTTTCTTTCAATAAAAACAACTCTTCTGGATGTAACTGTTGAAGTTGAAATTGTAAGGGCAGTGCTTACCTTGCTGGACAGCTTTTTCCTGTTTGAGGGAGATGAGTGGACACAAATATGAAAAGGAAACCTCGTTAATAATCACAAGACATGAACAGTCCACGACATCCACGTACAGTTGTGGATCAGCTTAATGCTCCTACTACCACTACACACACCCAATGTCAAATCATATCATTCCACAACATTCAATATAGGTAAATGTGATACCTCTAACCCATCAATATAGGTAAATGTGATACCTCTAATCCATCAATATAGATAAATGTGATACCTCTAACCCATCAATATAGGTAAATGTGATACCTCTAACCCATCAATATACGTAAATGTGATACCTCTAACCCATCAATATAGGTAAATGTGATACCTCCAACCCATCAATAGAGGTAAATGTGATACCTCTAACCAATCAATATAGGTAAATGTGATACCTCTAACCCATCAATAGAGGTAAATGTGATACCTCTAACCCATCAATATAGGTAAATGTGATACCTCTAACCCATCAATATAGGTAAATGTGATAACTCTAACCCATCAATATAGTTAAATGTGATACCTCTAACCCATCAATATAGGTAAATGTGATACCTCTAACCCATCAATATAGGTAAATGTGATACCTCTAACCCATCAATATAGGTAAATGTGATACCTCTAACCCATCAATAGAGGTAAATGTGATACCTCTAACCCATCAATAGAGGTAAATGTGATACCTCTAACCCATCAATTGAGGTAAATGTGATACCTCTAACCAATCAATATAGGTAAATGTGATACCTCTAACCCATCAATATAGGTAAATATGATACCTCTAACCCATCAAATTATGTAAATGTGATGGCTCTGACCCATCAATATAGGTAAATGTGATACCTCTACCCCATCAATATAGGTAAATGTGATACCTCTAACCCATCAAATTATGTAAATGTGATGGCTCTGACCCATCAATATAGGTAAATGTGATACCTCTAACCCATCAATATAGGTAAATGTGATACCTCTAACCCATCAATATATGTAAATGTGATGGCTCTGACCCATCAATATAGGTAAATGTGATACCTCTAACCCATCAATATAGGTAAATGTCATACCTCTAAACCTTTGTATCGTATTTAAACTGCTGCTCTATAGGTTTCATGTGAATTACTTGTACAAAAAATGCATTAGTGCCGAATAAAGAGTTACTTCTTCCTGTAAAAGTAATCACCTTGTTTTCTCTGAAAAAACAAAGTGGCTCGCAAACCACGAGTCCCCCCTGATTTCGCAATCGATAAGTTTTTTTTTCAAATATTTTTTTCAAACCTTTTGACCCCATCAGCCTCATAAAGAGACACATGTGGTATTACCCAAGGATCATTTGTACCAAGTGTGATCACAATTGATGCAAAAATAAAGAAATGAAAGCAAGTCAAACGGAAACTTTGAGAAAAATGATGCACACGGCCTCATATCATTTGACCTTTTGACCCCTAGATGACCTATGATGCCATCATCCACATTAAAACACATGTGGTATTACCCAAGAATCATTTGTACCAAGTTTGATCACAATTGATGCAGAAATAAAGAAATGAGAGCAAGTCAAAACAAAAATTTTGAGAAGAATGATCCACATGGCCTCATATCATTTGACCTTTTGACCCCTAGATGATCTGTGACCTCATTATCCTCATGACGACACATGTGGTATTATCCTAGGATCATTTGTACCAAGTTTGATCACAATTGATAAAGAAATAAAGAAATGACAGCAAGTTAAAGAAAAACTTTAACATTTTTTGTAACAGACCAACAGACTAATGGACCAACAGGAAAAGTGATTACTAGGTCTCTACCAAACTTCGTTCAGGCGAGACAAAAATAAATCTGAACTGTTGCTACGTAACCAATCCTCAATCTTCCTTCCAAGGTATGCTTGGAATGAGGCAGATATAAGAATGAAGTCTCATGATCGTGATAAAAACCTCCTGATCTTCAGTCAAGTGTCTAACCACAACCTCTGGGTCTACCCACTCCTTGTAACATCATGGGATGCAACTGACCTTTTCTTGAGAGGCGCGTCCACATCTCCGGCTAGATCTTGGTCCAGGATGCTGATGTTATCAAACCTAGTCAGCTTGGTCAAGCTGGCCATAGTGGTCAGGCCCTGGGACGCTTGCTGCAACCAAACAGAAGAGAGTTTATCAATTCAGTGCTTACGCAGGCATGGTCATTCATGGAGGATTCCCTTCACTGGATCTGGTGTATGCTATTCAGTGGTCATTCAGGTATGGGAATCACTTTTAGATTCCAATCTTGTCCGATAATGGTTTTAAAGTTTCAAAGTTTATGTTAAGTTTATCAAAGCATAACTACAGAGCTGCCAACCTTTGAAAGACCAAATTAGTATTCTGCACCTCCAATTTTGTATTTTTCTTTTTCCTTTTTTTTCATTATTCTATTTTGCCATGAATTCATACTTTTAGGATGCGCTTTCGTCTTCTCTTCTGATTTTCGTAACAAATGCAAATTTTTTGTAACGGTTGGCAGCCCTGTATCTATGGTTTGTAGAAGCTGATAAATTGGTTACTAACATAACTTGAATCAATCACGATTGAATTAAATGAGCAGTAAGATATAGTAGGAAATAGATATGACATGCAAAATGGGGATGGAATATGTCTGAAGCCTTGGTTTAAGCAATACATAAAATGTCATTCGTTTTAATACAGAGGCTTGTGGCTCAGTGGGTAGAAAGTGTGACTCTCTTAGGAGATGATAGGTGTGGTGCTTCCTTTGAGTCAAACACAAGACCTCTGGAAGAGGAGCAGGGGGTGTTTCACCAAGCTGCTCCTAAGCTACAAACGACGTTACGAACGACTGGTGATCCCTTCTTGTGCTAGATCACATACTCAATGATTTTGATTCCCATCAGCTGACGTTCAAATCTGATGTTTATAAATGAAAATTCTTGTTGTTAACAAGTGTCTGAATACAAAGCTTATGATTTGTCAAATTGTAACAGGATTGTTGGAATTTAACTCCCAATATGTTAAAACAGGAACAAAGTGTGGTATCGCATTTAGCACAAGGAGGGATCACCAGTTGTTCGTAAAGTCGTTCATAGCTTACGAACAGCTTGGTGAAACATCCCCCCAGATGTTGTGAATTCGTGCATCTTTTTTTTTCAGTGAGAACATTATCAGAAAACACAACATGTACATGGCCAGGTTGGGAATATTGAACCTCTCCCTATTTTGCATCCAGAAGCAACTTACATATTTTAATTTCATGCTTAAAAAATATCACGATGCAAAATCCACAAAGAGGAGGCAATATCCTCTTCTTCTTTGGTACAGCACAGTGGAGCTCAACTAAAACTTGTCTGATCTAGATCAAAGCAAGACCACATCCATTCGTGCAATGCACAAAGTTAGATATTTTGGAAGTTTCAGTTGGGCTCCATAATAAATCCTTGTCCTCATGATGGCATTGCAGACACCTCACCTTATCCCTCTTGGTGACAGGCAGCCTAAGGAAGTTCTCTTCTTCAAATCTGAGGAGAAGAAACAAAGCAAATGAAAACTCTTCATCAAAAAGATGTTGTGTATGGTTTGTAGTTGTGTGTGCGAGGTGGTCGACTACGATAATAAAGTCTATAGTTTGATTAATTCTGAGTTAAACTTGAAGGAGGACTTGTGGACTTGATGTACATTATGTTGTAGTACATTTAGTACACAAACAACTCTGATGAATAACTCTGTGATGAATATATCTGATGAATCTCCTGAAATAACTCTGCTGATATAACTCGGGAAACAATTCTGGAAATATAACTGCTTCTGAAATAACTGCTTCGAACTCTGTGAACTCTCTAAATATATACACCTTTTGTCTTAAGTTTGAAGTAAACAATTAT
The DNA here is from genome assembly GCA_963669155.1 of Arbacia lixula. Taxonomy (NCBI): domain Eukaryota; kingdom Metazoa; phylum Echinodermata; class Echinoidea; order Arbacioida; family Arbaciidae; genus Arbacia; species Arbacia lixula. The sequence continues at coordinate 20,509,405 of OZ022584.1, forward strand.
AGCGAAATTCATACAGAAGGTCAGTTTCCTGGATGCATGATGATCTCACAGAAACTGGACCTTACCTACGCCATCGTAAATTCCAGTAAATGTTATTCAGGGACTAGCCCCATAAACCCGAGGGTCAGCTATAACCTTGAGGGTAATTCGGCTTCAGGGGCGGTATTCCGAAAATCCACAGAGATAAAAATTTTATCTCCCCAAAGATACAATGTCCTTAAAATATTTTATCTTTGGTATTCCGAAAAACATTTTAGGAAGATTTTAACCAATATTAATGAGCGCATGCCCTGCGCCCCTATCCCAGAGGCAGCCAGTAATAAACGTCCTTTCATGTCTTTTGCATACATTAACACCATCAAGCTGATGGTGTGATGTCATGAAACTGAAAGGGACATTGCGCATCAATGTCTTTCAGCGCGCCTGATGCGCTCATGTGCAAAAAGTTGAATGCGCGAATTATTTTTGCACGTAATGCTATGGGTCTAGGCGCGTACGTCTGGAGATAAAATTGCTTGGGAGCAGTTTTATCTTTTATCCTAACTTTTTTTCCTAAGTGCGTTTCAGAATACCGATTTAGCTCATTTGCATAAAAATTTCATCTCGGAGGCTCATTTACATAAAAATTTTATCTCTAGCTCATTTGAATAAAAATTTCATCTTTTATTGTAAGTTGGCTTTTTGGAATACCAAAAGATAAAATTTTTCCTAAGTCCCTGAGATACAATAAAATTTTTCCTAAGTTTCGTTTTCAGAATACCCCCCCTGGAAAGTGGTCATTAACATGGACACATTATTTGGGCGGGGGAGTGATAAAAGGACTTATATCACATAACAATAGTGGCATGTAAATTTGTCATCATTATGAGACAGTAATACAGAATAAAATTGCATACCATGCCCTATCTTTGTTGGCAATACTCAAAATTAATCCCAACACATAGCATTTCTTTTAATATTTTTACCATCATCATGGCACATTTATGATCACGCTAACTTGGATTTGCAGTAAATGCACACACATTTTCACAAGCATTGGAATAGGGAGAAAATGGTCACAAGTACTTTCCGCTACACGCAAATCCAGACATACTCAAGAAGCATGGCACAAATATCTTGAAGTGTATTACTTACTCTCTCTTCTCTTTGAGCTCTCTATCCTCCCTGAGCCTATGCAGCCCCATAGATTCCTGGTAAGCAAAAACAAACAAACAAACAAACAAACAAATAAACAAACAAACAAACAAACAAACAAAAATCATCATTTCAGTACTGCTGCATTATTAATGCATGAATAAATACACTAATCAAATAAAGACGAGGAAAACTAAAGAATACATTTGCCTTGCAAAGAGCAGAAAACATGACATCGTGATGGTGGGACTAGTACATACAAAAGCACATTTTTACACATTTAATTCAAATCCATAAAGATTATGGGTTCAAATTCATCTCAAGTACCCACCCCATGGAAGTTTCCCATCTCTTTGCATATCATGACTACCATATTATCTACAATAAGAGACATAAAACAGATATAAATATAATTTTCTTTAGTTAACAATTGCACCATGCTCTTGATATTACATCTAAAACAAGGCATTAGCAATATTGTGTCTCGCCCACTTGCGAAAATAACCAGAAATATCGCGATCTCCGTTGCTACGCAAAAGAAAACTGAAACAAACAAATAAGCAACTTCAAACAGACAACATCAAAATCAGGTGCAAAATAGTGACTTTGAATAAATTTGCATAAATGTGCATGAGTAATGTTTGCCTAAATCTACATCAGTAATGCTCACACATGCTCACACAATTCTGTGCACAAGTTAGGAAGCCTTCACCAAGAGTCTTGCAAGTAAACTTTAATGTATGACCTCAAATGACCTTTGACCTTATCATGTGACCTCTTACAGCACAATAACATGCAGGTGCCCCCAGTGCATCCATCATCCAAGTTTGATTGCCATTGTAGCAACATGTGATGAGTTATGTGTGATAAGAGAGTCTTGCAAGTAAACTTTAACGTATGACCTCAAATGACCTTTGACCTTATCCTGTGACCTCCAACGGTACCATAACATGAAGGTACCCCCAGTGCATCTATGACCCAAGTTAGGTTGTAATCCAAGCAACCTAAGTAAAGTTATTGTCAAAAGAGAGTCTTGCAGGTAAACTTTAACGTATGACCTCAAATGACCTTTGACCTTATCCTGTGACCTCCAACAGCACCATAACATGTAGGTACCCCCAGTGCATCTATGAACCAAGTTAGGTTGTAATCCAAGCAACCCATGTGAAGTTATTTGTCAAAAGAGAGTCTTGCAGGTAAACTTTAACGTATGACCTCAAATGACCTTTGACCTTATCCTGTGACCTCCAACGCCACCATAACATGTAGGTACCCCCAGTGCATCTATGACCCAAGTTAGGTTGTAATCCAAGCAACCCATGTGAAGTTATTTGTCAAAAGAGAGTCTTGCAGGTAAACTTTAACGTATGACCTCAAATGACCTTTGACCTTATCCTGTGACCTCCAACGGTACCATAACATGAAGGTACCCCCAGTGCATCTATGACCCAAGATAGGTTGTAAACCAAGCAACCCATGTGAAGTTATTTGTCAAAAGAGAGTCTTGCAGGTAAACTTTAACGTATGACCTCAAATGACCTTTGACCTTATCCTGTGACCTCCAACAGCACCATAACATGGAGGTACCCCCAGTGCATCTATGACCCAAGTTAGGCTGTAATCCAAGCAACCTATGTGAAGTTATTTGTCAAAAGAGAGTCTTGCAGGTAAACTTTAACGTATGACCTCAAATGACCTTTGACCTTATCCTGTGACCTCCAACGCCACCATAACATGTAGGTACCCCCAGTGCATCTATGACCCAAGTTAGGTTGTAATCCAAGCAACCCATGTGAAGTTATTTGTCAAAAGAGAGTCTTGCAGGTAAACTTTAACGTATGACCTCAAATGACCTTTGACCTTATCCTGTGACCTCCAACGCCACCATAACATGTAGGTACCCCCAGTGCATCTATGACCCAAGTTAGGTTGTAATCCAAGCAACCCATGTGAAGTTATTTGTCAAAAGAGAGTCTTGCAGGTAAACTTTAACGTATGACCTCAAATGACCTTTGACCTTATCCTGTGACCTCCAACGGTACCATAACATGAAGGTACCCCCAGTGCATCTATGACCCAAGATAGGTTGTAAACCAAGCAACCCATGTGAAGTTATTTGTCAAAAGAGAGTCTTGCAGGTAAACTTTAACGTATGACCTCAAATGACCTTTGACCTTATCCTGTGACCTCCAACAGCACCATAACATGGAGGTACCCCCAGTGCATCTATGACCCAAGTTAGGCTGTAATCCAAGCAACCTATGTGAAGTTATTTGTCAAAAGAGAGTCTTGCAGGTAAACTTTAACGTATGACCTCAAATGACCTTTGACCTTATCCTGTGCCCTCCAACGGCACCATAACATGAAGGTACCCCCAGTGCATCTATGACCCAAGTTAGGTTGTAATCCAAGCAACCCATGTGAAGTTATGGATCATAAGAGAGTCTTGCAGGTAAACTTTAACATTTGTGACGGACGACGGACGACGGACGACGGACGACGGACGGACGACGGACGGACGACGGACGGACGACGGACGGACGCCATTTGGATCCCTTAGTCTCGCCCTCACCTCCGGTGGGCGAGACAAAAACCTATCCTTATAATATCATTTTTTCAATCCCTCTCTCTCCTCCCCATATCTGTTCTCCCTCTACCTCCCTCTCATTTCAAAGGGAAAAGGTTCACAAGGTAGAAAGTCTCCACTTACTGTGACTTCTTCTGGTCCATCATAGTATTCAGCTGAAAGGACAAAAGAAAATTAACTGTTTTACTTAAGCATTTCATATCACACAAAAAAATCACATAATGATAATGTGCCAATTGTTTTTTTTTCGTACTGTATATGTCATATTTTGTGCATACAGAAATATGAGTAAATTCAAACTAAAGAGAGCATATTTTGAGCATGGCTAAAAATTTGCGGTCACCAATGGTAATTTCACAGTTGGGGATTTGTTAACACAATTTGCGAAATTTACACAACCCTAGAATGTAGGATATAAAGGACTGCATTTATAAAGCACACACTAAGATTTTGTGTATGTCTCATTACATTAAGTGGAGCCTGAGATCAAATGCACAGTGATTGCAATCAAATGCAATTAGCTCCATGCATTGACTGCAGTCTGAATGCAATAAATTGCAATCAGCTGTGATGTTGATCTCAGGCCCGACTGTAATGCCGCTTGCTAATTTTGTGGCATAGGCTGAAAAACATGCATCAGTACATAATTTACATGACATCACATTTGCTGGCTCTAAATGACAATCAGTAAGCTTAATCTGGACATACAGACCTCTGAGTTCCCTGATCAGCTGGCTGCTCAAAGCTCGCTTCTTGGCTTTCTCCAGGTGGCGCTCTTGCCTTTCCTTGATCGTCTCGTCACCATCTGAGATAGGATACAATCAAATTAGTTGTTTTTATTTAATCAAAATTTACATTTCTAAAATGAAAAATAATGCTCTCAACAAAAAATGAATGTGTGGGAATAAAGAAATACACACAAAAACTAATTGTACACCTCAAATATAGCAGGGTTATTAAAAATAATCTAGTATGCAATAAGTTTAATGCATATTCATAGAAAGATTGGAATATTATCAATTTGCAATATGAAAACATGTGGAAAATGGTGTATTATGCTCACAATTAAAATAATGCCTACTGACTTCAAAATAACCAGGCATTACTTACTCGTCTCAAGATCTAAATTTGAATTATACGCATGCTACATTTATTCCAAGCACCCTTACAATATAATGCAGAATAATACGAATTTCCCTGATTACCGTAAATTTCGGCGTACAAGACGCAACGGCGGATAAGACGCATCCCGACTTTGAGCACGCAATTTGAAGAAAAAAAAAATCGGGTCCGTTTCAACACATATACACATGTATGGGACTATATACATTTAACAACAAAATAGATGGCTTTGATAGCCTGACACAATTGATGTACCAGTAATACGATCTCAATCACATCACCAGCATACTTAACCGGAAATAAAAAAGTCCCAGGAGTAGTATTTGTCCGTGAGACAACTCAAAGAAACTGCTGATCAAAAGGCTTAAACTCCGTTTGATGGAGTCTGCCATTGATTCTGTTATCGGCTCTGGCCACAAGCTGGCGCTAGTACACAAAGATCGTTCTTTGTCATAGAGAGTCTTAACCCTATCTAGCCCGGGGGGGGGGCAAAAACAGCCCCCCCCTCAACATTTTTCGCGATAAATTTGTAACGCGAAAAGATCGCACCGCGACGTTTCATGACTATTTTCCTTCAAGTCTCACGCAACTTTTAAGACCAAATTTGCGACGCGGGGGTACACGGTTCCGAAGTTACGTAACATTTTGTATGTGCATGTCAGACCAAAAATTGCTCAAAAACGTGATTTCATGTACAAATCCAATGCAAATTCTGTATCTAGCCAAAATTCATAAATGTATCATTATTTCTATTATTACTGATGAAAAACAATAGATTTTATGTTATTTATGACTGAAATAGTGTTGGCAATGATTTTCATCGAAAAAACAATGAAAAACATAAAGTCGAAAAAACAAAGAAATACATAAGAAATTTAAAAAAACAATAAAATACATAAGAAAAACTTTGATATTGCCATTTTTTTAAATCCTTATTTGATAATAATCCTAAGAAGAGTGTCTGGACAGATATCTAGCAGTTTTGGGGCTGTATTTAAAGATTTACAACCAAATTATGATTTTTATGCATTTAATTAGCATAATTAATTAATTAAAAATAAATTTAAATAATTTTGGTGCAATTAACAATTGATTTGTGGAGATTACGGCATCGGTGACGTACGTGCCAATTTTCGTCGCGATCGCGCGATCAACGGTCGAGATCTTAGGGGGGGGCTGTTTTTGCCCCCCCCCGGGCTATGCGATTTCAAAATAGCCCGGGCTATATAGGGTTAATGTAGCTCTATGTTCTTTGTGAACTAGCGCCAGCTTGTGGCCAGAGCTGATAACAGAATCAATGACAGTCTCCATCAAACGGAGTTTTGTAGTTTAGGCCTTTTGATCAGCAGTTTCTTTGAGTTGTCTCGCGGACAAATACCACTCCTGGGGCTTTTTTAGTTCCGGTTAAGTATGCTGGTAATGTGATTGAGATCGTATTACCGGTACAACAATTGTATCGGGCTATCAAAGCAATCTACCTTTTTTAATGTCACACAATGCATAGTCCCATACATGTGTATACGTGTTGGTTTGAAAGACCTGATTTTTGCTAACGCCGTGTATAAGACGCACCCGGACTTTGGCGTGATTTTCAAGGGAAGAAACATGCGTCTTATACACCGAAAAATACGGTATACAATTAGCATTCCAGTGAACTGAATACTTGCAATGTATCAGTCTTACCATAATGCATTGCAGCGACTTTGGGTGGAACATACTTCTTGGGCTTCTCTGTTTTTTGGTCCTCTTCTTCCTCACTGTCAACATCTTCCTCTTCACCAGGTAACTACAAATGATCAGAAACACAGAGAGATGGAAAGAGGTTGAGAGAAAGAAAAGGGAGAGGGAGAAAGAAAGGGTAGGAGAAATATATAAAAAGAAAGGGAAATAGGATGGGAGATAAGTGTACAGAGAGAGAGAGAGAGAGAGAGAGAGAGGGAGAGAGAGAGAGAGAGAAACAGAATATAAAAGATGCATGAACTTCCCTCAATGATTGCTCAAGCTGGATTTTTTTTATAGAAAATTTGAACATGAGAAACGTCCTTCTGTGTTCAGTATTCCCAGCATTCTCTGCAAACACATTTCAACTATTTCTCTTTTGGAATGCGGCGACTATACAGAAGCCACCTAAACCCTTTTCAACCAGTTAAACATACATGTTCCACAAAACAAAATTGTGAATGAACTATATGTACATGCCACATTCCACATATTCTTCTTTCTTTCAAAGAACATATTTGCCAAACCAAATCAATTCTCAAAAACTCATGTATCAATCGTATGTCTTTGTTGGTCAGGGTCCAGATCTTATTCGCTTGTACACTAAACTGGAAGTTGATATGACTACAAACAAAAATGGCGGATGCGTGGCATGAGGGGATGACTCTACCTTACATGCAGGCTGGAGAACTTCATGTTTAACCATTTGTATGCCAAATAAGATGCTGTTCCATCAGAATTTGTGTGTATTGATGGTGAAATAATCCTCATGTGGCAGCTTAAGAGTGAATACTTACCCTGCTCATAAGGGCGTCAGGGTTGGGCTTGAACCGCAGGGGATCGTTGGCAGCCACGACCCCCGTGGTAGCGGTCTTGACCAGCTTGTCAATCTGGTAGGTCAGCTTCTGGTCAATCGGCCGCATCTTCTCCAGGACCGTCCGGTTCTCCACCAGCCGCAGAATAGCTGGCTGATCCTCGATGGACTGACCTTTGACCTTCCGCAGCATGATGTAGGTCAAATCCATCAGGTAACTGTGCCATGTCAAGCAAAATATATTAATTGAAGCAAGTGAAGATGTGTGTACCTGCAGTAAATGTTTACTATGCAGGATCAATACATTTATTTCTTTCCCTATAACTTTTTACCAACTCATTCAAAGCCAGACAAAATTCTTTACTGTGAAATATATCTAGGTATCACTTTTGCAAACTGCATTAGAGACACAAAAATAGTTAGAGAACTTAAAGCATACAAACATAAGGTTATTTAACAGATGCAAGGAGAGAATTGTTTGTACATCAAATCATCATCAGTCAACTTTAACGGTAATGGTATAAAACATATAAAGGAATCAACATTAGCAAAAAATAGCGAAAAATACTTGTGTACAAGTATGAGGTGGTCTGTCAATGCAAATTCATGCTAAGTTCTGACAAATGCACGGTGATACCATCTAGTCATTAAAATTCAGGTGCAATGTTGAAGAAAGCTCATAGCATACCTACATCATACTAACATTTCAGAGCCTTGCCTAAATGGTTACATGTATGGTAACAACATGTAATTAATAGTCATGTACGACAAAGTGGCGAGTAAAAAAGAATGGGAAAGAAAATATCAAAGAGAATGACAAAGTGAGAATATAAATAAATAAAGATAAAGAGAAAGAGAAAGAAAATTTTGATGAAATTAAGAGGTGATCTGTCGTTGGCGACAGACCACCTAATTAGATGTTTTCTTAGTGGGACAACAACAAAAGAATGAAACTGGAATCACAGGAACATGCACATCATGACATCATGTATGGGATTGTTACACCAATGAGGCATTCCAATTGGGCAAGAAGAAGAAAATGGGAAAGTCATCAATTCTGCAGGGAATCCTAAAAGCTGCACACACCAACAAATTATTTGAGGGAAGCCTTCCATTTGGGCAAGGGGAAGAAGAATCAAGGAAAAAAAGGGAAATCACTGATTCTGTCAACAAACTCTAACACATGATGAAATAATTGAAAAACAAAATTGAAAGTGTAGATAGGGGTAGTTCTTCTTTCTCCAGAGAGGAAAGAGTTGATGTAATCTCTCTATGGACATTCCCTAAAAAGTGTTGGTGTTGTGAAGTAATGAATGGGAGGATGGGAAAACAATGCTGACCTTAAGAGAATGTGATTCTTGACCTCAAGGAAGCTAATGCCGTTTCCTGTTGACATCTGCCCACCATCCACTTTGCGCTCTAGATCCTTCACATGCTTGCCCACCTCTGATGCCTTCATAATCATGGCAAAGAGAGGAATTACCAACAGATCATAAATTTTAATTTCATATATATTTATTTCCCTTCTTTTAGAAGAGACTTTTAAGATGCTAATCTTACAATGATTCAAATTGATTTTGATAGGTTCCAACATTACGGCATAATTCATTAATATAAACGAAAGTTAGTTTCCTCACTCCTACCTTCAAATTCATGCAATCTGCATGGATCTTGCATCAAATGCAAAAAATATACCTTTAAAATTTCAGACATATTCCATATCTACTCAGTACAATTTTTTTTTACATATTTAATCACAATACAAAAAAGCATCATTGGTATTTCCACGTTTATATACTTTACACTAAGAGCTTAAGAATGTAACAAACTAAATGTTAAAATCAGAGCGCTAATTCTGCGGTAGAAAAATAATAATGTTGTTTCCCAAAACTTAACCATTTTAAACATATACAGGCCTATGATAAATTTTTGGAAACAACTCCATCAGGAGTTTTGTGTTGCTGTCTTTCATTTGTCCTAGAAAGATGACAATGCTTGCCTTAAACAAGTGTAATTATTGTCTTACCTGTCCTGAGAGATCTTTGAGTAATGATTTGAACTTCACACACTCCGCTTCTGTCACCTGCAAAGAAGCAATCAAACAAATTACACAAATGTAGATTTTATTTCTGCCACTTTCAAAAGATTTAAACCACTTTCGCCTCTAGCGAGCAATCCGCTATAGCAAGGAAAAAATGTGGGTCCCGACAACCTTGGCCTTGATTTATGGCCCATCATGCCCATAGCCATGCAGTAGCTACTCCCATGGGCGCTAGGTCATGCTGTCGAGCATGTGCACAAAAGTCAATGCATAAGTTGGCCCCAGGTGTTCTTGCAAATTTTGAGTGGTCGATTTAGTTTCCTTTAGCAGGATCTTCACACTTTCTGGCAGCTGAGTTGATTGTCTATCAATGTGACATGTTTCCATGGCATCGCTGGGAAGCATAACAGAGCCCAGGGCAGTATAAAGCCCTATTTTTGGCCACTTCTATTATCAATACTAAATGCAGCTGAGGGACTATTTCTTCTGTGTATTTTTTGGCACATAAACACATCTATTTTGCTACTTTTTCAGAAGTTATAGGGAATTTCTATTAGTTTTAAGTAATTTTCATTACGTTTTAGGATTTGAAGATTATTTCTATGTTTTTTATGACAAATTTAGAGCCTACTTAATTTTGTGGACCTACCCACCCAGCCCAGGTTTTTTAATGCGGAGGCGGACGTCGGGCATGTCGGGGTGTTTGCCTGAACAATTGTTTGAATTTTATTAATGTAGTTATCAAAAGCCATTTTCTGTCTGGGTCTTCTATTCTGAAGTAATGAGCTGATTATGGCTGAATGCGTGCTGTGGCAAGTGGAATTGAAGGATTGGGTACACTGGTTAAATGAAATGAGTGTTGCCCGATTACACGCACACCGCTTCATTCAACCATACGTCAGATTGAACAGGTGGGATCACAATATCAAATGACCAACTAGGGTTTTCTGTTTAATTCTAATAAAATGTTTTTCTGTTATGAAATATCAAGAGAAGATTACAGTAAAACAGTATATATGTTTTTGACATTCCTAATATTACCTCAATTTCCGGGTTACTTTCTAGAGAATCCATTGTAAGGCCAAAAGTCCGGGGCTGATCCCTACACGTGACGCTCAGATCAGAGGTTGAATTCCGCAGCAAGCCGCCATATGCTTGGGTGTAAAAAAACAAATGCATCCGAGATGCTACCTACAAAAATCTCGATGCAGGTTATTATTTTAATATTAGTCTTTATATATGCAAAAAGAAATGAAAATATTATATACTGAATGTGAATACTGAATGAGTTTTAATGATAATATTTAAAGATATATACATATTCTATTGCATAAAGCTTCTTACAAATCGTTTCGAAGGACTGTAAAAAGGACTCCAGCAGAGTAAGCCTCGATGATAATTAGAAAGCGACTGGATTTACGCTACCAACGGGAAACGCAAGACAAGTAACGTGTCGATCGTGCGACTGGACATCATCTTGAATCTTATTGAAAACTAGGAGTTGTTCTCTTCACGTCTCCATGTAGATCTATATCTGTTATTGATGTGGCTCCGTTTGGAATGAGCAAAACCTTTAGATATTTAGTGACGGTTTCATGGTACGTATTTATTGCCAACGAAGGCAACAATGACAACATGACAACTACAAACTATTGCACGGTGGTATCGACGAGGCCCCAGCCCAGGCGCAGCCGGCCTGGGGCCCGGGGGAAGGCAAAGCGCCGTCTGCTGCCTTTGCCATTGTTCTTGAGTGACATGAGTGATGGCCTACCCGAAACTTCGGGGGAGCTCTTCTTCTTTGCATCCATGAAAGTACTACATGTACATTAGAATAACAGTACTATAAATTATTTTAAACTTGCCTTAGTATTATCAATAAACTTTCTGAAGAGAGAGCCAGCATCACAGATTTCTTATTATCATTGTTTATATTATTTTTTTTTGTCATGTCACCAACCGAAACAGTTAACTATACAAGTATAGTCCCTGCATATTTGTGCTCAGTGTGCGTTATCGAAGGTTGGACGCGTGATTTATTGTGTATTTATGCATTAGTAAACAAAATGCATGATTTTCGGAAGAAACGTGCAGATTTTCGTTACCTCCATGATTTTCTTATCGATTGCTGAAATTTTCCCATCAATTTTTCACTGCACTGGAACGAGCATGATCCACACACAATACTGGTGAAATGTCGGCACTGTACTCGTCAGATTGACGGAGATATAGCACATTATCGGTAGGGGCCGGTTTCAAGGTTCAGTGATGTGAATATGTAACGTTTTACCAAATGATATTCAAAGCGCAATTTCTCTAAAAGTTTATCGTTAATCTTCAATCCAAAAATATTTTTTTAAAGAGCATTATTTTTCTGATTTGTAAGTGAAATTTCAGTATTTCACCTGTTTATCTTGGTATGAAAATATTCAAAAGAAAACAAGGGGGCTGGTTTGAGGCACCAGCATCATGCATGTAATGTTGGATTCAGGGCATGGCAGTTCTTTTTTTGCTGCTGTGCAGAAGCTCTCGGGGCTTGTTTGGTCCTAGAATGTTACACATGAATGTCCAGGAACAAACTTGTGTTGTCTTGGCATAAAAGAAAAATTTCTACATGTAATTAGTACGCCGTTGGGTTGTTTCTCATTAGCGCTTCAAAAATTGAGCCGGGTTCCATTCTACCAAAGTTAGGGTGGTGAGACGATAATTGCTGATGTTAAATTTGCTTCCCTTTTTATGCACAGGTATGATATGTCTGTCTTCCTACTGACTTCGCAGTCTCCCTTCTTTCAGTAAGATGAGTATGATAGAGAGAGAGACGACCACACAAATGCAGCTGTTCCCTGGAATGAATTCCTTCAGGCTCATTTTTTGTGTATTTATAACAATCTATGGAATAACTATAGTACATAAAAAATATGAAGGACCACAACATGCATTTTTGCTTTCCAGGTGATGCGTACCCATGGCATTCAGAAGGTCCTCCCTCATCCGAACCCTGCTATTCTTGGTGGCTGCATCCTTCCTCATCTCTCTCTACCTGATTGTGAATCGGGGCTGCAACTGCTACGATGTGGACCAACTTGCGCTGACAATCAAGCAGCTGCAGCAACAAGTCATCGATCAGGATAGAGAACTCAAGGAGAGCAAGAGGGCTGTGGAAAGCCAGAGAACAGCGCAAGACCTTGACAATGATAATCCCTCTTGGGGCCCACACAAACTGGCAGTGATTGTCCCGTTTAGGGACCGCTTTGAAGAGCTCATGGAATTTGTGCCCTACATGCACAAGTTTCTCAACATGCAGAAGGTCCGGCATCGTATCTACATTGTGAACCAAATGGATAATTTCAGGTAGAGTTTGAATATGAAATAGAATCAGTTACTTATAGTGGAATTAGTGTGGTGTAGTGGATTGTCCCCCTGACTATCAATCAGGAGGGTTAGGGTTCAAACCCAGCTGGTGCCACTTTTGTTTTTCAGCAAAACACCTTGATCCACATATTTGGAGCTGTATCATGTCAAAGAAGGTCTGCAATAATTCAAAATCTCGAAATCTGCACACTTGGAAATTGCCATAATTGGCCCAATCCATTTCATAGCTCCAAAAATAAGTTACTATATTTGAATGTAATTTATGCGCACATTGCTTATTTTAGGCCATGTAGGAACATGTAGGAACCTTTGATCCAGTGACTGTAGCAATAATGCAGGGCCTTCATGAAAATCACTGTTCTCACTAACGAGGCTATCCTGGGTTAAGAAGACCATCCAAGCATGATAGATGTTTTGTGTTAATTGCTTTTGCAAAAATGCATCAAAAACACATAAACACACAAGAGGTAAAAGAGAGATGGCCATCTTAAAGATTGTCCGTCCCTTTTGCAAGCTTAAAATTTGAAATCGTCTATCACGATCGTAAATTGAAGAAAGTGTGATTCAAGACCATTTCTAAGAATATAGCATGTTGAAGCTTTCTGTATATGTAAAAAATTTCAGCCATTAAATTTCAAACCGACTTTTTTCGTATTATGAAAAATTTATTAGTCTTTGTTACAGTATCTATGTGGTTATTATGCATGTGTGAAATCCTAATTTTATGAGTAACTACCAAACTTTGGAGATGATTCCTTCCATAGAACAATTTTTTTCATAATGCGTTTTTTAATTTAATAAACAGATTAATCAATAAAGCAGATATTTCAACAAAAACTGCTAAGAGCCTGAGGTAAAGACTATTAATCAGACGTTGTTTACGTGCATTATTTGAATTTTACACTACGTATCAGTTTCAAATTGTGAATATAGAGCTTGCTAACACTTCTCTATATGTTTTGCCAATGTTTCGATGGTTTTGTGGTGATCTGAAAAAGGGACTAGCTGTCTTTAAGATACAGTCATGATTGATAACAGCATCAATGTCCCTGAATTGCTGTCTAGGTTTAACCGAGCATCAATGTCCCTGAATTGCTGTTTAGGTTTAACCGAGCAGGGCTGGTCAACGTGGGCTTCCTACAGAGCCAGGGGGAGTGTGACTACATGGTCATGCATGACGTTGACCTCTTACCCAGGAACCGCGACCTCAGCTACCACTACGAGCGCATACAGAAGGGCCCACACCACCTGGCTGCCCCTGAGATTCACCCCAGATATCACTACAAGACATTCATTGGAGGCATCCTGATGCTGAAGAGGGAACATTACTTGGAGGTCAGTGGCTGTAGCAGAAAACTTCATTCAATCAGATCTTACATTAGTCATTTTATTTACAGAAGAATAAAAATTTGTGATATTTTGTCTCGCCTGAACGAAGTTCAGTAGAGACCTAGTAATCACTTTTCCTGTTAGTCTGTTGGTCTGTTGCAAAAATGTTAAAGTTTTTCTTTAACTTACTCTCATTTCTTTATTTTTGTATCAATTGTGATCACACTTGGTACAAATGATCCTTGGGTAATACCACATGTGTCTCTTCATGATGGTGATGGGTCAAAGGTCATCTAGGGGTCAAAAGGTTTGAAAAAAATATTTGAAAAAAAAAACTTAGCACTGTTTATCGATTGCGGAATCAGGCGAGACTCGTGGTTCACGAACCACCTTGTTTGTAAATCTTCTTAGTATATTTCTTGGGGGACAGGGATTTGACAGCATTGTTATTTACTGAAAAGCAGAAAAAAATGATCTTATGATGTATTTCCATAGAGATGGATTGCTGCTTACGCTTGCTGTATTCGTTGCCACCTTTTTTTTCTGACTTTCATACATATTCTTGGTTCGTATGGATGGATAAATATCTTTGGCATTCATAAATTCAAAGGATAGGATCGTCAGGCTTTGCTGCGGCCAGAAAGCACTTGCATCAAAGTGCGAGCAGCAGCAGCCAATAGCTACTGTGTGAACGCTTTTTAATCCCTCACTCACAGTTAAGTTTCGGGCATCGTGAACCCTGGTCCAATTGGGATGTCAAAATTTGCCTTGGAACTGCAGTAATAAATGGAGCATTGCTTAATTGCACTATAAGGCCCACACTGCTCAGTATCTGAGTGTAAAGAACAAGCTCGCATATGTTGGCTCAGTATGAATGGGTTAATCTCTAAATTTATATTCTACAGGTGAACGGGATGTCCAACAAATTCTGGGGGTGGGGTAGGGAGGATGACGAGTTCTACCACAGGCTCGTGAAGGCAAACTTGCAGGTAAGTTCCTTGATTAACTTCTTCTCTACCAGAAACACTCTGCTGCATTCCCGTGTCTTGCTGGTGCGAGAATATGTTCATGACTAACACATACTGATGCAGTTCTCGCATGGTCATCATTTATGTATGAAATGTACCATGAACTACATGTATCTGCTTTCTGAGTTGAAAACTGCAGACTTTAATGCTATGCGTGCCTTGTGTTTATTTTTTAACCTGTAATGAACACAAATCTTATATAGCAGCATTTTATCTTGCGCTCAAAGAGTTCAACGTATTTACTTTTAAGGAGAGGGAACCATTTTTACGATATACAACATATATATACAGCTCAGGGGGAGACAGCCTCCAAACATGTCAGTTGGACTCTTGTACAATGCCCACCGAGGACAATACGTGTTTATTGCCTATCTCTTATGATATTATACTCAAAATGGGCCGCCCCTCTCCCTTGTGGAAACTTTTCAGTGCCCCCCCCCCCCCCACCATCCCCCTTTTATTCCCTCTCCTTGTCCCTGAAGCCACATATCATGTTATGCACTGGAAACGATGACATGGGCCTGATAGAAATAGCACTACTGGTACATGCAGTTCAAACAAATAAGAATGGGGCACTTGAATTTGCCAAGTGAGTTGCAGAGATTAATTCCTCGTATGAAACGAGCAACTACTATATATCAAGTTTTCTATAGTCTAGCTAGTCTTTATTTAATGAGAACAACTTTTATTGCTACTCAAAGAGATACTGGTACCTGTTTGTGGGTTGTGCATGATTAAAAATGTATTACTGTAAAGATTACACTCAATTCCCTGAGGCTGTGTGTGTGTGTGTGTGTGTGTGTGTGTTGTGTGTTTGTCTGTTTGTGTGTCTGTGTGTGAAGGGGTTTTAACTCCAATTACTCATAATTCTCCTGGCTGTGTTACATTTAGGGAGATCTACATAGTGGCTGAACATGAAGAAACAAAGCTCAGAGCAAAATGGGGAAGAATGGTGCTAGATATTATCCAGTAGAGAAGATCATAATAGTATTATATCAAGCCAGCAATAGAGCAGACACTAGGGCCTGAAGTCACGAAGAAGTTACAGATTAAGACCACGGTTGAAGCAAATTTCATGACTTAAAAGCACATAATTGCATTTGATTTATGGCATTCACTTAAAAAATGGTCAAATAATGAACGTGCGCATTCTACGTAGGGTGCTAAATTCATGCTAGTTACTATCGTTAAGACCAAGGTTTTGTTTTAATTGATGTGATTGAACCGTTGTCTGAACCATAGTAACTGATAATCAAGCACACTTTTGTGCTTTTATGCCATGAAATTTGCTGAAACTGTGGTCTTAATATAAAACTCCTTTTTTTAATTAAAACTGCACATCACCAGAATGCTGGCAAGGAGCTGTATACATATGTTATTTGAATATTGATTATCCCCTTCTCTTTGACTTTGACTCCCCAGATCACGAAGCCAGAAGGAATTACTACTGGGCCAGAGGATACATTCTACCACATACACGATAGCAAGAAGAGGAAACGAGATATGGTCAGGATACAAAGTCAGAAGCTGGTAGGCAGCTTTTCTTTACGTGCAATCTTCCTTTGCAGACTACTTGTTAGTAGACGGAACAGCCAGCCTTCCTAAGGCAAGCATATGGGGCAGCATCATGAATTCATTCCCCAGTTCATGTATCTGTGAAGTGAATTGTCAACCTGCCCCAGTTCCATGAGTGAAATGGGTTCTTCAGTGTAGGGTATAACACTTCTTCATGTACATTCATCCTCAATATTACTGATACCACTCCTTTTGATCATGTTAGTAGTTCCTGTGTGTCTTTTGTCTACCTGTTGCTATGCACAATTTCACATGTGATTTGGCTAAACTTCACATATTGCATAATGATAGATATGGCCAAAACATATTTTATATTTTTGCTGTAACTATGAATTCCCATGATATAATTTCAATCACATGTTTCAGTGTTGTGAGCATGAAAGATTATGAATTCAAACGAGATGAAACTCACGTATAGGCAATGAGGCTTATTTATTGACTGTGTGGCATTTATTTATTCATTGTGCATCACTAGTTTTCATGCTACATTGACTTGTAATTATAAAAAATGATTTATTCTATCTTCTATCTTCCTATCTCTGTATCTTTATGCTCTTATCTTATTATTTGTTTGTTTCTTCCTTTTTTGCTTCCTTTGTTTTTTCTTCACTTTCTCTACATTTCACAGGAACAATTCAAGAAAGATTCCGTCACTGGAGTCAACAATATAGACTACAATCTGAAGAACACACAGAGTCTAAGCATTGAGGGTGCTAGCTGCTCCATCCTCCATGTGGCTCTGACCTGCGACAAAGCGCTGACACCGTGGTGTGAACACGAGGGTAGATAACACACATCGGACACTTTTACAGTTAACGTCTTTTCTTGTGTAGCGCCCTCAGCACCAGGGTGATACCTGTCTGTGGGTTAAGCATCCCTCTGAGGAGAACCAGGAGGGGTCGCCATGGCGTAAACCGGTCTCCAGCTGTACATCTCTCCATTCCACCAGGTTTCTATCAGCTATTTTGGAGATATGGCCCCTGTGTAGACGGGATTTCTGTTTAATCGCAGGGTTCTGAGAGGGTTACAGCTGCTACTGCTGGGATATTGCTTCTAAATTCTTCTATGCCTCATAAAATGCTGCTTGAGTGATTTGTGTGTTTAACTGATAGCACATAAAGAGGTCAGTTCTTGATTCAAAACTCTTTCTTGGATGAGGGCATTAATGCCTAGATGGCTGGGACCTGTGTGAATCCCTGTGTGAAGTCTATGACAATAAGATCAAGAGGGAATCAATGGGTTATGGCTAGGGTTCAGTCTTCTATCAGTATTCATATCTGTGCTATGCCTTCCTTGGACCACTGCTCCTACATGTGGCTCTGTAGTAGTCTCATTCCAGACTTTGAGGCAATAACCCATGGACAGGGAGTAATAGTACCTTACAGCATGCAAGCTTTTGTGCGATATATATTTGGAGCAGGTCACAAACTCTTTTTTATGCCTCCGCCACAAAGTGGTCGGAGGCATTATGTTTTCGGGTTGCCCATATGTCCGTCCGTCCGTCCGTCCCAAATCCGTTTAGGCAATATCTTGAGAATCGTTATCCAGATTTGCTTCAAACTTGTTACATATGTGTATTGCATGAAACTAATGAAGTGTGTAAAATTGGGGACAAATCTGATTGAGGTCAAAAGAAAAGGTCAATGAACTTTGTGAAAAATTGCCCCAAATTGACCTTTTTCACATTAAATCCAAATCCAAGGATGCAATTCTCATTAAACATAGTACAAAGATAGATCACTACATGGGGATAGACTGGTGACATTTTTGGTAAAATTCCTGAAAGGTCAGAGGTCAAAGGTCAATGAACTTTGCCAAAATTGGCTGAAAACTGCCCAAACTTTATATTTTTCACAATAAATCCAAATCCAATTGCGCAAATTCAGCCAAACAAAGTGCAAAGATGGATCATTACTTGCGGGTATCTAAATAGAGCTAGCAAAGAGGCGGATGCATATTTATCGACTGTGTGGCAGTCGAATTGCTCTAGTTTTATCATTTAAAAGGTTCCTTACACAGGAAAATACTGATAAAAGATGCATCTAAGGTATGTATGTATTGAAGTTACAATTACTTTTACATTTACATTTACATTTACATTCCCTATGCAGTGTAACCTAGCTTTCTAGACTCTATTTGTTCAGTTTGGATGAGACATTTCCCACAGCTTGGAGGCCAGGCTTCATGCAGTGATACTCAGGAAAAGCAATGTTGATCTACCTTTCTTGTTAAATGTATGATTGTGTACAATGTCACATATGGCTTGCATGTTATGATGCATGTATTGGACTTAATTATTGATTTTTTTTTCAATTGAATGGAATTAGAATATTTAATTCTTCATAAAAAACAGCAATAGGTAACAAAACATGACAGTATTTACGTACCTTTTACACAAAAATATTTGTAACATACAAATATATAATAATGAAATAACATATACACATTACACAGATACATTTTATGAGAATGTGTAGTCAACGCAGAAGTAAAATGTACTTATTTAGAGTTGACCCTGCAACAGGTAAAGGGAGAGAGTAAGGAAGTGTTTAAATTATTCACATGAGACATTTAATTATTCAAATGAGAGATTTAAAGAAGTTATATATGATGTGGGCCATAAAGAAATTAAGATGTCACACATTGTCACCAAGAAACACTGGTGCTGGAGGGGATTGGACAATCTAGTGGGGGGGGGGGGGGCAAGTAAATCCTGGACATCGCTTGTCATATTGATACAATGTCCGTCATCTCTCTAGGGAGTTAAGAATGAGGGTCTGAACTCAGAAGGGCATTAGCAACAACTCTTTAAGTTTCAACTCCCAAATGCTTTGATAGTCAATTTATCAGCACTGTGCATGTTCATGTAGTGTTCCACAACTCATTTGTTCAGAGATGCTAACATTTTGACAGTTAATTTAAAGAACTGGAACCAAAATTATTTCCAGAAGCAGAAAGGAGGAAGAAGAAGAAGAAGAAGAAGTAGAAGAAGAAGAAGGAGAAGAAGAAGAAGAAGGGGGAGGAGGAGGAGGAGGAGGAGGAGGAGGAGGAGGAGGAGGAGGAGGAGGAGGAGGAGGAGGAGGAGGAGGAGGAGAGGAAGTAGTAGTAGTAGTAGTAGTACAAAAGACAGAAAATTGTTCAGTGTGAAGAGAAGAAAGTTATGCTGCTGATGTGACTACATGTACTACCAAATAATATGTACCTCCCAAATTTGTAACTTTTTGAAGATTATTGCCCCAAATGCATATTTCTTGGTATGTATATGTCACTCTCAAGTTAGCTGGAGCAATTTGTCCCATTGCATATAGGCTTTCAACATCTAACCCCCTCTGAAGTGAGGGTGTGATATTCAGCAGTGAGTTTAATTGGGATGAATTGAACAGAACCCTTTGCCCCGTACAAGAATGACCAAAAGAAAACTATTTTGATCATCCACGAGCCTTGGGACAAAAGTTGTGCTTGTCTTGTGAAGTAGTATGCATGTGTGATCACTTAGTGATATTGAGCTCCAAGCTCGGTTACATTATATAACAATAAATAACATGATCATAAAAGGTATTTATTAGAGCTTTATTTTTTCCTTCTGTGCACGTATTATGAAATCAATTCAGATTTGGTTATTAGTGAATTAAGAAATTCCAGTGATATGTATATTTGTGTTTGTGTTTAATATTAACAATTAACATAATTATGTCCACTTTATTTAGTTGAGCTACTCGTAGTACACATATGATGTATGTATTACTGGTGGTATGCCAGGCAAATTCACTTTTAAGGTTGGCTTCTTTTCTTGACCACACCAGCTCAAGATTGTACCCACACCACCAGGTGTTTCAGGTCTACTCCTACCGGTATTTATCTTACATCATGCATCTTTCTCCCTACCTCTTGCCATGCTATTTAAAGTATGTAAACATTCTCATTTTTGTCTCGGTTGTAATGTTCAATTAGTTTGAGACCCTGTTGTGCCAAAGGTCTGTCTAGGCAGGTTTTCATTAATGTTGTTTTTATGCCTCTGCCACGAAGTAGCCGGAGGCATTATGTTTTCGGGTCATCCGTCCGTCCGTCCGTCCCGAATCCGTTTAGGCAATATCTTGAGTACCGTGAACTAGATGTGCTTCAAACTTGGTACATATGTGAATTGCATAAAACCAATCAAGTATGTAAAATTGGGGTCAAATCAGATGGAGGTCAAAGGTCAATGGACTTTGTGAAAATTGCCCCAATTTTACCTTTTTCACATTAAATCCACATCCAAGAATGCAATTCTCATTAGATATGGTACAAAGATGGATCCGTACTTGGAGGAAGACTGGTTACATTTTTGGTAAAATTCCTGAAAGTTCAGAGGGCAAAGGTCAATGAACTTTGCCAAAATTGGCTATTTTTTACATTGAATCTAAATCTAATGATTCAGATCAAACCAAACGGGGTACAGAGATGAATCACTTCATGGAGATAGACTGATGGCATATTTATATTATATTTAGGTAAAATTCCTGACAGTTCAGAGCTCAAAGGTCAATGAATCTTGCCAAAATTTGCTAATTTTCAACAAACTTGATACAACGATGGATTTAGACAGATTGGTTAGATTGAAAGTCAAAGAAATAAGAGGTCAAAGGTCAGTGAACATTGCCAAACTTGGCTAAACCTGGAAAAACAGTATGGTATTTGAATTTCACATAGGAATTCAATGGTACATTGCCCACCAAACTACAGATTTTCCGAGAATAAATCTAAATAGAGCTAGCAAAGAGGCTGGGGCATATTTATCGATTGCGTAGCAGTCGAATTGCTCTAGTTTATACAAGTTTCAGCTTTTCGTTACACAAATTTGTTCAGTTTGAAGTACACTTTGATTCTAATAACTTAAATCGGATACATATATCTGTGAGAAGTGATTAATTTTCTGTAACTACCTCGTACGCATTAGCAAATATCTGCTGAACTTTTGCGGAATGAAACGAATCATCCCTTTCTTTTTTTAGAACTGTTTTTATTTTTACGTTATTTTACATGTCTAATGCCAAACGTATACATTGTACTTAATTTGCTTTAACACCCCTCTCTCCAGACAAGACAAGTGCCCAGTCTAATTGACCCCACCCCCCCCCCCCCTGCTGATTGTGTGCTTCAACGTTATAGACCTTTGATCATGATTCTTGATTAACATAGTAAATGTCACTTTGATATATATTTTGTAACAACTTAACATGATTAAATTTTTCATATGCAATCCTGAATACGTGTATGACAACGTTGTCACATCTTGAAAGCATCTTCGGTCTTGATATGTGTGTGCATGAATGTGAGAGAAGGAGAGAGATAGATTGGGTAGGAGTTGGGGTGGTGTGGGAGGCAGCACAAAATAAAAAAAAAATAGATATTTCCCAGAGCTACCTGGCGTCATGAAACGAATATTCTTGCCGTGTCTTATACCAAGTTTTGACAGGGGCTTGGTTTGGCATTGTAATCGCTGGAGGCTTCCGGCTATTTCAAAGGGAAGGCACACGGAGGGGGGAGCCAGAGATGCACTGAAACATAATTTTATACAGGCACAGACAGACAAACTGACACGTATTCAGCAACATACACTGTACTATTTGCACATACACATCGAAACACCCTCTCATTGGCGCGCGCACACACACACGGGCATTTTCGTTTGAATCCCACCTTTACTGATTACCTGAATATAACAAGGTAGCCCTTTCACGAAAAGATGCGATATCAGAGAGAGAGAAAGAGAGAGGGGGGGGGGGGGAGACATACAGACAGAGAGGAAGAGGAAGAGAGACGGAAAGAAAATTTAGAAAGGCAAACTAGAGAGGAAGAGAGAGGGTTGAGAGACGCAATGAGAGCTTGCAGACGAAAGAAAAGTGGAAGGGACAGTTAAGACAGACCGACAGAGGTACATGTAGTGATGGGCAGTGATGTAGTGATGTAGTGATGGGGAGGAGGACAGGAGGAGGAATGATAAGAGACGGGATTGTGGGCAACTGCCGAACACGGAGAGAGAAAGGAAGCTTTAGATAAGCTAAACATTTAACGCACTTTTTCTTTCTTCTGTGCACTATCTTCATTATTCACTCCCGATCCTGTGTCAAAGGAAACCACTGGTCATGATCTAGAATAATACTTATCACAGTACATCTATCAAAATACAAAAAATGTTAAATTACGACAGTAATACTCGCTTCTATTTTCGTCTTCACAAGTTTATTCACGAATTCACAAGGTCTTTATCAAAAATATAGCGTTACAATAACCGTACTCGGTGTTAAAAAGTTTATTTACTTTTGTAGAACGCAATCTTTAAAGTATTTCATTGCTTCTGTTGTATGTTTCAGTATTCTTACACGTTTATTTTATATATTTGAAAGTGTATATCAACAATTATGACTGTTGATATCGGCACCGTCACGGTCAATATAGGACCGACCGTACAGTATTTCTGATTGGCTGGTGTGACTGACACCGTGAAGGTGCGATATCTTTCTGATTTGTACTAACATATTACTCACGGTGTCCCCAACACAAAACAAATGGAAGGGCACCGTGGCGGTGCCGATATACACTTCCTAATATATTTATGCTTCAGCTTTCAATAATTGATAAATAAACTGAACAATGAAATTTTCGTTATTCGATACTTCACCCTACACTTCCGCCAATTATCTGTCCGTCACTCTCTCCCTTCCATCTCCCATCCTCTCGCTTTTCTTCTCTCTGTGGCCATGTGCTGAATTGCTTGTAATTCTGCAGAAAAGCAGTTTAGGTTTAATGGATACAATAAACCCAAATCCTCCACGACGATCATTTCTATGACCCCCAGATCCTTGACTCCGAACATCAGTGAGCTAGTGGAAGTCTTTAGCCCAAGTTATCGAAAATGACGAATTATGTTCGTACCAAGTATACCTATCATAGTTACATTATTGTTATTGACAGTCTAGGAGGCCAGAGAAGACGACATGATTCTGCAGTCGTAATTGGCCTTCGACTGGACATGTGACGTCACCTGCTTGCACAAATCCAATGGACGGGTTTTGCGCGATTCAGGTTGTCGCAGAGTCGGTCGATTAGTCGGATCGTGTCATCTGTGGTGGCCTTGCCAGACACACGCATGTATTCGAGAAGAAAAAGAAGTCCTGCTCAATAATTTATCAAATTTGCATTCACACCAGAAACATCCTATAAATAACCAAGAATGAATACATGTGTCTGAATGCGTTCTGTCACTTTCTTCCGATCAAAGTTCGAGAGTCAACAAGTTTTTAACACCTCGT
This sequence comes from Arbacia lixula, assembly GCA_963669155.1. Taxonomy (NCBI): domain Eukaryota; kingdom Metazoa; phylum Echinodermata; class Echinoidea; order Arbacioida; family Arbaciidae; genus Arbacia; species Arbacia lixula. The sequence goes on from OZ022584.1 coordinate 20,533,415, forward strand.
GCACCAATCTTCAGCAATTACGTCATTATTTCGTTATTATTTGAATAAATGGGGAAAACTGCTAATACAAAACGGTACTGTGACAGTTGAGTACTTTTCTGCCATGCAAACGTTGAATCGCGTTGCTATTACTATAGTATATCATCTGAATAAATAACAAAGATATTGTTTGAGTATTTGGTACATGGTATTAAACGTGCGCATCTCGCAAAATGTTGTTTTTCTTGGTCAATTACAGGCAATATCTTGCAACTTCGTGAATAATTCACCACACATTTTCAACTTACTTTCTTCTATAAATCAATCTTCTTTTTCAAATATGAATCTATTAAAACCAAGGTAGACAAACCGAATGAAAAAAAAAATCACAAGAGTAAATAAAATGGTAAGATTTTTACCTCTGATTAAAAAATAAAAAGTAAAGGGTCACAAGTGAACGAATATAATTGTCTTAATATTGTAAAATAACCCGTCCTGTTCATCGAAGTCAAAAACTCCTTGCGACATAAAATAAATAGCCTACCATAACGAAATCTTTAATTATTTCATTCTTCTTGTTCAAAAAACAAGATATTTGCAGATCTAAACGTACACTCAGACATCCTTAGCGTATTTCATTTTCTTGGCGCTGCTACATAACACGCCCAATTCCATGTTTCGGCACGAATATTGCTTAGACAGAAATAGATAATACGGCATCAACCATATTGCCTCATCTTTTGGCAGGGTTTGGGAGACCGTACAAGAGAACCATATGTAGGACCCGGGCCCCGTTACATAGAGGTTAGCGATCAATTGCAAATTTGAAGGAGACATTCTGATTGGTTACTGGTCAGTCTTTTGAACAAAATGTGCAATGCAACAATGATGTCGATTGGCCATTGCCATTATTTGCGATTGATCACAAACCTGTTACAGGGCCCTGGTCGTAGTTTTACATGGTGCAATTGGCACTGTTCAAGATTGGCATTGGCATCACGGAATTGAAGCCAGGGTCTCCGAAGTGACACCCGAATCCTGGCGAGAAAGGAAACCCGAAAGCTGTCGCCGCTGCCGACGAAGGCATCAGCGATTTCGACGCCTGGTCGTTGACCACGCCGCTACAATGCTCACGCTCGTAATCGTGCCTGTATCCATAGCTAGTATTTAACGCAGGAATGCCGATGGATGGATACGAGGTGAAAGACGACTGTGATGATATTGGTAGCGATAAGGGGTAGTTATTGTTGAAAGTGGAGGTCGCTGAACACGGCATCGATGTCGGTGCGTGGTTCGCGATGGGCTGCGAGAATGAGGAGTGTGCATAGTTGGCGACAGCAGCTACGGTGGCACTTGAGACGCCTCCTGCCTGAGTGTAGCCGCTAGACGCCTGGACAGGGTAGCCGCCACTCCCCGCAGAGAACCCAGCGGCAGATGTCAAAGCGGGACCTCCATTCGTATCCATGTTCATAGGAGGTAATGACGTGCCACCGACCATGCAGGAGCCGGAACTATTTTGACACGACTGAGTAGGTGCAAAGTTCCCATTAGCGTTTGCCGCGTATGAATAAGGCACAGCTGGGATATGGCTTTGAGCGGGTGCCGCACCAGGCGGGTTAAATGGAACGCCGTATCCCTTCAACATAGCTTGTTCATACGCCATCAGCGATGCAGACGACGAAGACAGCGGCGTGGATGACGACGATACTGACGTCATACCGCTGGATACTTGCTGAATGGCAGGTCGATACTTGACCTCGGCAGGCTGCTTGGGGCAGGGCGGTAGAGGGCATTTCTTCGATACGGACCCATCCCCAGCGGTGGTGCCACTGCTACTGGTGACTTCCGTCTGTCTCTTCGCTTTGCTGCGCCGGTTCTGAAACCACACCTTCACCTGTAAATGATAATGATGATGGAATATGGAGTCAACATCAGTCTCACAAACTTGAAGAACCTTTTCTGCGGACGGGAGAGAAAGGGAACGAGCCATTTTCCACATGACCACAGTTCGTCGTTGCCCTTCACTTCCCTGTAAGGCCTATTACGTAAATTACTTTACCATGGTCCTCTACCTCTTTTTCTCTCTAATGCGCTTAGAAACATTGTATGAAGCGCTATACAAATGTTATACATTATTGTTATTATCATCATCATCATTGCACACGTCCGATACCACTGCTGCCCAAACTGCCTCATTGCTTCAGTTACTTATTGAAAGGTGACTAATCGGTCATGAGACCGGAAAATGGTTCGCCCACTCACTAAGGTGACATCGCCGCAACATGCTCCTGGCTATGAATACCTAGATCTACAATTTAATCTTTCATACGTTTTTCTCCCCGCTCTCCTTGGTCGCAAGTAAGTCTCGGAGATGTTTCCCAACATACGGACATTGTTGGACCCCGTGACATCAGCTGAAGACTGAAAAAAATCTCCAAGAGACGTCATCGCGACGTCACCGCGATTCAGCGAAAACTTACTTGCCAACAAGTCACGAACTTATCTCCAGGGCAGTGAGATCATTTAATTAGTAAGTTAGTACCAGTTAGCCCTTCTACTCACATGGTTATCGTCCAGGCCGATGGATGCGGCGAACTCTCTTCTCTCCACACACGTCAGATACCGCTGTTGCTCAAACCTCTTCTCCATCGTCATCACTTGCACTCTGCTAAACGACGTCCGCTTCTTGGGCATCACTCCTCCGATTGCTGCTGCAAAGTCAATCAAAATCAAACATGACATCACTTTATTTTGCTCCTTCTTTTGACTCATACATTGTGAGTTTGAATTTGACCTCTTATATGTACATGTAATCCTAACCAGGGCCCCGACTTAAAAAGATTTTCGATTGATCAGTCTGATTTGCGACTGATGTTAATCGTAGCTCTGCATATTAGGGATAGGGGATTAGACTTGCGATCGATTTAGATTAATCGAAACTCTTTATATATCAAACATAACATTATGGAAAGCCGTGCATAAACGTGCTGCAAACGTGCCACAATCCCTCATATAGTTAACTTACGGCGACAAGAGTAAATTAATTTAAAAGAGCGTGAACTGTTTTAACATTACATTACTAGGCCTCGAAAACCCCATGGGCTTACTGCACATATGAGAGAGTTAATCCTTGCATAACCAGCCCATGAAAACACCACCGGCTTTCTACATAATGTTCATGCTAACAGTAATGAGAGAGTTAACCTGCGACAGTATGAGCGGAGTCGTACGATACGATCTGAATGGTACTTACGCCTTTTCTTGCTTTTCTTGGATTTTCCCGCGACGCTCGTCTCCCCGTAGGTCGGCTGAATCAACGAGAGTGACGTCATGGCCATGGCGGTCTGGCACGGATCGTCGGTCGATGTCAGGATCTGCGTGGAGGACGAGGAGGACGACGAAGGACATGTCGACAGCGAATTGAGACTGAGAAGAGAGCAAGGGGGCGTCTGTGTGTGAAAAGGGTTACGAGAGACTTGAATGTAAGGAAGTGAAGGGGGAGGGGATCAGGGGGTAGGTGCATAATGAAACATAAGTTAAAGCAAATTGGGTGTGTGTGTGTGTGTATGTGTGTGTACATGTGTAATTATGTGCGTGTGCTAGCTAATTATGTGCGCAGAAATAAATGAATGTTTATGTATGCGTATCGTCCAAAACGATCAACGAGAAGCACCAAACAGATGTGCTATTTCTGGACTTCAGTAAAGCCTTTGACCGGGTATCACATCGAAAACTCCTACACAAGCTTGCTTATTATGGAATCCAAGGAAACACCCATAACTGGATACCCTTACAAAAAAGTATTATACTATTATCATGATATTATCATAATATTCACCAAAATATTATGATTTTATCATGATATTCTCAAAAGTATCATGATAGTTGCAGAAATACTATGATATGATCATGATATTCACCAAAATATTATGATTTTATCATGATATTCGCAAAAGTATCATGATAGTTACAGAAATACTATGATATTATCATGATATTCACCAAAATATTATGATTTTACCATGATATTCGCAAAAGTATCATGACAGTTGCAGAAATACTATGATATTATCATGATATGCGCAGGAGTACCATGATGTTATCATGATATTAACAGAAGTATTATCATGTTACCATGATATTTGTTAGAATACTATGATATTGGCAGTTATATCATGATATTTCCAAAGATACCATTTACAGAAGAACCAAGATATTATCATGATATTATCAGATTGTGATGTGATCATGATATTTTCACAATACTATGCATGATGCTAGCAGTTGTCATGACATTTACATTTACTGAGTTGTGTGTGTGTGTGTGTGTGTGTGTGTATGTGCATGTGATTGTGTGTGATTGTGTGTGTGCGTGTGCGTGTGTGTGTGAGTGTGTGTGTGAGTGTGTGCGTGAGTGTGTGTGTGCGTGCGTATGTGTGAGTGTGTGTGCCTGTGTGTGTATGTGCATGTGTGTGTGATTGTGTGTGTTGTGTGTGTGCGTGTGTGTGTGCGTGTGAGTGTGTGCGTGAGTGTGTGTGTGCATGCGTATGTGTGAGTGTGTGTGTGCGCGTGTGTGTGTGCGTGTGGGTGGGATTGTGTGTGTGCGTGTGGGTGTGTGTGTATGTGCGTACATGTGTAAGTGTGTGTGCGTGTGTGTGATTGTGTGGGTGTGTGTGTAAGTGTGTGTGAGTGTGTGTGTATAATTTTGTGTCAGTGTAAGTAATTTGTGTTAATATATTTAAACTGATTAGGCCTATATGAATTTAATTTGTATTATTATGGAATCAGAATAAAGATCATTAAAAAAAAAATGTGTGTGTGTGTGTGCGTGTGTGTGTGAGTGTGTGTGTGTGTGTGCGTGTGTGTGTGTGCGCGTGTGTGTGAGTGTGTGTGTGTGTGTGTGCGTGTGTGTGTGTGTGCGTGTGTGTGTGTGTGCGTGTGTGTGTGTGTGCGTGTGTGTGTGTGCGTGTGTGTGTATGTATGTGCGTGTATATGTGTGAGTGTGTGTGTGTGTGTCCGTTTTGGCGTCCAATCAGAGCGCGAGCCAGCTAGCTTGAATTGAGCACCAGTTTGAGCTGAGCGGTTGGGGCATGAAGGATCAGAATAGCAGTTTGGGGCGAAAATGTGTCATCATCATGATCTCTGCCATCTTCTGGAAAGTGAACCAACATCAGGTATTGAGGTAAGACCTTATGGTATTTACTGTAGGATTTGTGAGGTTGAAGATACCATGTTTCTTACATAATTATTGTCAAATTCACGCTCAGATTGTTGTTTGTTGTAAATAAGCATACATACTGTTCCCATGTACTAACAATGGTGTTAGTATTAGTAATATACCTGCAAGTTTATCCTGTCGTTAGTGTCGACGTTTCTCTACTCTTTGAGTTTGTATACTGTTTTAGGTGCTAATTAATCTACTCTTCCGTGATATTCTAACGTAACTTGTTATTCAAGTAAGTTTTATGAGACTCTAGAGCCTAATTTATAAGAATAAAAAGATAAAAATCAAACTGATCTTGACTCGGTGCTGGCCTGAATCTTATTCTTATCTTACTGGGAATAAGGTAGCCCTTTCACTCCTGCCTAGCGTGGGGTCCTACATAGTATGGGCGCTAGTTCATAAGTGTATCCATATGAATTTGAACCCTAAACCTAACCCTGAACCTAATCCGAGTAAGACCTAACCCTAAACCCTAAACTTACTGCGACTAGTGGTATTTGTTTGGTAAAACGGCTCGGTAGCAATCACAAAAATACTCTTACCAAGTCACGCAGTGAGCGGGCTTCGTAGCACTGAGCTTTGGAGCCCGGTGCGGTCACTCAATGTGAATTAGGGACCGCATGATCGTTACCAAAAACGCGGAAAAAGGGGTCAATTTGAAGCAATGTCCGCGGACAACCGCGGTCAAAATAATCCTCGAAATATAGAAAATAGTCACGCAGTGAGCGGGCTTCGTAGCACTGAGCTTTGGAGGCTTTGGAACAATAAAGTCGTGATTAGACCAGTAAATTTTTACAATTCTCTTTGCTCATAACTCACAAGTATTGCACATACATGTATTTACGCAGAATATATACCTGAATTGTCTCATGGCTGGTTTAAAGATGATTTTTTATCCATGTTGTATTTTTTTTTATTGTTTACGAACTAAAGTGTATGGTTCATAATTTCACGGCGCGACGGCAGCTGTGATGGTGAAGATTAAAGCTTATGCGCATGCATCAATTCCCATTTATTCGTCTACATTCTCGAACAGCCAAGATGGCAGCCTTGACGGAACGTATAATTTTTTAGAAAGATGTGAAGAGGGAATATGTAACATTGCTCAAAATTTCAAACATATACATGTAGTGCAAGTATACATTCAATACATTTAGCCATACACATGTGATCAATAAACTTGAAATGAGTAATTCATTCATGTGTACAAGTTGATTTATTAGAATTCGAACCCAACATTCAAGAAAATTGGTGGCTGGATACACTTATGAACTAGCGCCACATGTATGTTGAAAACGCATCAACATTTTGGTTTGGTAAGCGTTTGGTAAAACGGCTCGGTAGAAATTACAAAAATACTCTTACCAAGTCAGGCCAAGTTAGTAGGGTTAGAAGGGTATCTTTTTGAGGTTGCTTTCTGTGCGTAAATCAGTGATATTTTTGCACGCTATCTTTTGCTAGTTTCAAAACATCAATTATCGATATGAAGCCCATCGCTATCGATATTAAGCCCTGTTGGTATCAATATCAAGCCTCATTCAAAATGTATTACGAGCGTCTGATATCGATAAAGGAAGCAATTTTTTGAAGCCGGCAAGAGTAACCGTGCTGCGTGCAAAAATAAACCCTATCCGTCTAAATCGCTGATTTTGACACAGAGAGCAATGTCAAGGAGACATAAAAAATGCCCGTCATGCTGGCTTGAAGATTATACTTTAGAACTCAGTAAGAGGATTTTTGTGATTTCTATGCAGCCGTTTTTCCAAGCAGTTTAGCAAACCAAAACGATGCGATTTTTAAAAGCTTGATGTAGTACCCTATGCCATAGCCGTGGGGTTCCTCATAGGGCTAGGACTAGGAGTAAGGAGTCCGCTGTGAGAATCGGCTGCTGACCGATGGTGGTTGTAAAATACGATTCACCTCGTACAGTTATAAATGTTATTGAGTTGTAGTTACACATGAGAGGCAAGAACTAAGATTAACCCCAAACTTCTTCAACATGGAAAGCCATTTCATATGTGATGTGATTTGTAAAACTAGATATAGCTTATTGCCAATACATCAAATTGTGCTGTGAGTCCTGTGACTGCTGTCCAAAATACTGATATCATTTTATTCCCTTTTTAATTTCTTCAGATTTGTACGAGGAGGGAGTCTAGACACTACCAAGACAAATGAAGCATGCCTGTACTATTACCCCCTGGAATGTCCATAGCAGTCTGGCATGGATGCCCTGGATGAACACAGGTGTGTAATTTAATATAATTTATAGTTCACTTTCCACAGTTTGATGCTTTGTCAAAGATATGAAATCATGATTTAAAGCTACTAAATTAAAGAGCTCGTAAGCAATCGGTTTGAGATCAGGTCTTTAAAAGTTTGGTGAATTGTTACCATATGATAGTTACATTGTTTTAACATATTGAGGGCAATTGAAAGAATGAATGACTGAAAATTACCAACGTAGTAAGCATGCATGGCCCCTTGGCCAGATCATCATTAATTTTAGTCCCAATCATGATTAACTGAAGAATTCTTACGTATGCAATGCTAATTAATGTAGCAATTACACCTACGTATGTATGTATTAATAGATAGTACCGTATACCTGATCATCTGGCTTTGGTGGTAATCAGAACTTGAGCTTATATCTTTATTTAATGTACTGCCTACTGTTAAATGAAATAACAATTGACTAGACTATCTAATATTAAAGGTTATAAAAAAATATTCATGCTTAAAAATAAATGGTATTTCTAGCATTTGCGTGCCAGAAAAAGTAAGAAGACATGTACACTATATCTTTGGACCTTTATAGGACACGCAACTATGTATAGTAATTTAGACTATCTTGATTTAAAAGTAGATTCCCATGACTTCAAAGCATATTTGTGATACTTTATTTTCTTTTTAGGATTTCAGAGCTACATACTCTTCTTGTCCAAATGTAGGAAGGCAGGCCTACTTGTGTTCCTGTATGCTACAATTGGCATCAAACAACACATCAAGAGAGTAAGTGTCATAGATATTGTTTATTGTAATTGCAATGCAGTACTTTTTGCATAAATTATGGCATGTTTACTTCAAATCTTGAGCCAAGCTATGAAATGGTGCATTGATCCACCATGAATTTATTTACATTGATATGACATTTTATTGCTGTAATTGGAGTGATGATAACCATGACGTCCCATTTTTTTAAAATTGTGAACTGTATGCATGAATAGAAATTACCAAAAATAAGAAATTGACCTGCAGGACTGAACATTAAGCTAGTTAGCAACCGTTCTATATTATTGCAGGTTGTGAAATGTTACATTTTTACATTACATTTAGCACATCACACAAATTGATACTGCTGTGGTAATCAAGATACATTTATTAATTATGTTTTTTGTTGTGTGTGTGCTTTTTCAGCTCCAAATGTCCTCAGGAGAGGATGATTCTCACCAGGGATCAGGTGGTCTAGGTGAAGGGACTTGACTGTTGCTGTGTTCGGCATTGAAGTGCAGACTGTTTATCATTGACAGGGAAGAAGCGCAATCTACATGGTGCAGAAACCATCAACCGGCCTGTACTACATCCTGGCAAGGTCAGCGCCATCAAAAGGTATGAATTCTTCAATGTTTCTAATGTTTGCAGAAAGCACTCTCATACCTTGCATGTCATCTCAGATGGAGTTACCACATTTAGATGTGTTCTAATGGAATATTTGTCTCATTTTGAGTTTGGTGGATAATCCATTCAAATGTTCAGTTTCATCATATTCTGTTGCTCTGCAGCTACATGTAGGTACGAGCTCAATCTGTCTCTCTTCTGAAATCTCAAAGACAAGTACTGGCCTTTTCCAAGTTGAAAAACAAGCAGTAAATCTATGCGGTTAACATGTCAAGCATATGCATGAGGTGAACTTCAATGATCACGGATAAAGAAGTTTGGCATCACAAGTAAGCCTGAGTCATATCGATTTTTTCAGAAACCGGTGTTCGATGGCTTTGCGCCGATCGAACATCGATGCATCGATACATGACGTCACCCAGCCACTGCCAAGAGCCAATTTATGAATGAAAATATAGTAAGCATACGCAGTGCAATCCTTCCATTTCCCCACATAAACAAGCATGCAATTCTCTATCACCTCGTACCAAAATTGACCTAGAATTTCACTTTCCTATATTTTATATGAATTATGATAGGTAACCTCGGAGAATCTATTTTCTCACCGATACTGCACATGTAAGCGAATTTCGATTACTTCTTGTTTTTCCGTCAAAATCTTACAAATTAGCGTCAATATGGCATCGTATACATGTATGTAGGTTGGAATCTGGAGAGTCTATTGCAACGGGCAGAAAGTCAATCAGCTTCCGGGTTGCGATTTTTTTTTTTCGTAACCCTAATGCGTCGAAAAATCGCTTCCGGGTTTCGGACAACGTGACTGGATATTGTATCACTGTTTTGGCGACCACATGGTTATGACGTGATCTACGCGATGCACCAATCAGTGGTCTCCGAATCGCTGTACGGAGACGCTCTATTAGTCTGTACGTCGGCAGCGTGTATGCAAATGAGCCTTACGCACGATTGCCACTGTATTTCCGGGTTTTCACAACACACGATGCTATCCGTTGTACAAAGTCTATGGACAATTGTTTGTTGTGGCGTTGCGCTGTATATAGTAGTGAACGAATCAAATCCAAGTAGTATGTAGTAGCTGCTTGATCATCGAGCGACCTGTTCATTCTCTTGATGCGTTACCTGCAAAACTCACAAAAGAGAGTAGGAACCAAGTAAGCAAATTAAAATTGTGAAAATATGAAGATAAATTGTGTATAACAGGACTATCAAACAAAAGATTTTGTGTTTTCTAGTCAATTTGGTAATTTCGTCGATGCATCGAATTCATCAAAACGAAATCGGAGTTCGACTTCTTCGATCGAACACCGGCTTAATAATCGATTCGACTCAGGCCTAATCACAAGTAAGCCTGAGTCGATTCGATTTGTAAACCGGGCCTCGATCGAAGCTTTCGAGCCCTGGAGCCGTTTTGTAGAAACCGGTGCATTGATCAGAATCAATAAAAAGTACGAGCTGGGAGCTAGCTCGACTCGAGGTTCTCGGTACCACATATTCCGGTATCGACGATATACTGGTATATTATGTTCCAGTGGTATGACATAAAATAATCTCGTTCTCATTGGCAGCTATTGTTCCAACTGACCAAGTATCGTTCTCGCGTATTCGGTAAATACGATCGGAAATAATCGCTAGCTTCAATTTATGGCTGGCAAGAACGAGATTTTTTCCCACAGAAAAGCACGAGCAAGTTTCTGTACGTTAATATATAATTGAAGTAAGCAACCTCATTTAATGCGCAACTTCTTTTCACACCACGTGGTTGCCAAAATAATTCCTGCGGACTGCGTGCGGAAGTATCGATAGCGATAACGATATCCAATCACGTTGTGTACGCGAGAAATGGTCTTGGCTCGTGATCGGATTGCTCCGGTATCGATCAAAAATTATAGAAACTCTGCAATTTCATGCATATTCACGCGACGCTCCGAACCCGCCCTTACAGAAATATCTCAATGGTATACCATTGAAATACCATTGAAATACCATTGGAACCACCATTGAAATACCATTGGAACCACCATTGAAATACCATTGAAATACCAATGGGACACCATTAGAACTCATTTAAATAATTGGAACCCTAATTTGCATATCCAATGGTAGTTCAATGGTATTTCAATGGTATTTCAATGGTAGTTCGCCAATGGTGGACACCATTGGACCACCTAATTTGCATAATTGGAAACTCAATGGTACCTACCATTGGTGTACCATTGGCCCACCATTGATACCACTGGCCTACCATTCACTATCCACCATTGACATACCATTGGCCTACCATTCACCATTGAAATACCATACACCCACCACTGACATACCATTCAGAATCCACCACTGAAACACCATTGGCCTACCATTCACCACTGAAATACCATTCGCTATCCACCATTGAAATACCATTCGCTCTCCACCATTGAAATACCATTCGCTCTCCACCATTGAAATACCATTCGCAATCCACCATTGAAATACCATTCGCTATCCACCATTGAAATACCATTCGCTATCCACCATTGAAATACCATTCGCTATCCACCACTGAAATACCATTCGCTATCCACCATTGAAATACCACACACTTTCCACCATTGAAATACCATTCGCTATCCACCATTGAAATACCATTCGCTACATCCACCATTGACATACCATTCACAATCCACCATTGATGTACCAGGTCAATGGTGTATGGTTCATCAATGGTGGATATTGAATGGTAGTTCAATGGTTGACAGTGAATGGTATGTCAGTGGTTGATAGTGAATGGTAGAGCAATGGTTAATTGTGAATGGCAGGTCAATAATCGATAGTAGATGGACGATAGTGAATGGTAGGCCAGTGGTAGAGTAAAATCAGTACATCGATAGATAGGTTGCAAGTCTGTTTAACATTGCGGAAATTATTATACAACAGCGCTTTATGGTCTCCACTTAGTGCTGCAAAAAATATATATAAACACAAGTGATGTAAATAAGTACAGAACACTTTAATATAATAATATTTGAGATGTAACATTTAGTTCATGTAATAATTAAGTACATACACAAACAGAAAATGATTTAAGAGTATATAAATGAACTGGCAAGTAATTCAGATGTCAAAATCAGGGTTACAGTTCGATATTCCGAAGGCTCGTTTATTCCGAAACACGTAAATTGCCTTTACCTCGATGCTCGTTATTCCGAAAAAAGAAAAAGGGTTTGTTAATCTGATCATACTGTATGTTGCGTAACGTTCGGAATAATGACCCTTCGAAATAACGAGTGCTTCCCAAAATCAAACTATCAATGATCAGGGTAATAAGTATAATTCCTAATGATAGAAGATAACATTTTTGTAATCTGAGACAACATGAATAAATACACACTGTTAGTATACAAATACATGTAATACACATCATTGAGGGCATTAGTAAGAATTACACGAATTACACCTTTGAAACAGTTCTTACAAGCCCAAGCAGAGCCATGGGAATTTGGACTACATGTATTTCAAATGCACCAAGTGTGTGTAACTATTCTAATACCCTAGCAAACTGATGTGTGTTATTTAAAGACAGTGATGTGAATCCTTGTTATTTTATAAAACATGCTCATATCAAACCATGACTAGTCATTAGTAGTCATTAGTACCAGTCATGGTTTCATAGCAGTCTTACTGTTAGCTCAGAATAATGACTGGTTACATGATCGGTTTCAGACAATCATTTGATTAAGATCCATATCACCATTTTATAATTACATGTATTAACAGCTTGACAGAGCTTAATAATGATAGAAACTTGGGGCCTAGCAGTATAAGAAACAGCTATGAAAGAGCAGTTACAATAATAATACTGACTTAAGTCTACTAAACCGTACTACACATTCACTCCATTATACTAAAACACTAACCATAAATGCATTTACAAATGATAAATTTCATAGCAGGTTACATCTATACATGTAGCAATCAAAATGTAAATTATTGCCTTTTTAGTACAGCTGCATCAAACAAAAATTCATCTTGGTTCAAGTTCATGGCAATAACAAACCATCATCGGAAAAATTTAATGGATTAACTGAACGGAATGAAATCTAACTTATCGAGAATATTCCCTGAGTTATGAAATTAGACATGTTAGTAGAATTAGTAGGTTCATATTATACTCAAGAAATTTCATCTGTCAACAGCATGAGATGGCACAAGTATTGCATGAAAAAAAACTCTGAGTAAATTGTGCAAGTCTCCTAAGGAATAAATGGTTCATTTACAATGAGGGTATACCTGGCAGCTGTCTGACTTGACTAAAAAAAGAATTGTTGTTCTTTCTCCATATTTGTGTGCTTCTTGTATTAAAATGAAATTATACTTCTTTGCAATTGTTAGGCATGAGATAACCCACTCATATTTTTATATGGGTTCTAACGTTTAATTACATGTTCTGTTCATGTTCACCTATGGACAGAAATGGATTGGACCACATTGGAACGTGAACTGTCTAAAAAAATATAAAAAATAAGTGGATGCGGGCAAAGTCAATTTTGTTGCATATATACAGATGTTCTTATAGACAAAAACGATATTAATCAAGTAATGTCTAACTATTTGTAAGACTACCAAATTCAAAGAGGACATTTTTTAACAGGATTGGCATCCCATCTTTGGTTAACAGTCACAAAAAAAATTAACATTATCTGTAGCTTCTGGGGGTATTCCATGTTTAAACAACTGTATTTCAATAATCAATTCTGATTGGTAAAACAACGCATAATGATTGCTAATAATAAAGATACGTGGGCTCCAAATTGGATTTGAGGAAATGAGACGGTAATTTGGCCCTGAAATGCCGAATATGGTCAATTTTGAGAAGTAGATGTATTCCAATGTTTTTTTTTCTTGCGGGCTGCTCCAACAGTGCCAAATAGCTTACATTATAGATTTTCGAGTACAGTACACATATTTCCTTTTCTTCCCATGTTCGCAGATGTTGCCAATCCTGGGCTCCACTTACATGTACACTCGCGCCAGATCATAATGGTAGCGCTTGGTTGCTATTGTTGACAGTCAGTTAGAATGGCCCATTCCCCATATTCAGGATCTGTGTGAAAGAGAAAATTAAAAAAATAGAAGACAATGAACTGCTTGTAAAATAGAAGAAATGTACCATGATTAATCTACAAGCCATTGATTTCTTTTGATTACTTTTAACCTGGTAAATGAAAAATTTGAAAGAATCCAATCTAGAAAAAATAACAACTACATGTATACCGGTAATCAGGTGAGATTTGTAATACTGCATGCTGTCAAGGGAGCCGTAAGCAGAGGGTGGGGCGTGGGCAGAGAGGGCACTTGCCCCGCCAAATGTTAATTTTTGGGGGCAAAACAAGTATCCCCCCCCCCAATTGATTGCTTTGTGCCCTCGTCAAGGTTCTCACTCTGCCACATAAATGGGCCCCCGTCAAGTGTTCCATCGCGCCTACATACTATGAAAGATGATGTGTCCCTATTACAAAAGTGAAGACATTCAGGAGTCTGGAAGGTTCAGTTATACAGGCAACCTGCATCATGTCGAGGTTGTCGGGACCAAGACCTTTTCCTTGTTTTAACAAATCCTCGGAATAAGGGTAGAAACAATAAGAAACAAAACATAACTTGTGTGATTGTATACTCCATTGTCATCTGTTGCATGTTGATATACAGAGATGTCTGACAAACATGTTTTAATCCTGTAAACAGAAGATTTAAATTTTGAAAGCACAGCAATCTTCGCATGTGTATGACCATATGTGCATCATGAAAAATCCCATTTTTCATTTATGCTCCCTCAGCGCAGTGCAAATCCCCTCAGTATGAACATTTCCTCCACCGGCAGCCAACATCTATATAATAGTAATATAGTAAACAACATCACTTACTTTTCCCTCTTGATGAATACTTGTTGGTTGTTGCCAATTCCAGGGTAGAGAAGCGATAGAAAAATGCGTAGCTCTGAAAATATGAAGAGAAAACAAATGATCAAATATGGTTGGTAGTCATGAACTCATGAGCAATTCCTATTAATCAATTAAAGTGTCAATCATTGTAAAAATAAAAAGTGGTGTACACTATGAAAGCAGAAAAACATTTTGTTTTGATGCAAATGCGAGAATGCTTTTTATTCTTAAGAAAGACAAACTTACAAATAAAATCATTTAATAGTGGGACAGCCTCGTCGAATGTGATGAAAAACCAGTTTGCTTCATATTCCTTTGTATCATAGTAAACAGATTTCCACAAAAGTGCAGGAAGTAAGAAACAAATGTTCTATATGCATTCTACATATTAATAAAGAATACTGGACAGTAATGATTGGTATGCTTCAGTGATCTTTGTTATCATCGTCAGTGTACATAGCTACAGTCGAGAACTGCCCTGGAAAGGCCACGCAACCAAATAACCCAGGCAAACTCTTACATTAGCATGTATTCTGTCATTTGGCAAGACTTCAAATTGATTGTGAACTGGACTAAAATCCCTATATAATTTGAATTGCCATAACTCCCCATTCACCCAAGTTTATTGTTTAGACACATTCTCTCATAATAATTGCTTACTGCGAGTACTCCAATTTAAAAGCTATAAACTTCTACAAAGCATGGACTATGGAAAAGTGAATTGAAAATTATTCAAATTACACACCTGTCTTCTTCCAGGACATGGACAGACAAAAATGTCCCCATCACAGCTATTAATAGTATGCATCCTTCATCTTGGTGGTGGCCAGCCTCCTTGCCCTTATTCGGGGATGTACATCTAGCTCCACATACAAATCTGAAGAAAATAAAATGAAATAATCTCTCAGTTCTTCCAAACATTAATCATATGGCGGCGCCACAACTAAAAAGTTGTTTATCATGCAATACACTGGGTGAATACATTGTCTTATGAAGCCAATTACAATTACAAACTTATCTTTCATCATTGAGTGACCGATGGCATCTTGGCTCTATTATGATAAGTCTGGTTATATGTGCCGTGCCGTGCTGTAATATTACGGCAAGGTGCCATCGCCACATCTGTACTGTACGGTTAGCTGTGGCCCATTCTCGCCATGGTCTCCTTACTTCGTGCACTGGCAAAAATGCATATAAAATGCAATGGTAAGCGTACGTATATATGCATCGGAGTACAGAATCACCGGTGGCACAACAGTTTCAATTAAGCTATGCAATATGCTAGTAAAAAAAAGTTTCATTAACTTACCTTCTTTTCAAATGTTATGGTACAAAAAAATTATGTTGTGTAATGAATGTCAAATACTTATAAGTTATGCCAACCAGAAATTTTGTTTTCTCCGAAATTCTTGCTGAGTACCTGCTCGGTGATAGCTTCGGTCGCCAATTGAAGATGTTGGTCTGCATGGTCACATCAACGCGCATGCCTACAGCACTATTACATTATAATCTGTGCGCTGAGAGCAATCCCCCTTTTCTCTGACCTAGTTCCATGAAACATTTAGGGAAGCCGTAAGAAAATAGAATTCTGCTGTACATATATGTACAATGACAAGCAAACAAGACATTTTTTAATGTTTTTCCCCCATCACCAAGTCACCATACATTAAGTACCAGTGACAGTGCTCCCCTTGCATGAATTTACATGATTCTTTCTTAATGAGACTAGCTTAATTGCAGGCAGCGACAAGTGTAAAATAAATGCCATTTATTATCATGTATTATTATTATGGAAGGTACTTTCATGCCGATTTTTTCGATGACAGAAAGTGACCTAGAAATCACCTTTTTGTATGAATTCAACTCACAAATTAGGCCTACACTAGCCTGTTAGAGTAAGGCTTCGTTTAAGAGTTGTATTTCATAAAAACGAAGGTGCATCAATTGCAGTTTTTGTGTAGCCTGTAGGCCTCAAAGGCATTTCTTCAGAGCACAGCTTATAACATAACACCAATATCACTACATGGGCACACATGCACAAGCACAAAAGCCTGTCCATCTGTTATTCGGTATCTTTGTAAAAACGTGAGGTCTTGAAAGTTCTTTAATAGAAATGCTAGTAAACACGATGAAATCTTACCTTGGATTGATGGGCCATGTAGGACATGACAAAGGTGTATCTTGAACCGCAGTTGGACAGCAAAGCCAAGGTGGCTAGGTGCATGGGCTGCATGAACTGTACTTCAATGGAGCTGGAAGAATGCCGACGTAAGCATACAAATCGCGCGCCAATTTCCCCCTCTCTCTCTCTCGCTCTGCATGCAGCAGCCCTCTGCAGACAGTGAGCATGCGTAGTACAGCTTTTATGTGAATGTGTGTGTGCGGTGTATGTGTGTTTGTATTGTGTGTGTCTGTGTTGTGTGTGTGTGTGTGTTGTGCGTGGTGTGTGTTTGTGTGTGTGTGTGTGTGAGAGAGAGAGAGAGAGAGAGAGAGAGAGAGAGTCTGGCCTCAGTAGTCTCTTTCACTCAGACTAGATTTTAACAATCCATTTACAATAGGATAATTATTGAATTGCGCTATTTTGTCTAAATCATTTATACACATATTGTTCAGCAGCTTGCATAGCAGACCTATTTCCCAAAGTTCAAAATCATTTTTATCACAATGATCAAATGTGACTCTCTTTTAAAGCTCTTAATTTTGTTTTAAAAAAAAGAAAAAAAAGATGTAAATACTACATATATCTATAATACCATAAATACCACAATTATAACACATAATATTTTTGTAAGGGATTGAAGCCCCATTGAATCAATATTATGGACCAATTGGCCCGATAAGAATTCAATTGGGGACGAAATTGGAATTCAATGGGGATCAATTGAAGACCAATTGGCCCAATAAGAATTCAGTACTTACAGTACTACTCACTACTGCGGTAGTATACCGTTTTTCTCTTCTTTTTTTTTTTCCAAATGGGTTAATTACCCTGTCAGTCGCGGGAAGGGGGGGGGGGGGGGGTGACATTATGGCCCCGTCAACTATTTTTGCGATAGATCTTTAATGTGATAAGCTCGCGACACAACGTTTCATGACATATTTTCTTCAAAGTCTCTATACCAGCTTTTGAGACTAAACTTGCAATGCCCATGTATGTGGTTCCAACATAAGTGCATGCATGTCTGACCAAAAAATAATTAAAAAAAAAAATCAAGTAGGCCGGCCTACACATCGAATGAAAATCATATTTCTAGCCCAAATTCCTAACTGTTGCATTATCTTGTCAGTGATCAAAATCGTTCGTGCGATCTTCCCCCTCAGCCCTGCGACGGACGAGAATTCATGAGAATGAATATATCACAGGGACTATTTAGGGTTCAACTTTAACTGCATGTTTAACAGCAAGATAATTTTGTTAAAGTTACATGTATTTGATGTGTGTTACTCTGTTTTTAAGTCTACATTCGAAATGTTGAATTGACACGTGCCATGTCAGTGAGTGCCATGTGTACAGCTTCAGCTTGAGAGAGAATGAATTTGATTTGATGGATTGGTTTATGGAATGATTTGTTCAACATTCTTCTATTTGGTCTACCAATTATGAATTCAATTTTGAACAATTGTGAGTAAAATAACCCCCAAGAATGCGCAAAAAAACCACGAAATTTGTTACTGTTTCTTTCTATTTTGTTGTCTTTTATCTAAAAGCCACCCCTCTTGGAACTACTTGGTGATTATCTAGTCGATTTTAATCAAATCTTGTGTTCATTTCAGTGAGATATCTTATCCATACTAATTCTAAATAAGAGTGGACCGTACATCATTCCAATTCAATACTGGTATTAAGATGGTGTGATTTTTATTAAAACAATTATGAGAAGGAGTTCCAGGCTCATAGTGAGCCACTAATAGCACGTGGTGTTTGGGAAAGAGTTAAGTGTGATTAATGTGGTTAATATAATGTAACAGGCAATATCATAATGAATGTGCAGTATTGTGTTCCCCTCCCCAAGCATGGTTTGAATTGACTGATGCAGTGATGCAACTGGAAATTAAAGAGCAAATTTTACTCACGCCTTAATGTTTGTGAAGCACCGGATGTGGGTCACAAATGAAACTTCTTTCCATAACTGAAAATAGCCCTTGCTTTTATTCCCATCTACGTGAATTTTACTTTGCATATTGAATTTAACCCAATTCCATATTCATTTCTTTCGTTACTAAATGATAAATTAGACAATTACAATTGTAAAAGTATAACACAATATCATTGATTAACTAGAATGCATTCTATTTAAAAGCAATTATTTGCCTTTATACATCATATACAAGATGAGCAAACGCCATTATGATTACCTACCACTAAAAAACAATGCATTGGATACTAGCACACTACCATTAACCGTGGCAGATAACACTCAACGTCATTGAGTTGCATTCAGTCACCATACAACACCACTGAAGAAGCTCCAGTACAACACCATTGAAATAACATATCTACCATTGAGTTCAGCAAAGACCACAGCGCGACCATTCATTCACCATACAACACTACTGAATTATAATCTACCATTGAAGAAGTACCAGTAGAACACCATTGAAATACCATCTACCATTGCACACCCATTCACCGCTGGACTACCATTCACTCATCAAGCAGCTTTAAATGAACACCATTGAATTACAATCTACCATTGCAGAAGCACCATGAGAATATCATTGAAATACCACCTACTATTGACAACACATCACTGACAATTGCATTACCATTCACCCACTGTACAACTCAAATGAACACCAATGAATAACCACTGACCACTGAACACCATTCAGACCCCATTGAAAAACATCAATGGGCATACCATTGGTTACCAATGAAATACCATTGGTTATAAATGAACACCATTGAATAACCACTGACCACTGAGCAAACACCACTTAGACACCATTGAAATACTAATGATCAATGGGCATACCATTGGTTACCAATGAAATGCCATTGGTTATAAATTAACACCATTGAATAACCACTGACCACTGAGAAAACACCACTCAGACACCATTGAAATACCAATGACCAATGGACATACTATTGGTTACCAATGAAATACCATTGGTTATAAATGAACACCATTGAATAACCATTGACCACTGAGCAAACACCATTCAGACACCATTGAAATACCAATGACCAATGGATATACCATTGGTTACCAATGAAATACCATTGGTCACCAATGAAATACCATTGGCGATTTCTGTAAGGGCGGAGGCCAATTGACTTTGTGCACGTTACGATAGACTCTACAAATTCCAACAAACACGATGCCATATCAACGCTAATTCGTAAGATTTTGACGGAAAAGCAAGAAGTAATCAAAATTTGCTTACCTGTGTGGTATCGGTGAGAAAATAGATACCTTTCATAATTCATATAAAATATAGAAAAGTGAAATTCTAGGTCGATTTTGGTACGAGGTGATAGAGAATTGCACACTTGTTTTGGTGGAATACTGTGTGGGGAAATGAAAGGCTTGCACTGCGCATGCTTACTATATTTTCATTCATAAATTGGCTCTCGGCAGTGGCTGGATGACGTCATGTAATAAGCAAAAATGTACACGACTGCTAGCGTTCACGCTCCGCTATCCGTTGTACACAATTTGTCACTGTGCAGACTTCGCCCCGAATTTATTGATGCACCGAAGTTCGACCGGAGCAACGCCATCGTGCCCCGGCTTACAAAAAAAATCGATATGACTCAGGCGCTTAATCACAAGTTTATATTGGTGCAAAAAAGATTCATATCAAAAAGATTTCTATTCCTCATTTTAGATTTAGAAATCAATCACAGATTTGTCCGTGTAAGATTTGCTATATGTGCCATAGCGTTACTTAGGAAATTCTTAATGGGAAAAGGAGAGAATTATGCCTCTTTATTGCTATGAGTGTACCTGTAATCTGAATTATGTGGAGATATGTTCAACAGGCATCACTAACTTAAAAATATGACAACAGAGCAGACAGCAGGGGACGCATCTTTCTCTGCATAAGATATCATTGATTTCTTCTATGATAATATATTATATTGGTTGTGCTTTGAACAGTTGACTTAATATGCTTGATATCATTGAAAGCTTTGAATCCCTACTAGTTTAAGTAAAAAGTATGTATGTAGTAAATAAAACCAAATGACCAATTGGTGGCTTTCATCTGGCAGGTGGCATATTCAAGTCAATTTTATTGTAATTATTTTTTATGCTTTCTCAACACACTATTTTCAGCTCTCCTACCCACGGTATGTTCACAGAGATTTCAGCCGACACAGGAACAAACAAACCAATCAAAGAAAGGCTAAGGCAGGGAAGAAGTAAGTGTTTGTATTGTACACAATGTAGGGTTGAGGAATTAATGATATTTCTTTCTGGGGAAGTCCACCCTGTGAAAGAGTTACTTGAAATAAAAGTGTAAAAATGAGAGATACAGAGAACGACAGTTTGACAACAGTTAGATACAGGATAAGAAAGTAATGATTGTTTAAAACTTGCAATGAATCAAATGAAAATTCTTGTTGAATGAATAGAATGATATATTTTGTATCAGAATGTACATGTATGTATGAATACATATGTTTAATACTGTATCAACTTCAGTTGTATGAATGTGATTCTTTTTTAGAGAATTGAAATTGAGGAGCTGCCCAGAAGCTCCATTGATTTATTTAAGTTTGTTTTTTCTTTCATTCCAAGCAAAAGCAGCTATGCCTTAAATAGCATCACATTGAGTCCTGCACTCTCAAACTGTCCAGTTTCCTACCCAGTATACACCATTTCCATCATGTAGAAGAATATAGTGATGTATGCCCACTTGAATGATAACAAATTTGTCTGCTACTCTTTACAACATTCTACTGACCATGGGATTTCTGGTTTACTGTCCCTTTACAAACAATTTTATATCAGCGTGGACTTCCTCTTTAAGAATATTGCTGCAGAATATTACCCAATAACGACCATCACTAACTTGATGTAATACGACATTGGTTTATACATTGTACATACAGTGCATGCACCCTCAATTCTCAGAAAAGAAAATATTTATACTATTCATTTAAGATTTTAGGAAGTAGATGTACATGTAATGGTATCAATCATTTAGAAAGTACTTATATTTTAAAAAATGTGAACTGTAATGCATTTTATGTCTCTGCCACGAAGTGGAAGGAGGCATTACATTATGTTTTCGGGTTGTCTGTCCATCCGTTCCGAAATCATTTACGCAATATCTTGAGAAAGGTTCAATGGATTTGCATCAAACTTGGTACCTGTACAGTATGTAATTTATAAAAACTAATGACCTGTGTAAAATTGTCAATAAAACGGTCAATGGGCGTGTATATCAACTCTTTCTTTGGTTGAATTAAGGTTTCCAAACGAGTTTAATTTTTTTTAAACGCGTTTCAGGGAGTTGATAAATGCAAAGGTGTTTTGATTATAGGGTTCGGTAAGCTATTTTGAAACACGCAAATTTGTGCTATCCTAAACGAGTTTGAGCCAGAAACGCGTTTAGAGAAGCAAGATAAATGCAAAGCTGTTTTGAAACGACTTGAAACCATGTGTTTCCTTAAACACATCGATCACACACTCATGTACTATAGTGCACGTGTAACGGCGTAGTAGAGCTGCGCAGTGACAAGGTCGGTTTTCGACTTGAGCGATTGAGTTGATAAACGCACCGTTTTCTTACACGCGTTCGCAAAGGCCTTTGGAAACGCGTTTCAAATTCTGAAAAGATGATAAACACGCCCAATGAACGTTGTGAAATATTGCCCAATTTGTCAGTTTTTAACATTTTTACGCAAAATAGAACCACTTAACAGATTTGCTTCAGACTTAGTACATGGAAATGCTTTTCACACTGGCAAAAATTTCCTAAGGCCCCCCCCCCCCCCCCCCCACCTTAGCCCCACCTATAGTACGGGGCTAAGCTTAGACCACTTTCTGTTCTCACTTGTTTTTACCAAAGTGGGCTAGCCCCACCAATAATCCGGGATTATTTGGCCCTGCAGAGCTAACCCCGCAATTGCAGGGCCAAGCCAAATAGTCCGGGGCTGAGAGCGCCAGTGAGAACAGAAACGAAAAATAGGGGCTAAGGTAATGCAGTGTCGGCTCTCAAGGCCGAAACGCCGAGACCAATCAGATAACGCCCGACGGGCTAAGAAATGCCAGTGTGAAAAGCTTTCAAAAAAGTACGGGGCTAAGGATAGTACAGGGCTAAGAAAATCCAATGAGAAAAGGGTAGTACATGTTCGTGGAATTTGTAAAACCAATTTACTGCGTAAAATTAGTGTCTAAGTTCAAAGGTCATTGAATATTAGTCAAAATGCCAACATTTGAAATATGCGTAAAATTAGTGTCAAAGTTCAAAGGTCATTGAACATTAGTCGAAATGCCAACATTTGAAATCTGATATTCGTCACATTTAATCCAATGGTCCTGTTCCAACCAGCATGCTACAAAGACAGACCACAAACAAACTTTGTAACAATTTGATTCAAAAAATGCCTGAAAGGTCATTTAACGTAGTCAAAATTTGCCTTTTTTTTACAGCCCAAAATGTGATCTTTCTCCAAATATCTAGAAATATGATTATCTATTTTCCAGCAATCTTGATTCGAAGTGTATTAATATAACAGAGGTAGACTGTGGAGATTAGAGGTCAAAGATCAATGGACTTTGGCAAAATTATTAATTCAGTGGTCCAATTTCTACCAAACACAAGTTTTCTGAATGAAGATGAGTACTAATTTAAATTAGGTGCAGTTAACTAACATAAAGGCAGAGACCTATTTATCGATTGTGTGGCAGTTGAGATGCTCAAGTCTTAATTATCATTTTTCTGAATAAACAGATTATCAACCAGTTAGTATTTCTGGAGACTATTCATCACAGGCTTACTATAAGCTTTATACACGTACATGTAATTTTATCTGCTGATATCACATGTAAGACTATCTCTTGTATACTCGGGAAAATAATGTATTCATGCGAAAGTCTGAACCAAAGCTGCAATGCACTGGTCTGTTCGAATGTATCAATGTGCAATACACTATCTGGTTTGTGTGTGTTCAGGATTTGTAGAGTGATTTTGAGTTCCTGATTTTCCTTGATACTTGTTGTTATGTACCGGTAAGGCCATCTAAGAAGTTTAAAGGTAGCCCGTCTCTTTTGCAGACCTAATTTTGAAAGTTCCCTGACTTTGTCATCATTTGAGAGAGAGTGGCTATATAACCTTTCCCTTAAATCAACAAAGCGTAATATTTGGTTTTGAGGATATAATCTTTGATAATTGATCAAGCTTAATTTCTTTTTGCACACCACAAAAATAATCAAATCTCAGTGAAAACTACATGTAGTTAGATTTTCATTTATTCTACGGGAGTTATAGTACCTCTGACTTTAAAATTTCACAGTTGGTATCCCAAAGATACGTGATATGTGCAAACTTTCATGAAGTTTGCAGATGTTTATAAAAAGGACGGGCCATAAAATGTAATTTTCAAAAGAATAAACAAAATACAAAATGTAATTAAGCCACAGTCTTTGGCTCAAATATAAGTGCTCACGGTATATATACTAATCGTGACCAAATCTGCATGTCATGGTTGTAAGTTTGCCATATGTACATGTTCTTATTTGTTTGCTCAGAATCTATAGATTAATGCACTGTATTACAGTAATCTACATGTACATACATGTGTAGTATGTGTAACTAAAGGGTCTACCATGCTCAAGGCATATGTAGTACACATTGTGAGTGTGATTAGCACCCATAGACGCTATCCAGTCCTTGAAGCATTTTCAGATTTTACTTTTTTATTGAATGGAATGGAAAACACATGTACATATGTATAAAGAAATTAATGCAATTTGCCAATCCATGTGAATTGAAACCCGAGGTCGCACTGTCGTGCAACCATGCACAAAGCTTGCTATACACTCTTCATTTGATTTTGTCTACATGTATCATGAAGTATAGTCATGATACACTTAGTTGATATGTAACACATTTTCATCAAAAAATGTTTTTCTTTTTTGAAAGAGAGGGACTTTTGTATTACCAGTAGTTCATACATGCAAAAACATGCTAATGTAGATTCTTGTGCGAGGGCACAAGTAAGTCAGTGTCTTGGTTGAATTGAACGTTTTGCATTAGATCATGTTGTATTTATGTCTCTGGCAGTGATTGTTCGTTTTATTGAATAATTCATAACTCTCTTTTCCTCATTTTTTAAAAGTTTTCCCCTCTATTCCAGCTTTCATTGAAAGCCATTTGCAATGTTGGAGCCATGAGCACTCCTTTAATCCACAAAGTAAATTTGCTGTTCAGTTTTAGAATAATTTTGCATTGTTACGCTTTGAATTATTCAAATATGTGCATGTAGCACAGGTAAGAACCTTTAATTATGACTTGCTAGGTAGGTTTTTTTTTTATGTTCCATTGTTTTATTTTTAAACGTAAATATCATGATGTCAGTGGGTTTTTTAGTTCCCATAACTATTGTTCCTTAATAAAATGTTCAATATTTTACCTCAAAGATTGTCCACGAGTGTTTTTTGTAAGATTCCCTGTGAAAAGTGAGAGGTTCAATGTTGTATTGTACATGTATTGCTATTGTAATATGTACATCTATTCTTCTTTTATTTTTAAAGCAGTGTTGCCACGCCATGAATGGATGTACCTCTGCTAGTGAATGCTACTTGACCATTAGACTCTCGGATTACAGGAAACAAAAACAACTTCCCATTCTGTATTATCCTGTAAAAGTACAACATTGAATACATTGATCTCATGATATTTGTATCACACTATTTGCTGCATAGTATCGTAATACAAGTATCATGATATTTGTATCATGATATTTGCTGCTTGGTATCAGGATACTTGTATCATGATATTTGCTGCTTGGTATCAGGATACTTGTATCATGATATTTGCTGCTTGGTATCATGATACTTGTATCATGATATTTGCTGCATAGTATCATGATACTTGTATCATGATATTTGCTGTGGAGTATCATGATACTTGTATCATGATATTTGCTGTGGAGTATCATGATATAGGTATCATGATATTTGCTGCTTGGTATCATGATACAAGTATCATGATACTCCACAGCAAATATCATGATACAAGTATCATGATACTAAGCAGCAAATATCATGATACAAGTATCATGATACCAGTCAGCAAATATCATGATACAAGTATCATGATACCAAGCAGCAAATATCATGATACAAGTATCATGATACCAAGCAGCAAATATCATGATACAAGTACCATGAGCAGGAAATATCATGATACAAGTATCATGATACTAAGCACCAAATATCATGATACAAGTATCATGATACTAAGCAGCAAATATCATGATACAAGTATCATGATACTTTTTGCAGCAAATATCATGATACAAGTATCATGATACAAGTATCATGATACTTTATGCAGCAAATATCATGATACCAATCATCAAATTATCATCATCATCATATCACGATACAATTATCACGATACAGTGCAGAAAATATGATATTATCATCATATTGTACCATGATCATGTCTGCCTTAAAAACCCCCAAAAAGTATCATGATAATATCATGATATTTGTATTATGATATTATCATGATACTTATAATATCATGATATTAGCAAAATGATGTGCCAATTTACCATCATCGGGTCTGACGGCAATATCATGATATAAATATCATGATATTATCATGATACTTTTTTACAAGGGTAGGCTCCTTTCTCACTGACAGGTCCCAGTATGTGTCAGTAAATGGTTCTGTCTCCCAGCCTACCAGCGTACTGTCAGGAGTTCCGCAGGGATCTGTACTCGGCCCCATGCTCTTCCTACTATTTGTCAATGACATTACAACCCATGTCAGCTCTCCAATGAGATTATTTGCAGATGATAGCGTGATCTACCGCGAGATCCATTGCACCGATGACCAGGAAAGACTCCAAGAAGATCTCCAGAGAGTGTTTCATTGGGCTGAAACGTGGAGCATGGCATTCAACATCTCCAAATGCGCACACCTCACGATTACACTGAAAAGACAGCCATACCTCTTCGACTACGCAGTCGATGGGAAAGTGCTGCCACACAAAAGCACGTACAAGTACCTTGGCGTGACGATCAAACAAGACCTGCGGTGGAACACCCATGTGGACACACTCCGCTCCAAGGCAGCTAGAACTATGGGGCTCCTGAGAAGGAATCTTGGCTCATGCAGTAAGAGAGTTAAGGAAACTGCCTACAAGACTCTAGTGCGTCCTCAGCTTGAATATGCATCATCTTCATGGAATCCTTACAGGCAACGCGACATCAACTTGCTGGAAGGTATCCAGAAACAAGCAGCACGCTTCGTCAACCAAGACTTTAGAAGGACCTCAAGTGTCTCACAAATGATTTCTCTACTGGCCTGGAACACCCTAGAGCAGCGAAGAATCATTTCCCAGTGCGAGATGTTCTACAAAATCCACAGGAACATGGTGAATATCTCATTACCACCTGATATACATCCAGTCTTGCACCAGAGAGTGACACGTTTACACAGCTCACATCCATTCACATTTCATCAACTTCCATGCAGAGCGGACTGCTACATGTACAGCTTCTTCCCCAGAGTTATCCCCATATGGAACAGACTCCCAGCAGTTGCAGTAACATCTAGCTCGATTGCTGGTTTTCGGACCACAGCAGTCCCGTCCATCATAACCATGATGGGCACATCCACCAGAACCCTGTAGGAAGGGAAGCCATGAAGCCGGCATTCATCACCATGCACCATGCCTATTTTCACCCTCTGTTGACATCACCAACACAATGTCTGGCTTCTTTTACTTGCACGCTGCACACACACACATGGATTATCACTTTTACTCCACCCTGGACAGCTGTGAAGAAAGCTTTTTGGGTGCAACCAATTCAAGATTCAAGATTCAAGTGTTTGAGGTGTGTGTGCACGTGTACGTGTTCACACCAATATTTTTTTGTTGAAAAAAAAAAATCATTTTTGATTGAAAAAAAGTGTATGTATGTGTGTGTGTTTAGTGAGGGACTAGACTTGTGTATATATAAGGCCTATACACTGATAGTGATATAGGAAGCTGTATTTTTTTTTTTTTTTTTTTTGGGGGGGGGGGGGGGGGTAGTTCGAGGGATTATAGGGTAAGGATTTAGGTGGGCGTATATAAGGCCTGTAGACCGATAGTTGGTATGGGAAGCTGTGTTATATCATTTATTACATTTCATTAGTTTGTTTTCGTGTTTTGTGGTAGAAATTTGTCTCAGTTCGGAAGGTTTGTTAAACTTAAACAGAACAGAACAAAACAAAATCATTGCAAAGGGGAAAATGAAATTGTTATGCTGATTATGTGCAAAATACCTTAAAGTTTATCTCTTCATGCATAATTCATTTGATTTTCATGCTCGTTTATTGTCGATACAATTGTACAATTTGCTTTATCAAAATTAATATTTTTATGTAATTGTAAAGATGAAGAATTGGGAATAAAAACTTATTTAAAAAAAAGAAAAAAAAAGGTGTGTGTGTAAGTTGTTCGTTTGTGTTTATTCAGGGATACTGTCATGTAAAGATATTGACCAACCTTCTTTCTTTGACATGCTCACGTGACGTCACACTTCGGTACTCTCTATTACAATACCCCACTCTCTAATAAAAATACCTTACTCTTGAAATTAGTAACGTTGAGTAGAAAAAAGAGTCAGTTCATATATACAATGAAAACACGGAGTCACCTCGGCTTTCCTGACGTAACAGCAAGTATTTGCAAAAAATAACAGAATGCAAGTCTTGCTGAACGCAAAAAACTATTCTTTGTTGAAGCTTATCAATGGAGATTTACATCTTTTCCCCTAACTGCTTAGTAACGCGTTATTATATTTCCTCCAATGCAGTGTCAATGGACGGAACGCACTCTGGCTCTATTAGATGTTGCTGCTCGGACAAACCTTGGACAAGCTTTGGCGTAGCCATTAGTAACGTACTATTTGAACCACGTGAATAAAATTTGCAAACAAACGAAAAAGGTGTATTGGGAAGGGCAAGGGAAGTGGGTGAACACATAGGTCTTACATTTCATTCAATAATAAACCTCTTTCACTCACATATAAAGATGCCATATCAAGGTTGCTCATGGCAACTGGATAGCTAGCCTAGTTGGAATACTTGCCTGACCTAGCAATGACCATTATTTGTTTAATTACACTGGGTAAAAGATAAAGAATATGTAAATTGGATTGTTCGTCTTACATTGCAAGAGAAGAGAGGTGGACATAAGAACTTCTGGGCCCTGTGCTATGACAAATTGTAATTATTGTTAATCAATCATTGGTCCAGAGTTACGATTGATATTAAGCGCAAGTCAAGTTCCGATCAATTCTTTATGAGGCAGGGCGCTATAGGGTCAAAGGTTTTCCTCTGATCGATCAATATAGACATCAATAGATATGAATTAGGTTCAAAATACTGATTTCTTGTAAAGATCTAAAAGTACAAACCTCTGACTATATTCATACAAATACATAAATGAATGACCTCACTTACCGGCACCTTGGTTCCCGGTTCGTTGGAGCTGATGATGTTAACAATGCCATGGTTGCTCATCATGGTCGCTACTCCACCCGGTCCCTGAGCAATGTAGCCGTTGCTGTCGCCCGGGCCTAGCGGGGTGGTGTAGGGCTGGTTCATGGTAGCAGTCCCTAGGTCCGCTGGGGCCTCGGGCTGTCTGCCGATCTTGAGTAGGCCGTTGCCCGGCGGGTGCGGCTTGTAGGTGAACTGGTTGGTCCGTTTCCCGTTCTTCTGCGGGGGTAGTCGCACTTTAGCCGGGATCGCGATCGTCAAGGGGATGTGGAAAGGTTGTTTCGACGTCAGAGCGGATGGGGTGCGGTAGTCGCCTCGCGATGACGGCAGTGATAAGAGTTTGCCTACAGTGGTGTTGGGATTCGGCTGATGGTGGACGGGTCGACGTGGGGGTATAAAGTTGGATGCGTTCGCGGGGTTTGCAACAGCAGTGGCGGCCATGAGGAGTGGTTGCAGCTGCGGCTTCGGTAGGCCGCCAACTCCACCGCCTTCATCACAGCCACCTTCATAGGAGAGCTTCGCCCGATCGGCGGAACAAGCTGCCGTGAACTCCGTCTCGGATTCGGAGCAGAGAAGCGAGGAATTCGCGTCCCGGTCGAAGCGGGAGGCAGCAGCGAGGGCGGCCGGCGGTAAGTTCGCTGCCGCGATCAGATCCTCCGGGACTAAGCGCGTGACGGGAGGCGGCTCGATGGATTGCATGCCTGACGAGGGGGAGGTCGAGGACGGTGACGAGGTGTGGTACGGCGGCGGCTGCGGGGCCGGGGCTGGCGGGAGAGGGAACTCGTGGTAGGCGGGGTGCGGCTGATACTGAAACTGCTGTAGCTGGTCAGGGAATGCTTGTGACGATAAGGCGTGCAAGGGCACAGGGAGGCTGTCGACAAAGTCTTCCAACAACATCTCCTATCTCTCCTTCTAATCCCAGTCTTCGCAAATAAAAACCGCCCTAAAATGGGCATCAGTCGGAAGTCATTTAATCGCAAACAACAAACGTAACAAAAGCCAATAAACGGCGAGCAAAAGGCGGGACATGGGGCCCTCCAAATAATATATTCACATACAAGGCTCGAATGTAATGTAAAAAGAAAAGTGAATCGTTGTTGCTTGCAAAAAAATCTTCGAATACACCTACAGGTGAAATTACGTTGTGTCCTTGCCAGTACATGAATGTAATTAATGCGTGAAACTCGGCTATAAAAACTCTATACAAGCCGTGGGCAGCCGAGTCCACCACGGGCTATTGTCATTGCCAGCTTGCGTTCTATTGTTTAATCATGCCTTTTCACAGTTTTCCTGGTCTTCGTATTGTGTGAACTCCTGTCATTGTGTGGTCGTGTTATCTAAGATTAGGCTAATCCCCTTGTCTGGGAACCCAAGACCCTATTCACACCGCGCGCTAGCCAAGGGCTATAATCACCCCAGATCAGGATTACTGAGAAGGGCCCTCAAGCTGGAGAAATCAAGTTTAATGTAGTAACATTTTACACCCTTCATTTTTAACTTCATCCTCATCTCCCCCTCTTCTCGTATATTTGCTACTTTTGTCTTCAGCTCCTTGTATTCCTTCTCCATCTCCTTCTCCCGCGCCTCATTTTCCCTTTCATCTTCGCCATCTTCCCCCTTTTCATTATTTCATTTTAAGAATGCTCTACACTCGCATTTCCTCTTCAGTATAAAGAACTGACGAACGGTAGACTGATGGCATTGCTTCCACAACTAACATGTCAGTGTACCGCTGCTACTCAAAATCTCAGTGTCGTCACGAATGGAGAGCCTTCATCAACGAGTACTCAGCCCTGAGTAGAACGACGACGATGATAAAGATAAGAAGGACAAGCGAAGAAAATGAAACAGGAAGTATGGAGAAGAAGAGAAAGGATGCTAAGAAATCAGATGCCTGTTTGTTGACGTCATGGTAAGCGGCATCCTCCTTGATGAGGGAAGGAACGCATGACGTCATTATTGTGTCAAACTGCGTTGTCTGTTCATGGATGACTGCCCATGTGCTTGATGTAGTGGTACAATCAGAGGGCTGTCAATAAAGAAACAAAAAGTCGACGGTAAAATGCCTGTCAAGGGCGTCTTCGGTCTACGAGATCTGACACCCACGCTTCTCTTTGAACAGTCATGCGATTAATATTTACTCACTTCCTTGAAAACCTGATTTATGGAAAAACATTATGGATATACATGTATATTAGAAATATTGTTATTGATTTGAATAACCTTCATTGTAATTTTATCGGTTGTCTAATTCGTGTTGATATATTGAATATGTTCCATGTGACTTTGTCTATTTGTATATCACTTGTTGACTGTCCTTATCTTGTTTATATGTATTGTGATGTTCATTATGTAGGGCCCCTTGGCAAAACTTTTTTTTTTTTACGTGAAAGTGCTTCCTTGATAAAAAAAATAAATAAAATAATACAGCATGAGTAAAAATATCAGAGTTGTTGCTGTTCCCGTTGTTTCTGTTTTTTTTTTTATGTCTCTTCTTCTTCTCATTACCTTCATAACAATTTCGCCTTCTTGTAGTTGATGTCGTTGTTGTTATTGAAACATGTCTTGACGTTTTCCCCCTCTCTTTGTCTCTTTCTGCTACTATGTTTTTTCCTTACATGGCCTCCTCATAATGACTGACCAATCAGCGGTGGATATGGCCACGAACCAATGCAAGCTTCTTACCTAGAAAGTTATGTTCTCAAACATGGCAAGAACGAACATATAGAATCAAAACTGGGCGTCACTTTATACAGAGTTACAATAAAAAGTCGGATAGATTTTAGTGAAAGGGCTTTCTGGGGTAATATCAATTTACAAAAAAAAAAAAAAAAAAAAAAAAATAGGCATACACCCAGTAGTAGGGATAGCGTGCTCTATCCTGTAAATGAACGAAAAACAAGTCATATCCTGTAAATGAACGACTTGTTTTTCGTTCATTTACAGGATGGAGCACGCTATCCTTACTACTTGGTGCATGCCTAAAATTTCTTTGTAAATTAATAAGTAAACGCTAGTCCAATCCCCTATCTCTTATGCACAGAGTTACGATTTATATCAATCGCAAGTCAAGTTGCGGTCAATCTTTGTAAGGCAGAGCTCTCAACACATATAATAATTATAACTTTCGAGCAGTTCTTCAAACATATTATGTTTAATATAACCATCGCAATGTGTCGCTCATTGTGCCGAGTAGGTCAACGTAATGGTGAGAACTGAAGTAAGCTGTTCACACGCTTGACAATGTACTGACATTTACAAACAATGATAGCAATAATTGTAGTGCTCATCAGCCATTCTCCACCATCAAAGTATGTCCCTCTTCCGATCGGTTCGTAACGTAATCCTCACATCGCACATTATCACTAGACAAACAAACCACAATACATACAAACATTCAGGTAGTATGCAATACACATACACGTTGGACATTCGGTGTTGACTTTAAGTGTTAGGGTAGTTTCTAATCTGTTTTTCCCGCTCGTAAAGCTGCGCGACCCCCAAACATTTGCTGTTCTCAGGAGTCTTAAGGTTCATATGCGCATAGGGAGGCTTGCCGCTTACCGTCACGAGTCGCCAGGTTCCCCCCTTTGCGGTATATCAAGAAATATGCAACCTTTAACTCTCTGTGTGCTAAATAAACTGCTGGTCAATGGGAATCGCGTGTTTTACGTGTGCAAAAAATCATCAAAGAGATAATATGATTGTGAGTGATTATACGGTCAAGGGCTTCGCGCAAGGAGCAGTGTGGGCAGCCTAATACTTGTGCCCGGTGTGAGTGAGTACTAAAAGCTTCATGAGTACATTTACATGGAATCAGTTTACCGCTTGCTTTCTGCTTTCTGTAAAAGCCCTGGGCCATGTTGCATATAGATTTTCCATTAGTGTAACTTACTATCAATGGTAACTACCATAGCAACATCCAATGAGCTATCATTGTTGCACCTGTTGCCATGGTGTTATGTCTGACATGGTTATCATTGATGGTAAGTTACGATTATTGAAAACCTATTGTGCACCATGGCCCAGGGCTTTTAAGCAGAAAGCAAGCGGTAAACTGATTCCGTATTAATGCACTCATGATCTCTACACTAGTGGTAGTGGGGAGATCAGTGGTACTCACTCACGCTGGAGCAGTCTGCCGCCCTCTCTGGCCATATGAACTATTTATATAGTCACGTGGTTTCTCCACTCGGATCTGTCTCTGCATGTAATTTTTCCTGTAACGTGTGCATTGTTTTCACGCGGCGGCACACCGGAGGGCATAGTAAAGTACCTATGTCATTTTTATCCAAATTTGATGAAATACTCACCACTTAAAAAAATGATTATGCTAACGATAGTGTTTGGATTATGAACATGGTAAGATCGAGTGTCGGAGGCCATGTGCTCTTCAATCAGTAATCAATACAAATATTGTTGAAGAAATTATTCATTTTTTTTAAGTATAAAAAGATGAATTCTAGCTCTGCTAGCTCCCTCTCCAAAAAACCCTCCAACATATTTCGCCATTCCACTTTTTAATTCATCTGGAATGTCACTTCACTCCAGAGCTGTATATAGATCAGTCAGAGAGTTTCTCCAACTCGGTTTTGATAGGTAATGACACGGCGCAGGTTGCTTTGTTGGGCAAGCAGATAACAAAATGATAGTGTACGTCACGTTGTTACTTACAGGACCGAGTTGGCCACATTATTTGTACAGATGTCTCTGTGTCACTGTCTAGAATGCTGCCATCTACGGTCAGAAGGGAGTTAGTGTCGTCCGCTTTGTTTTTGTTGGAGAAATTGATAAAGACCGACGTCCGCATAGGCATAAACATAGGAGTTGTTTGACTGGTCTAAAAGTTACACCTTCGTTGTCATTGAGTTTGCTTACAAGGAGACGCGGGCAATACCCAGGCATTTCGGACACATGGGACATGAGGCAATGGTCCTTCACTGCCATGAATATTAGAAAGTTGAATTACAGCATAATAATTTTATATTTTTAATGAAGGCCTAGACTGCATGACTATGTGTAAGACTCTAATGGTGGTTCCCTATCTCCCCCTACCCCCCCCCCCCCTTCGCTCTCTTTCTCTCTTTTCTTTGTCCTTCTTGGCAGATCGTATTATATATTATATAGATAGATTATCCAGACTGCATTGAAGACCCCTAGAGTTAGTCATCGCTGGGAAAAATAGTTTTACTGTTTTACTCCCCACCCCATACACCGAAACACACACTTGCCCCTCCACCTATTTTCTGTCTCCCTCTCCCGTTTCCCCTTCACCACATTAGTCCAAGCATGATTGCTAAACTACAGTAGTACACATTATGTTTACTTTCCGTACATTCCTGAAATGAGAAGCTTTCCCCTTGAGTGTTTTACCCCCTCTCTGCTAACACTCATTCTTCTCCCCTTCCTTGCGTCCCTATCTACATTTTCTCTCTTTCTCCGCCCCTCCCTCTCCCTGGCTTAGTCTGTCTCCTTCCCATTGCTTTAATCGTATATTGGGCGGTGGGGGGGGGGGGGGGGCAAAAGGGAGCATGGAGAGAGAGAGAGGGGAGCGTGTGCATAGAATGTGTGAGAGATGTATCATGACAAGTGAGAGTATGCGTGGTCATGATAGTGGGAACAACACTGCATTGTTATGTCACATCAAGCATACATCCTTCGTCACATCATTTATTAGAAGACATGCACGTATGATGTAGAATCAACTTAAAAAAAGAACATGCTTAAATGACGAACATATATTCCCTTTCACTAGATCACTGGTAAACTTCAGCATGTTGACAGAAAGCAGGCTCTAGCTGTCAGTAATTCTTTAATGTAGGTCGTGGTGGTCTGATTGCTGTCTGATGTACTGGGTGTTTTTTTTTTTTTAAAAAACTGTTGTAAAATAATAACGAATGAACTACAAATCGAATATAGCTGTCAACCTGTATATTACTTTTGTTATTATCCTTGGAACTTTTAACGCGATTTTCACTTTAGGACAAATTTGGACCCCAAATGGTCGCTCAAGGGAAAACCATGAGCACAGCGCTCCATCGCCATGCGACCGTCGTCACACTCAGGCTGAACATACCAGGCAAGACGGAGACAGTCACTTGATAGGAATCCTCCTTAGGTAATAGGGACCTTACCTTGTTCAAATGTGTGGTCATAAGTGGCAAGGGGGCTGGGGGATAGCCCCCCAAACACCCCATGGGACATTTTCTCTTATTATGGGACATTTCTTCAAGAATGACTAACTGGATTTTAACGTATGATGTAGAATCAACTTTAAAAAAAAAAGAACATGCTCGAATGACAAACATATCTTCCCTTTCACTAGATCACTGGTAAACTTCAGCATGTTGACAGAAAGCAGGCTCTAGCTGTCAGTAATTCTTTAGTGTAGGTCATGGTGGTCTGATTGCCGTCTGATGCACTGGGTTTTATATTAAAAAAAAAACTTTTGTAAAATAATAACAAATGAACTACAAATCGAATATAGCTGTCAACCTGTTTTGAAGCAGATTTCGTGGAATTCCATCAAATATTACTTTTGTTATTATCCTTGGAACATTTAACGAGATTTTCACTTTAGGACAAATTTGGACTTGAAATGGTCGTTCAAGGGAAAACAATGAGCACAGCGCTCCATCGCCATGCGATCGTCGTCACACTCAGGCTGAACATCCCAGGCAAGACGGAGACAGTCACTCGTTTGGGATAGATACATGGCGCCCTCTTTAGACAAGAGCACAAACAGTTGCGAGTCCTTTGCTTTTGTTGTATGCTCAACTCACTGCCCGGAGCCTATATAGGACACAGCCTACTTGGGAAAGTTACCCCAGTAGACCATATAGACAACGTTGGTTATTAGCAGACGCCTACAAATGAACAATAATCATTGCAACAACAAAAAAATGATCACAGCTCAAAAGTTAAAACTCGAATCAGTGAGGTGATATTTACACACCATAAAACTGAACGACGGCACTTGGAAGGTGACATGTCATCAATTAATCATTATTCTTGGAATAATCCTTTGTATATCTAATTAGATTTCCATTTTGATCTTAGTTGTGTGCGGTAATCGATGATACACAATGACACACAAGTGGGAATCTAATAAAACATAGAGCCGAGGATTAAGTATAAAACAGCACTTTATGAAATTATCAACATTCGTCGGCTTTATAATGTGCTGATTTCAGTTTGATTTGAGTTCTATTTTTTTTATTGTTCATTACAATATTACTCGACAACTTAGCAAGTATCCATCGATATGATTTTGTGGCTATATACTTAATCCTACCGAACGCAGAAAGTGAAGAGGGCATAGACATAGTTGTTGTCTTTTGAACCATTTTCCTGCGAATCTTCGTGGACGAGGCTATGATGTCATGGTGGTACGGAGCGGGATCCAACGGGCCGAATCGGTGCCCCTACTGCGCGGCGTGGTGAGACCAAAACAAATGAATTATCCGCCGTGTTTTCAGAAGTAATCATCGTCCTGTTTGAAGTGCTCCGAAACATGAAATGCAATGTCCAAATTTGTGCAAAACATATTTTATTCTTTTAAAGCGTTTCCCACCAAGAAGAGCAAAAAAAAAAAAAAAAAGAAAAAAAGAAAGAAAAAAGAAAAACAGGGGGCAAAAGAGCAAAGAGTCCTTGCACTTCTGGACTTGGAGTGCCAGTCATCGGTTGAAAGGGGAGTGGGTTGGGGAAGGAGGGAGGGGGAGTTTGTGTCGATGGCTTTGTGAAAGAAAACACCAAGTTGTGTAAATGTATCCAATTTGTTTCGTTGCCACGTTCAGGCCCTTGTTACAAAGTTCTTTGCAATAGGTTATTACCAATGAGAAACACGAATAGGATGACAAACTGTTGAGACACTTGGGTTTCAACACGTACATTATTCATTCACACTACGTTCTCTGTGTCTGCTGACAGATTATACAGTGATCGATCAGGTCCCTAAAAAATTCACCACCAAAACAGCAACATGCTTCGTGAAATGATTAATGTGCGTAATCATATCTATAGAAACAATTTGTTATAACATCGCCAATTCTCTTATGAATTATTTTCCTCAAAGGATACTCTATCATTATACGAAACATATTGATATGAAAATTTAAGACGACAGGTTAATCTCTTCCTTGAAAGAAAATTGGTGTAATAAAAACACAGGAAAGAGGATACCTGGTCACCATTAGTGGGGTGGTTAAGCGACAAATATGAGATGAATTGTGCACTTTTGTGTACAAGCACCAAATTTGGCACACATGTTCAAAATCATATTATTTGGAACAATATAAGATATAAAGTCATCTCAAAATATTTTCAGGGGCACCTGGGGGCAGCCCCCAAAGAGCCATGTTATTTTTACTTCTTTTCGAAAACGCACGGTCGGACTCATAAAATCCTTGATAGGAATCATCCATAGGTAATAGGGACCTTACCTTGTTCAAATGTGTGGTCAAAGTGGCAATGGGGCCGGGGGATAGCCCCCCCCCCCCCCAAACACCCTCTGGGGCATTTGCTCTTATTTTGGGACATTTCCTCAAGAATGAATAACTGGATACTTTTTCATTAGTATAAAAAAATCTTTAAACATTTTTAGCATTTATGATGAACATTCTCCTTCACACGAACAATGGGCTGTATATGCAAGCTCTGCCTTTTTTCACTTGCACTTTGCTGTCTTGCAGCCTTTGAAACACCCACATGAAATAAGTTTTTGAGGCCTCAGGACTGGTGACTATGTCCAGAATGGCTGGAAATGTCTATCAGAACTCTTGGTCCATCGCCATACCATGGACCCTACCACGTAGTAGGGTCCATGGTAAGGCGGTGGACCAAGAGTTTATACAGAGGAAGGACTGGGCAGCTCCTTAAGGTCCCCTCTCATCGAAATGTATGTCGACATATGTTGATGTAACATAATATGTACATAACAAAATCACTAATTGTTCGACGGAAATATGTGTCCTATATTTTAAAACAATTTTTCTTTATTTTTTCTCAGCACTTATAAGCCCCGCCTCCAAAATATCCTCCAACTCAAGATTCCCCCCTGTGACATCATAAAAGATAGAAATTAGCAGGATAAAAAGCAGAATTTATGCACAAATTAAACATTGCAATGATTACCTCCAAATGCCTACAAATCATCACATGTCTTCACACAATACCATCTAACAACCTTTCAGGTGGGAATAATCGTTTCCTTATGTCAGAAATGTGCTAGCTATGTGATGCTATCATAAGCACTTGCTGGTAGTCATGGCAATATTTAGTTTGTGCATAAATTATGTCCATTATCGGGCTAATTTCTACCTTTGATGATGTCACAGGGGGAATCTTGAGTTGGAGGATATTTTGGAGGCGGGGCTTATCAGTGCTGAGAAAAAATATAGAAAAATTATTTTAAAATTTAGGACACATATTTCCATTGAACAGTTAGTGATTTTGTAATATACATGTTAAGTTGCATCAACAGAAGTCAACATATATTTTGATGACAGGGGCCCTTGAAGAGGAACATGACTTTGCATTGTATGAAAAGAATATCACCATGAATCTATAAAAAAAAAATGCCATAAATGCCAACGGCGTGAATAAGATATTTTATTCACGCCGTTCAAAAAATACGTTGCCAATGGGAACCCCAAAGCTTGTCCGAGGTTTGTCCGAGTAGCAACAACTAATAGATATAAAGTGCATTCCATCCATTAAATCTGAATGCTAAGATACAGATGAATGCAATAACGCGTTACTGCGCACTTAGGGGGAAAGTTGTGAATACATTACGAAAATGGTCTATTGTTGACTTCCGTACAATCAATGGCATTTTGACTTCTCTGATGGAACTGGAGGCGTGCGTTTTTTCAAATATTCGTCAAAATGAGACTTTCTTACGGCAAACAAATGTGAAATTCGTTTTAGTGGATAATTTTACATAGATTCATCATCATCATGATCATCATCAGGCGTTGTTCAACCATTGTTGGATGAAGCCCTCCTCCATCAGTTTCCATTCACTTCTATTTGCTGTAGATTAGTGGGAACTTACTTTTCTAGTTTAGTAACCATTTAAAGGGCCCCTGTCATCAAAATATATGTTGACTTCTATTGATGCAACTTAATATGTATATAACAAAATCAATAACTGTTCAATGGAAATATGTGTCGTATATTTTAAAATAATTTTTCTATATTTTTTCTCAGCACTGACAAGCCCCGCCTCCAAAATATACTCCAAGACATAATTTATGCACAAACTAAACATTGCAATGACCACCTGCAAGTGCTTATAATAGCATCACATAGCTAGCACATTTCTGACATAAGGAAACGATTATTCCCACATGAAAGGTTGTTAGATGGTATTGTGGGCAGGTGGAGGTAGTCATTGCAATGTTTAGTTTGTGCATAAATTCTGCTTATCATCCTGCTAATTTCTACCTTTGATGATGTCACAGGGGGAATCTTGAGTTGAAGGATATTTTGGAGGCGGGGCTTAAAATTATTTTAAAATATAGGACACTTATTTACATTGAACAGTTAGTGATTTTGTTATATACATATTATGTTTCATCAACATAAGTCGACATACATTTTGATGAGAGGGGACCTTTAAGGATGATTTCGGACCCGCCTGTTTCAATCAAGGAAACTGGTCATGTGTGTCCATGGACCTATCATGGATGGCCTGCGCTCGGGTGGACTTCTTTTGAAAAGGGGGGAACTAAGCAATGTCATGACGTGTTTTTGTTAAGCCTTTTCATCAAGTCATTAACATTCAGGAATTCGTGGTGAGTGGTCGTTCGGGTCGGGGTTTATATGAAATGAAGACAACCATGGCTACTATGTATCACACCTGTCAATCAACTAGTATCTGCCATCATTATAATGCATGAAGCTTTTGGCAGAAAAAAATTTGTGGGCTGAATACACCGTTTTCGTATTGTAATTCACAACTTTCCCCCCTAACTGCGTAGTAACGCGTTATTGCAGTCACCTGTATCTGGTCGGTCAGATTCAATGGATGGAATGCACTTTGAATCTATAAGTTGTTGCTTAAGCTTTGGGGTTCCCAATAGTAACGTTTTGTTTGAACGACGTGAATAAAATTTGTATACATAAAGAAAATGGTCTATTAAGTATCTGGTTGAGAGAGTGCAAATGAGAAGAGGGAAGTTACAAGGAGGAGTATGAGCTTAACTAGGATTCGAATAAAGTAGAAGGAAAATGAGAGAAAGAAAATGGGAGCGAGAGAGAAAAATAAAAGTGAAGGCTGTTGAAAGAGGGCAAGCTACAGAAGTGAGAAGACACTGCGACAAATATTGATAACGATTTGTATTTTAACACAGCCCAAATCTTTGGCACGACAGTCGAGACTGGCACGACAGTCGAGACTGGCACGACAGTCGAGACTGGCACGACAGTCGAGACTGGCACGACAGTCGAGACTGGCACGACAGTCGAGACTGGCACGACAGTCGAGACTGGCACGACAGTCGAGACTGGCACGACAGTCGAGACTGGCACGACAGTCGAGACTGGCACGACAGTCGAGACTGGCACGACAGTCGAGACTGGCACGACAGTCGAGACTGGCACGACAGTCGAGACTGGCACGACAGTCGAGACTGGCACGACAGTCGAGACTGGCACGACAGTCGAGACTGGCACGACAGTCGAGACTGGCACGACAGTCGAGACTGGCACGACAGTCGAGACTGGCACGACAGTCGAGACTGGCACGACAGTCGAGACTGGCACGACAGTCGAGACTGGCACGACAGTCGAGACTGGCACGACAGTCGAGACTGGCACGACAGTCGAGACTGGCACGACAGTCGAGACTGGCACGACAGTCGAGACTGGCACGACAGTCGAGACTGGCACGACAGTCGAGACTGGCACGACAGTCGAGACTGGCACGACAGTCGAGACTGGCACGACAGTCGAGACTGGCACGACTAGGAGAAAGTTTTAGTCTCCACACTCTTCCGGCCTTTCCGTGAGCAGAACGACCGTTCACTATGAAGTCCAGGATGCAAATGACTTCATAAGAAAGCGTAACAAGATCCCACACGAACCTCAATACATTTCTTGACCACGTTTTTTTTAAATTGTTAGTCAAGAATCCTACTGTAGGGTAGTTATTTGTTCTTTTAAATTACCTTTTGTTTAGTTTATCTTTAGTCGTGTTTGGTATTTAGTTCAATAAAGCTGGTATTCACCTCAATTCTGTTTGGAATTTTGTTCGTATTCATCTTATCAGTCATTATCCTACTTCTCTGGTCAACTTCATTCCTTTCCTATTCATATGTGCTTATTCATTCCATCCTCACACCTGGCTCTTTTGTTGAACATTCTTGATTATATAATCACTCGATCATTTACCCATCATCATGCTTCTAGCATGCTTTCATTGGTTGATTTGTTTAATAGGGTTCCTACATTTTGTTGGCCTGCTCCATTCCTTTTATTTATATTGGTTCTTTTTTTACTTCATTTGAATATGCAAATGTACTTCA
Organism: Arbacia lixula; assembly: GCA_963669155.1. Classification (NCBI taxonomy): domain Eukaryota; kingdom Metazoa; phylum Echinodermata; class Echinoidea; order Arbacioida; family Arbaciidae; genus Arbacia; species Arbacia lixula. The sequence goes on from OZ022584.1 coordinate 20,575,381, forward strand.
TGTTAATTATGCTCATGCGAGAAAATCTTGCTGTGAGCAAAGAGCCCCAGAATAAATAAGTACACCTCAGCATATCAGGACGTCAAGTCTGCAAGACCTATTTTTTTGTCTTTAATCATGTAGTGGAAATCAAGGTAAAACTACACGGCCCTTGAAAAATCTTCTAATCTACTGCTAACTGGGCAAGAAATGGTGCGCATATTACACCAAGTAATAGTAATAATAGCGTGATCCATCCTGTAAATGAATGGAAAAAAACGAGTCGGACAAAAATCTTGGAACAAGATGGATTTGAACATGCATCTTCTGTACAGGGCATTTCATTCATTTACAGGACGGGGCCCTTTCACTCAAACGTGTGGAAATAGTTATACAGTGTGTCCCAGAAAAAAGGAAACCGAGATTCTGTGTTATTTCTCTAGTTGACTGAAAAAATCATGGAATATTATATACATCATTAGAAAGCACGGTGTTTCTTCTTTCATTTGACACCTCACATGATAGATAAGAGTCATGCGTTGAGGAGCAACAGGTGCTTAAAAAATAATTGTCAAAATCAATTTACGCAGGACAAATGATCAAAATTTGTAAGGAAGCATCGACGTAGTGCAAACAACATTCATTATTCTGCGCAAAACGTTTCTGACATCGAGCACTTGTAATTGCTTGAAATCAGTCATGCGTGAACAATTCATCGTGAATTTGGTACCAAACAAAAAAGATACTTTACTCTCAATATTGCTATTATTTTTATAAAAATATGATATTTTATGACTACGTTATCGACCTCGCAAAACGGGTTTCCTTTTTTCTGGGACACACTGTACATGTAGTCATGCGGTCAGGGTGGCTGTATTGGAAAAACAGCCTGGAAATAAGATTAATAATATTTCTTTGATTGGGAAGGGGTAGGGTGGATGAGGACAATGATGGTCGGTGTAATAGGTATAGGGAGACAATGTTGGGACAGAGGTGGAACCAGGTATGAACGAGGATATCTAGATAAATGGGAATGAATGGTGGAAGCAGCAAGAGCATTCAGGCAGGGATGTGCTAGGGAAGGATATGAAACAACATTCTTTCCTTGAGCCCATACGTGGCACCGCCGAAAAATTATGTGGTCTCAGCATATGCTTTTCACGTGTTTTAACAATAGCGAACAGGGTTGCCTAGCAACGGTTTCTCAGAGAGAACAAAAGAAATGTAGTGTCCTATTTCGCTTGTCCACTTCTGTTGGATTGCATCAATACTTTTGTGAGGAAAAGAGATATCAGCGAACGAAAATAAACAGTTTTTAGTAAAATATCTCAGCTGCACGCAAATTCACGCAATCTCTGTTAATGAAAATAAACAGCTTAATATATAATTTTGATAATGATTGAATCCGACATTTCCGGAAATCTCCCTAAAGTGAAGAAATTTGTTAATAATGATGTAAGTAAGAATATTATCTATGTGCATCATTCAACAATTATTTAGAAGAAAAACGAATACAGTATCTTTAGTGGTGCTGCCCTTAAAGGTCCCCTGTAATCAAAATGTATGTTGACGTCTGTTGATGCAACTTAACATGTATTTAACAAAATCACTAACTGTTCAATGGAATTATGTTTCCTATATTTTAAAATAATTTTTTCTATATTTTTCTCAGCACTGATAAGCCCCGCCTCCAAAAATTTCCTCTAACTCAAGATTCTTGTTGTGACGTCATCAAAGTTAAAAAATTAGCAGGATAATAGACAGAATTATGCACAAATTACACATTGCAATGACTACTCCCGCCTGTCCACAAGAGCGTCACATGTCTTCACACAATACAACCTAACAACCTTTCATGTGGGAATAATCGTTTCCTTATGTCAGAAATGTGCTAGCTATGCCAAGGGGGAAAATACATTGCATAAACATGCGATTACATTATAAACACTTGCAGGTAGTCATTGCAATGTTTAGTTTGTGCATAAATTATGTCTATTATCTTGCTAATTTATACCTGTGATGATGTCACAACAAGAATCTTGAGTTGGAGGATATTTTTGGAGGCGGGGCTTATCAGTGCTGAGAAAAAATATAGAAAAATTATTTCAAAATAAAGGACACATATTTCCATTAAGCCGCTACTGATTTTGTGATATACATATTAAGTTGCATCAACAGAAGTCAACGTGCATTTTGATTGCAGGTACCCTTTAACTTTCTTGAAAATTACAAGAAAATGTGATAAGAAACACAGCTTCGAGAAACAAAACAAGGAATTAAAGATATTGCTTCCCACGGTGACGGCAGCAAAATGACGGTGCCGCGCATGGGACATCAAAGCATTGCAGTGATTGTGGAATGCTTTTGATATTCATTAGCACGCTTTAGTATCCATACAGATGTTTGAATATATTATGCTCGAGTTGTCCCTCCTTCCTAACACATCCCTGATTCAGGTGAGGACGTCAAAGTAAAGGCGACAGAGGGAGAAAGCAAATCCGATGAGAGATGAGGGAAGATAATGAAAATAAAGAAAACGCGTCAAATGAGAGAGAGAGAGGGGGGGGGGGGGAGATGTGGGGAGTAGAAAGTGTAGTAAAAAGAGGAGAGGAGGAGAGAGAGAGAGAGAATTAAGAAAAAGGGAGAGAGAGAGAAGATATATAGAGAGAGAAAAGAGGGAGAGAGAGAGAGAGAGAGAGAGAGAGAGAGAGAGACAGGCAGACAGAGAAAATGAACGATAGACAGACAGGCATGCAGACTGAGAAAGAGAGAGAGAGAGAGAGAGAGAGAGAGAGAGAGAGAGAGAGAGAGAGAGAGAGAGGGAGAGAGAAGAGTGAAAGGGGGTATGGTAGTAGTGAAACTGCTTTTAAATATATATACATCTATTATACCCAGGGGAAAAAGAGGTTTACCTTACATGAACTGTTCTCAAAGGTTGGTATCAATGTGTTTGGGAGACCAGTCTGCATATTTTCTAGGTGGACTGCTTTTGCAATATGCTCCTGGAAAGAAATGGCAATCATTTTTCAAAATGGCCATCGTGAAAATGTAGTATTGACCACTACTTAAGATGGCATTTGAATGGAACATTTTCCCCACATCATGAGGTATCATATTAAACATGTTAAAGTGGATAACATTTCCTACTACATTTGTTGGGCTTTCTGGTGATTCTTATAACAATTCTAGGCAACGAATGTGAATTTTTTTTTTTATCATATTTCCCTTTTTTATTTCATGGTAATATACATTCCTTCATACTTAAAAATATAGATTAGCGAGATAGCAATTATAGCACATATCTTGATATGAAGTTATAGTAATCTAAGGTCCATACCGTGATGTTAGTCAAAGCCGCTTTTTGTTCATTTCTGATCCTATGCCATATGTTTAATATAGCTACCATCACGTGATCATACATGTAGTCTGATAGCTTGCGTTTACCCACGGTATTTTCTATAATCGTCGAAAGAGGCCCTACTGAGTTCATGTTCAAAATCCCTTCTCAGATACATTGTTACACAATAACGTGTAACATAATTAATTACATTTGGTAAATAATCACCAGAAATTAGGTAAATGTTAAGAGAAATATCATTATAAGTATATTGTGTTGCTAGGGCACAAAAGTGTCCCCATGATAATCAGTTTTAATCCAATATGTCAACAACTGCATAGTCAATGTATCCACATAATGATATGCTCGGTTATCATTATCATTTTTCTTGCTTTCGAGAATGGATATGTTGTAATAGCCCTGATCGTAAATAGCCCTTTTGTTCAGAAAATTCACAGATTAATACTAGATTTGCTCTTTATTATGATGCCTGTGCTATGTCTTGATTGATGAAGACGGTTTTGCCGAGTGTATGCACAGTAAAATGAAGGTATGCCCTTAAAGATGCAATATTGTTAAAGGTATAAGATATATTCGATTATGAGCACTATCAAATGAAAAAAAAAGAAGAAAATGAGGAGCACGGAGAAAGAAAAAGAAGCAGAAAGAGAAGTGTGACAGAGAATACGAGGAAGAGGCGGGAATTAAAAAAAGAAGAATAATGCAGCCATTGATGCCGGAGGGTAATAGAAAGAGCTGATTTAAAATCACGCATGGTTTATTGACATCTATATTAGGCGGACACTATTGCCCATCATCTCCCACGACCATCACCCCACCCCCACGACCAACAACGACCTCTTCCCACCCCATGTATCTAGTCGGCTTTGTTTTAAACACCCCACCATGGTTATTATGGTTATTATCAACCATGGAGGTCGACTCGTGAAGAAACACCCTACCTGTCCAGGGGCGAGGGGCGATGCATGCGATGGGCGAACACGCCTTTGGGCGAGATCGTGCAGGAGGGCTGGGGCATTTTAATAAGACCTCTTTTGTCGAAGTCTTTTTCATCAAGGGGCACCGAAGTGGTTGGCCCTGTTAGTTTAAAGTCAGCGCCATTTCAGTGTTTACACGCTGAAGGATATTAAGCCATCTTTTCACCGCGAGGAGCCACCGAATTACCAGGACTACTTAATTGAAAGAGAGTGGGGAAAAAGAGAAAGTAATTAAAGAGGTTTGGATGAGAGGTCTGGTGAGAGAGATACTCCTTAGTAACCAGTGAGACGTTTTCTCTTCTCCGTTCATGCTGAGAAGATACCGTCAAAGCACTCGCTCTTTCAAACAAAACAAGGACAAAATGCTGTACATTATCTCTTAAAAGCATCATACAAGCGTATTTGTATTGATATAATTGTCCCATAAGCTTTCCCCCATATTCGTAGAGTGCAATCACGTAATTACCGCTCACCTTCTCGGTAAATGCCACATTTAAAAAAAATATTATAGTCTTGACGATATCTACACACTCCTATCTCCTTCGTATAACTGTTCACTTCGTTAACTACCTCTACTACTACTCTCTCTCTACTTCCTCTACTACCGTTTGTACAACTACAGTACTAGTACTACTATTACAGCTACTACTATTACTACTAATATTATTACTACTACGACTACTACTACTTCTACTACTACTACTACTACTACTACTACTACTACTACTACTACTACCACCACAACTACTACTACTACTACTACTACTAATACAAAATACTACTTCTACTACTACTACTACTACTACTACTACTACTACTACTACTACTACTACTACTACTTCTACTACTACTACTACTACTACTACTACTACTACTACTACTACTACTTCTACTACTATTACTACTACTACTACTACCACTACTACTACTACTACTACTACTACTACTACTACTACTACTATTACTACTACTACTACTACTACTACTACTACTACTACTACTACTACTATTACTACTACTATTACTACTACTACTACTACTACTACTACTACTACTACTATACTACTACTATTACTACTACTACTACTACTACTACTACTACTACTACTACTACTACTACTACTATTATTACCACTACTACTACTACTACTACTACTACTACTACTACTACTACTACTACTATTATTACCACTACTACTACTACTACTACTACTACTACTACTACTACTACTACTTCTACTACTATTACTACTACTACTACTACTACTACTACTACTACTACTACTACTACTACTACTACTTCTACTACTGCCATCACTCCCCCTCGTCTGCCCGTAATAAAGTGAGACCCGTTGATATTTGAAAACCTGCCAATGGGTGCTGCTAGTTCGACGCTTCTAGAACGTTATGCATGCTGCGGTATTTATCGAGACATCGTTGATTACTAACGCCTAGTACTCTTTTTAGCATTGCTCTGATTACGTCTGGCAGTTGAACCCTCTCTTATTGCGCACATACTCTTTCCTCAGCTTACCCTGGGCTCCTGGCACTTCTCAATCCAAACTGCAATATTCAATAAACGGGTCTGACTACAGTAGACTATTTGGGACAGAATGAGAAAAGAGGATCAGGAAATGCTGTTAAGTCCTGTGTGTAGACTCGCATGATAAAGTTTGAATTAGCCATGTCAAAACCCCTGGAAGCCAGGCTAACGTCAACTATTGTAGTCGATGGGTAAATTCTAGCAAATTTGGGTAAGTTGAAATTCCTTCCCACTCCTAAATCTGACCTTAAATTTTTGACCTTTTTGATCCAGAATGGTATAAACCTATTTCCCTGTCATACTTTATTCGTACCATGTTTGACTGCGGCAAAATTATTTCCTGTAACTTCTAAGATATACAAGCCTTACTGACAGTAAGTACGGATAATTGAAAACAATCCGAATCTAGAATATGCAGGTATAAACAATGGTCAATTCAATACATGCGTGCTTCAAAATGAAGATACGGCTTGATCCATTTTATTGATTTTACGATTCTAAGGTGCGAAATGGAGATGGTCCACAGGAGATAAACATTATCCACCAATAAAAGTTTGGGGAAAGAGGGGGAAAATGAACTGGAAATGATTTAAGAGGAGGCCCGGGGAGACGTAAGAAATCTTTGTACGATAATTGAGCGAAAAATTAAATTGTTTCCTTGCTTATTCGAGGTATGCTTTGAAGTCTTGCAGAATGCCGTGCTCACGGCCCCGAACCCTGAGCGTCACGGCCGACTGAGGGAGATAAACGGCGGCTACACGGCCCCCTGACGGGACAGACCCCCGGGGGTTGCCCGCAGAGACACGCTCCACGACGTGGGCTAAATATTACCTTACGCGAAATGTTAAAGGAAGCAATGATTGGGTTTTGTGTCATTCCATGAATCATTCCATATTTGGATGCGAAATGTATACAGATAGCGGTTATAATAATGAGTCTGAAATAAATGAATAACGGCTGATGAGACAATCGTGATAGCCGATAGCCATGCGATATTCGTCGCAATGACATTTACCATCCTGACCTTTTACCTCTTGATGTTTGCCTAAGACGAGTACTATGTTAATTACACTATGACTTGCCTTTAATACTCTGTTATCATTCGTATATTCATACATTCCTTTGTGAAGCATGGCGACGCATCCAGCAATAACAACAAATAATGAATAAATCAACATTAATGTTAACAGTTATACCTGGCAATCTAACACAATTATGTTCATGTGTGAATGACGGTGACGCTTGACGCAGGCCGTAGCATTTTACAGTCATATTTCGATCGGATGGATTGCTAGACCTGACAGAATTGAGCAACGATAATATACAAATGATACACAGGTTTGAGTGGGTCGGTATGAATTGCATGCACAAGATCACTTTGCATGGTTTAAACACACGAGGCGAGGCCGAGTGTGTGTGCGACAATGCTTAAGTTACCGAGTGCACACAATTCTACCGAACCACAAACAAATGTGCAAAATTTGTTTTATAGAATGCGCAACAACAAAAAGTAGCACATTTCACCAGATGCATGGCAATGAAATGTGTTTTGTTTTTGTAGTTTTATCTCAGAAATATGCAAAACAGTTTGAAATGGTTATAATTTGTGTAATATAGACTTCATTAGGGGAAACATGATGAATATCAATATGATATAGTTGATACTGTCGGCTGCACCAGCTCGATCGGCAAGGTGCCCCAGTTTGTCATCGGAGGCTCTAATTTGGTCATCGGTGCGTCTGTAACCCCCACCTACCCTCCCCCGTTTCATGTAGTGGCGCACTTGTCTTGAAGTAAAGAGGATAGACTTTTGTGATACTGTCTGAAGAAGCCCAGGTCAAACTGGGTACTGTGGCCCCAAACACCCTCTATGTTAATGAAAAAAAAATAGGGGGGGGGGGGAGATATTAAGTGGAGCCCCTATTTCTAGATGTTTGTAATTATGACAACAGAACGCTATCCCTTAGACACATTGTAGTGACGGTGTTGGAAACCATTACCTGCAAAGCACGCTAGTAATTCCAAATATTTGAAAAGATGCCTGACAATCATTTCAGGCCCAAGTTTTGGTCCAGGGGTACACTTGCAAAAAGCGAATCTCGTTCCCGCCCGCCAATGACCTGAAGTACCCTCTTGTCGCGGTGATTACTGTTGCAGACTGTGGCCATGTTGATAATGACAGTCTCCATTCCGTGCTCTCTCCCCTGGCCCAGGGCCCCGAGGGAACTGTCATGGTTAGAGAGCCAGCCGGAGTCCAAGCCCCTAACACCCATGGGACCCCGCTAGACCCGTGCGTGCTCGCACAGCACGTGCTTCAAGTTCATCATAATAACACCACTGTGCTATTAAAAAACAACAATTCGAAGCCCGCCGCAGAGGCAGGTAAAAGAGGTCCTGAAATAGTCTGACAGCTCGCGAGTGTATCAACACTTCATCCACTTAAAGCCAGCACACTGCAGAGAGTTGGCAGTCATGGAAATAATACAATTTGTCGCTGAACATTAATGTTATTAGACTGTGAGGTAATCGTTCCGATTGTGGGCACAGTTTTGAGTGAGCGAAATATTTGGTCGCGTGCTCGTTCGAAGCTTCATACATTAAAAAAAGATCGGCAAATAAATGTCTACCTTTGATTGCCTTTAATAAGGATCAGTGTCACTTCAAAGGAGACGATGTGCTAAAGGAAAAGTGATAATTTTATCTGGGATTGACTCTGCTGGTCTGTGACCTTGATCTCCGGGACTGACACACGATTCCCCGGCCCCTCCGCCCGGTAGCAACTTTCTCGTTTAGCACGTTTGGTGAGCGGTCCTTTGATACGCGATCGCGTCGCCGAGGGGCAGCCATCTTTATCGTCATTTTTATCAATCGGCGGGCCGTCAGAACTCTTTAATATCATCGTCACACGTCCAAAACCTCTGATATTCTTATCTAATCCATCCCACCCTTTGTAGCAGTTCTTACAATAACATGATTGGTCTGAGGTTAATGGTCGTATTTCCCGATTATGCGGTGAGAATAGAAACAAAAAAAATGATACTGTTGGCATGGAGCTTTTGTTAATAGCTCCATGGTTTTGATAACGTTTCTTTGAAAGCGCCGCCATTTTTGGTTTTAATTGGCACTTTTAAACGTGGTCGGCATGGTCGGGCATGCCACCATATTAAAACGCAAAGTGATGTTTGGTTACGCAGTTTGAGCAAGTGACATAGATTGTGGTAAAGATTGTTTCAGCATCGATAAGTCGTATTTTTTTACTACAATACCAGGAACACACCAGTAGCCAAGCGGAGAAAAGAATTACGTGAGGTACTTTTGTGGGGTACATTCAATTTGCTAGGTTAACAAACGGTCAAATGTATTGTAGAAATCATATTGCCTTCTGCGAGGGTACGATTTGCATCAAGAGCTGTCATTGTTTTTGATATTCTTGTTGTTCCCATTTTTTCAATTGTTAGTAGCCGTTCTGTATAGTATTGTTTAAAATAACGAACAGTTCTCCGAAGTCACACATGAGGTAATTATATTAAACAAAACACGGCCTCAAACAGAATCTTTCCGCACTGCGTCTCTGAAGAACGAAATCAAAACTTAATGCAAACTTGAGTAGACTACGTAATTTGACCAAATTCCTTCACATTTGCATTAATGTGGCAGCTTGTTAACATATCGAAAGTAGCAATGCATCTTATTCGTATATGGTTCTGTTTGTAAATGAATGATTTGACCAAATTCCTTCACATTTGTATTAATGTGGCACCTTGTAAACATATCGATAGTAGCAATGCATCTTCGTATATGACTCTGTTTGTAAATGAATGATTTGTATGAGTGTATATAGGGCTCCTTGGGAGACCAGTGTTCGGCAGTGGAAGGGCCACCCTGTTCAAAGAAAGGTGACATAAATCACATGATGAGTGTATGGCCACTAAAGGCCACTGCAGATGATACGATCCGATCAGTCGTGCGACATTGCGACCGGCTGCATCACGGGACCCGGTCATTGGATTTGTGCAAATAGGTGACGTCATACTTCCAGTCGTAGGTCATTACGACTGCAGAATCGTGGTAAAATCGTTTTGCATGCGGTGGCCATAACGCACGATGTGAACGACTGATAGGATTCGTAAACAATCTCACTCTTCAAAGCGTGCTGATGAAGTAGGCTGTCAGAGATTTTGTTTTGTTTTTTTTTACCATGCATTGATTACCAGAAATATAGGTTGAATAGACTCCCCCCATGCCTTTATTGATTTATCCATGTTTCATGCTCAATTAAATGAAAGTTAGCCAGAGAATGTGACATTGTGTTTATTTAGCTTCTCGGCATGGTAATTGATTTTTAATGGTGGATATGTATTATGTATGGGTACATGGTTGACATGTTTAGCATTAAGTCGTGCTTTACCTGATTACCTCGCGCGGATGTATACAGGGTGGGACGAAGAGAAACAGAGAAAGAGCGACTTGAAGAGAAGGGAAGGAGGCGAAAGAGGAATTGGGGCCAGATGAGGTCTCCCTTCCCCTCTCCTCTTTCCCATTCACTCTCTCTCTCTCTCTCTCTCTCTCTCTCTCTCTCTCTCTCTCTCTCTCTCTCGCATACTCTCTATTTCTCTCTGTCTCATATTCACCTCCTTATACACTTTCCTTACTCGCCCCTTTTTTTACATCAGCGCGTTTGTCTCTCCTCTCACTCCCTCATTTTTCTTTCACCCCACTCTCCCTGCCTTTCCTCCCTCTCCTACTTTCTCATTTCCTTCATCCTAATGTTAGGTACATCAACATACCACAATGATGAGGGAGAGAAAGTGGGCGACACATTCCCAGCGCCTCCCGCCTCCCATGTCTACGCCCTCCATCATAATCTTAGGTTCATCAACATACCATAATGAGTAGGGAGCAAAGGGGGGGGGGGGCGCACACACTCCCAGCGCCCCTACCCTGTCTTTCCATATCTACGCCCTCCGTCATAATGTTAGCTTCATCAACAAACCATAATGAGAAGGGAGAGAAAATGGACGCCCCTCCCCTGCTTCCCCTGGTCTAAGCCCTTCATCATAATGTTAGGTTAATCATAAAGTAGAGGGAGCGCCCCCTCCCCCACCACCCCTGGCCTACGCCCACTATCCGTAATCGTTGCGGTTATTCCCGGGGTGCGAACAGATGGCGTAGCCTGGTTTATGGTCTGACATATTACGTGCCTCATTCGCGAGCTGATTAGCGAGCAACCGTGCGTGTCCCTCATCGTTCAGCTTCACCGACATCGCTGCCCCCACCGACGACCGCCTCGTCACTGGAAACCCGACTCACCTCGATGTTTACTCGGCTGTGGCGCCGCGCGTTAACTCTCAGGCTGATGTTGGGATGGTGGATGCCAACCAGCGCTGCTCAGATTGTGATGATTTTGGTTGCATTTTGTTAATGGTTGTAAAGGGAGTGATAGGTGTTCGAATAGTTCAGAAACAGTCATTGTGAATCCTTAATTACGTCAACATTCTGTGTATGTTTGACGAAATAAAAGGGGAAATTTTATTAAAACAGGCAACGTGGATCTAGAAAACGATGTACATAAGAACCATATACAAGATATTGTCTAGGTGTTAGTGAAAGGGCCACTTTGAAAATAGTTGTAGGTATACAGTACACCCAGCAGTAAGGATAGCATGTTCCATCCTATAAATTAATGAAAAACAAGTCAGACAAAAATCTTAGATCAGAATGACTTGAACCTGCGATCTACTGCTTACCGGGCACAGACATAGCCATTGGGCTATTCTTAATCCACGGATGAAAAAAAAATAGCCCATAGTAGGGTCCATGGTCTATCACTCGTCCTCAGTAGGCCTACACTCAGAGCTAACTCTTTATGCAACATCGAAGCAAGTTCGCATTGGTGACATACACCAACCCCTACAAATCAGTATGGAGTCTGGCATGGAATGGTTGAAAACTTGTTCTACTTGTCCGGATTCTAAACAAAATAAGAGGAATGTGAAATATTACGCTAATCAAGAATTATACATAGTACATATAATCTTTTTGGTTTACACTAGGCTAGGACATATAGGAGAAGAGATGTAGACTATTCTGGCCATCAACATAATCAACCATTCTATCCCAACAAGGGCAGAATATCTGGCGTTCTAGACGATGTATATCCACTGGAGTCCATGTCACGGTGATTGGTGATATAGTATGGCAGTAAGACATTCAATGGGCGAACTACTGTTAACGTTTCTTAACTACTTGGGCATCTATGCCAATTAGAATTGTTATCATCACAGTAACCATGGTTACAATTATAGCATCGATGCATATGATAAGTGCCGAGGCCAACAAATCACAGATCTTTCAGCGTATGTAAAATAGATCTTGTTCAATACACGTGCAATCTCATTATGTTGGAGTTCTGAATTGTGACCTCTGAGAGATCTTTAATGAATAGTCCACACTGAAATGAAATTCGTTCAATAAAAGCAGAAATGTGAAGAAAAAACATATTAGTGTACGTTGAGGACATTTTCAATAAAAAAAATGGTACACAGCGTAAGGGAGAGCACGTGGCACGTGACGTCACAAAATAAAAAATTTAAAAAATAATTGCTTTCTTATCCTTTGACTTATTGTCATAAAATCTTCACATTTTGTTTATGACATGTGTCTGCTTGTATTGAAAACAACTTAATTCCAGGGTAAACTAAACCTTTAAACATGGAAAGAAGCAAACGCATCCTTTAATGTGTCGCGAAACTAGAACGTTTCCTTCACTAAAACAGCTAAAGCCAGAAAGTGAGTATTGTCAATGAATCTTGAAAAAAAAATTATGTATGTATGTATGTATGTATGTATGTTCGAAAGTAATGTATGAATCAGTTCCGTGTGACCTTTGAGAGACCAAGAAGGTTGGACCACTTTTACCTACTTATGATCAAATATTCGACATTATTAAGTTTAGATGGTATAATTATGGCAGCAACAACTGTGGTACATCTATCGGCAGAAGTTATGTCAAACGACTCTGAAAGTTAATTTCGCATGTTAGCATTATTTTGCGTGGTCTGCGCGTAACAGGCCTACTAAAGATAGTAAATATGCTGCAATAGCTCCGCAGCCAACACGCACACAATCTCTTCCCCATTCCGTCCCACTTAGTTGACAATTTGCGTGCCAGCGCACTCTTGGAGCCTGTTAGGCCGCAAACTCCGGGGGGCTGCGTGACACAAAAACGATATGACGCGCGGATCGGCCGCGTAATTACGAGGGCGATAGAAAGTTATTGGGTTATGGTTGACGGAGGGGTAGGGCTGTGACAAATTGAATGTTCTCAGGGAGGTATTTTGGAGACAGTAGCAAGATGACGACGAGTAATCGTTGGTGCAAGCTTTTTTTTTTTTATTCATCGGTGGGTCGCTTTGCTCCTTGCGTTTGGTAAGGGGTGACCAACGGCGCGTTGCGCTGCGTGAATTGATGGGGAAAACTTGGGCAATAACTCACTCGCCGGGGGATAATCGACAGGAACGTTCTGATCAGGAGATTTGTTCCGCCGCGTGACCTTGAAACAGCGCCACCACTCGGTGATATTGGGAAGTCTACCAACGGCACCATAGAATGGATGTTCTCGGCACCATAATTTTTAAGGTCAGACGAAGAGATAACCAAGCAGATGGTTGACAAATTAAAAGAGATTAGGACGATCCAAACATGACCAAACCCACAACCTAGTCGCAATGCTAGCTGATGGGGAGAACGCGTACTCTAGTTGAGCTGGAGCGCAGCGGACTACCCGTTCATGCTTGTTTGTGCTTCCTCTCCCCGGCTAGGCCCGGTGCGACACGCAGGCACAATTACTCCCCTGCCATGGCGCATAATGAGTTAAAGGCGCTACCACAGGTTGACTACCAGCTTCCTCGTGCCTTCCTTCGACCCGACAGTGTGACTGTAGCATTCCCTCCATTCCTCCCCCTCAGACTTGATGGGGAGAACGAAAACAAGGGAGGGGAGGGATGTTCAGACACGAAAGACTTGGCTAAACACCGCGAGAGGGGATGCACGGGAGGAGGCGAGAAAGTGAACGATTGCTGAAGAGAGCTTTCGCCGACAGCTGCGGCCGACCCCCGACCGAGGCGACCGGTGAGACGAATATTGTATCTGGGGGACGTTGCCCAAGCTCGGAATTAGAACATGAAAGCACCGACTCCAATTCCACGGCGACACGAAGAGCAATAACCGTCTAAGAGTGTCGCTGTCAGACAATTATCCCCTAATTATACCTCAATCGAGTTCAAGAAAAAAATGGTCGGGTAATGAAGATGTATGGATGCTACACGGGCTGTCCAGCCTGTGACGTCATGAGGGTGAACATAGCGCGGTAATGCTCTGTCTCTTGCTGCTTCTAGCTCAAGCGAGGCACATGGCTCCACCATAACCCGCTAACATGGCGGTGGCCTAGTCGGCCACCGCCGTGAACCCCTCGCTTTGAAACGGATCACGACGACGGAGATGAAGCGAATAGGAGTTCGACCCACCTTACTGGCTGCAGAGGGCGACTTGCATGGGAGCTACCGTTAAAGCATTACGTAACACTTTAGGTGGCCCACCATGGCGTCCAAGCGTAGGCAACCCTCTTTACATTCTCATTATGCAATGATCAGAAAAGATCGTAAGGGGAAAACAATTTTTGCATGACCGGTGCTCTATTAATCATACATCAACGAATCAATCATACGTCATACAAATCATTTTATGACGCCTTCTCCGATTCCCGAGAATGGTGCGCAGTGTTCACATTTTGACGTAGAAGGTGAAGCCCCCTTGACGCACTAGCAGCGTAGTGAAATTGACACACCACTCCATGTCTTTTATCCATGTGTCACGTTATGAATGATTCCCTTGAAGCAAATCCTATGACAAGCTGAAAGGATATGTTTGGTTTTAGTCTGACCCTGCGTCACGGCATTGGCGGGACATGACGCCCACATGAGGCATCGCTCCAGAGAGTCATAGCATGATGTAAGGACGACAAACAATAAATTGATCCATGCGTATTAAAGTATGTATAAACATTATGGTTATCGGCAAAAACATTTCTAACTGTTCAATTGATTTGTTGTTGTTGTTTTTTCCGTTGAAGATCTGAGTCACAATGCCCCAGCCAAGATTTAAAACAAGGATAGAAATTCGTTTCAAATATCTAAAAACAAAACAACGAATTGACTGGATTATCATCAAAGTTTCAATTAGGTAATAGGTTCCCATATAGCTGTATTCACAACCGTAAAATAACCATAACGTTGATTATAACAATCATTGACAACCTCATCACCATTCGTCAACATGGTTTCTGCCGATTTCAAGTGATTATCGGCATCCGAAGCTGGTTGTTGGTAGAACATGAAAATTTACATCACAATTCGGAATGTTGTGTCTAGTCTAGGAGTCAGACGGCGTCCTCTTCTAATCTTTAGTTTAACTGTAGCAATGCCGTGTTCAGGGCAGGGCGCCATCTATCAATGCATGCTGGTCACTTTCAGGGCTGTTCTTTTTTTAACCGTGGAAATGTCCCTTGGAGGTGGAAGCATCTGTTTACAAAAAGCCACAAAACAAACAACAAAATCATTGCCTGTACTAATTGAAATAGATTCGAAGAAAGCTAAGCGATTAATAAATTATATATTGCTCTCATCGTCTGGATTCATATGATTGACATGTGTTTGTCTGCCGTTGAACAGGCGTATATGAGCATGCGCAGTATTTCGGTCTTACTAGTCTGCTCAATATGTCGACCCTGATGAATCAAGTTTGATAAAAGGTCGATTTATTAATAGAAATAGTGGACATAAGCTCTCCATAGATACAGTTCACGTGATAGGTAGGTCGTGTTATTGCCTTAGCACCATGTTTTATATGGAACCCTAGAAGAATGGGCTCCAACGCTGCAGGGGGCCTCACGACCGAGTGCACGTGACCGTGTGGCGTGACCACGTGACCGTCTTTCATCAGGAGATGACGCCTGGCGCTGATGCTAGGTCAGGCAAACGTTGCGATCATATGGAAAACACACCACAAGGATGAAGCCCTACTACGATGTTGATTTGAATGAAAACTGATGAATCGGGGAAGCAATGGATAGTAATCCCCAAATGATTTATAAAATGCTACGAAAGCTTATTGTAAGAACGTTGAAATCCTTTGATTTTACCTTCTGTGAATTTCAGTTTGATTCGAGTTGAGACATTTTAACAGTTACTTCTCACATGCGTCGACATATTTTTTTTCACCACCTTGTTACAAAAGAGCGGCTGAGCATGTACTGCGATAGTAATTGCGCCATCAGATCCAGTTCGGGAATGTCATATCCATACTAATGTGACGAGCAGGGACAGAAAGAAAAGCAGTTCGAAAGCCAACAGCTGATGGCAGACATTCTGTCATGTCACGTACTCCATTGTTACCGGGATGTCGTCAATCGCTTCTTTCTTTTCTTGATATTTTTCGGTCTGATAGCGGAAACATTGTTGCTAGTCCTGCCCTCTTCCTGGCAGCTCATCTCCCCCGTAACGACCCCATGGTCAGCCGGTCACGCACCCCGCTGCTTCCATATCATCGTCGATGGCGAAATAATAGCTCAAGACGGCACAGACGCGGCAACGATCGTGCCCGCCATTTAACCACTTAATTTGATCGAAATGACCAGAAATTATGTCCCGTTATTGCCGCGATGGGGCGCCCTCTCTCTGCCCCACCGCGCAATGCTGTTGGTCCGTGGATCTTGTGGAGGTAGAAACAAAGCTGAAGATAGGGAGATAGCGCTGAGCGGGGTGGGCTTTTCTGACCAGAGCCACGCAGCGCAAATTTTTCAAATTTTATTGCCAACTTGTTATTGTTGCGCTTCTCATAAATATGGTTAGAGACGACCCGCTGTTGCTAAGTCATGAGGAAGAGAAATATCTAATTGAGTATTTAATGTGGTCACCTTGATTGATTTGAAGTTACTTCCATCTCACTTTCGGCCTTTTTCAGTATCCCATTTCTCTCTTCGGAGTCGATGTCAGTGTCGGCCTCTCGACACACGCTTGCGTAGTGTACGACCCTAAAGTTAACTTGATATCATGAAATAGCTTCGCATATAGAGATTTGCACGCGTGTCTTCGTTACAGAGGCAGTGATTGCCCAATTAATCTGCAGCTGACACGTCCATTTAATCCAGATAACTAGGGAAGGAGATGGGCCCGACCATGGCGATGCGGGTAGGGTAGGGGGTAGGGGGTAGGGGGTCGGGGATGGTGAGAAGAAGACGGGAAGAATGGAGGAGAAGGCGGAGGAAAGAGAGAAGAATGAACAGAAAAAGGAGAAAGAGAAAGAAACGAGAGGAGCATGAAAACGACATGCGCGCCTGTCCGTGCTAGAAACACACAGTTGTATGAATTCGTAGCTTCATAGCTTGAAATGAGCACATCTTATATCAGCTTGTTCTCTTTTTCTTCTTGTTACCTACCAGCAGGGAAGACATATTTCAGGTCTTTTAATGGCCACTGTAAGGACATGCAACTGGAAATGTGACGTCACCTTCTTCCACAAACCCAGTAACCGGATCCGATGGTGTCGTCTGCGGTGGCGTCAACGCATCCCCGGTTAACTCTCTTTTGCTTCACGTTCATTCGAGGTAGTGCATCCATCTCCGTGCAACTTTTTAATTCATTTTGCAAGACCTGTCCACCATCTTGGCATGATGTGAACTGACTTTGTCATCCTTCCTCATATTTTTCCGACTAAGTATTCGTCATGTTCGGTATGGAGAGACACGGAGAGAGATAGAGAGAGAAAGAGAGAGAGAGAGAGAGAGAGAGAGAGAGAGACGGGGGGGGGGGGAGGAAGAGGGTGAGTTGGACATATCGGACAACATCAACAAGGTGAAAAAGGATTTTGGCGGGTAAAGGAGATTAGATAGAGGCATATGGAAAGAAAGTGCAGAAGAAAGGAAAGGGAATTGACTGTACATCGTATAAACCAAAAAAAAAAATGGTGCGTGTGGTTAGAATACAGAAAGAAAGACAGACAGACAGACAGACAGACAAACAGAAAAAGAGAGACAGACAGACAGACAGAGAGAGAGGAAGAGAGAGAGAGAGAGAGAGAGAGAGAGAGAGAGAGAGAGAGAGAGAGAGAGGTAGAAAGAGAGGGGGGAGGCGGATCCAAAGACGAAAACAAATCTATTGTTGCACCACATAATTACAATTCCCTTTTAAATATGCTTAAATTTACGCTCATACCCACGAACAACATGCCCCACAAAATACTTCCCGACTGTACTGAAATACACATTTGCCTTTCATGTTATTAATTTGGATGTAAGGCTGAACCCGACACAAACATGACAAATAGTCAAAATAATCCTCACTTCTAAGCCGGTTTGATGTTGCCGCTTTTAGAGAGTGTGTGTGCTGGAGACAGGAAGATGGAGAGAGAGAGGGAGAGAAATAGAGATATGATGATATAAAGATGGGGAGAGGGAGAGACAGGCAGATAGCGAGGGAGAGAGAGATAGATAGATAGAGAGGGAGAGAGAGAGAGAGAGAGAGAGAAAGAGAAAGAGAGAGGGAGAGAGAGAGAGAGAGAGAGAGATGGGGGGGGGGGGAGGGAGTGAGTGAGGAGACAGAGGGAAAGAGAGAGATAGATAGATAGAGAGGGAGAGAGAGAGAGAGAGAGAGAAAGAGAGAGGGAGACAGAGAGAGAGAGAGGGGGGGGGGAGGGAGTGAGTGAGGAGACAAAGGGAAAGAGAGAGAGAGTGAGCGTGGAGACAGGGGGAGGGAGAGAGAGGGTGGAGAAGGAGGGAGAATGAGAGAGAGAGAAAGAGAGAGAGAGAGAGAGAGAGAGAGAGAGGGGGGGGGGGAGGGGAGAAAGAAAGAGAGAGGGAAAGAGAGGAAGAGAGAGAGAGGTAGTGAGTGTGGAGACAGGGGGGAGAGAAAGACAGATACATTGGGCGACAGAAAGAGAGAGAGAGAGTAAGGGAGAGAGAGAGGGAAAAGAGAGAAAGAGTGTGAGTGAGAAGAAGAGAGAGAGAGAGAGAGATACATGTGTGTATTACGTGTGTGTGTGTGTGTGTGTGTGTGTGTGTGCGTGTGTGTATGTGTGTGTGTGTGGGGGGGGGGGGGTGGAGAAGTTTGGTTAATTGTATCCAATCCCATCATGTGGAAGAAATTGACTGATGAGAAAATGATGATCGCTCAGCTCACAGCGCTTCGGTCAAAGGGAATCAGACGGTACCGATCCACCGGTTGATTTATTATGGAGAATCGTCTGTCAAATCTTCATTTTCTACAAACATTTTCCCACTCCGCTCCAATTTCATCTAAGAAAAGAACAAGTAACAGATTCGAAAAAAAACTTGTACAGTATCTATCAAAAACATACCATGCATGTATTTATCTTCCTCACAATCGTCGATCAATTTTGATTAAATCTTTAAAAACAATATTTTCAAACGGGTTTCGTAAATCCTTAGCCATGTTGGCGTCACCTCTATATCAGACCTTCCGCGTTACAGACCTGAGTCAGTTCGTCGTCATGTTCATGCTCGTTTATTTGTAACCCCTGCCTTTGTTACCCCTTCACCCATTATTGCTTATTACAACACACGCATACTTTCTATGTCATCAACAGCGTAATCGTGCAATACAAACAAAAACAAACAAACAAACACCCCTTTGCACACTCTTCTTAATATCTGCGAAGTTTTGCTCAATGCTAAATGTAATATGTTTTAACTGAATATGTCTTCATCAATTTATCTTGATGAATACACGTATGTTGAGCACATTTCATTTTTGTCCACTTTATATTTTTAATCTTAACTAAACATGCCCAATGAAATAGCAGATGCTTAACATGTTACTTTCTTATCAGCTCAGTTCTTAGGTTTTTTAAATACATAATACGATGTAAACTCTAACGTCATTGTCATAAATGATATCGCTAGTTTGAATTGAATGCAGTTTCTGAGTAGTATAAAAAGTATTGCTAATTGAATTGACGTTAACTGAACGTGGAAGAGTCGAGATTAGATCGTTCCATGTGAAACGGGTTCATACATGTCAAAATAACTTACATTGACCGTATTAGAAATGTCATTGTCACAGAAAAAAAGTTCCCTCGCAGGATTAACAAGTGTATGTTTACGATGCAGCTCAATATACATAGTACACAATAGCTTCTATACACAATAACAAATTCTGAACGAGCGTGACACTTAAAGTCCGCAACAATGGATTGTTATACAGTGACATCACTGCATAGGTCGAACAAATACCAAGTGTGAGAAAGATTGAGAGGAAACATGAAAGGGAAAGAGAATGAAAAAGAGGGAGAGAGAGTGAGATAGATATATATATAGAGAGAGAGATAGAAAGAGAGAGAGAGAGAGAGAGAGAGAGAGAGAGAGAGAGAGAGAGAGAGAGATAGAAGGGGGGGGGGAGAGACCGAACGTAGAGAGATAGAGAGAGGAATAGAGAGTTGGTAGTAGTTGTGTTGGTAGTGGTTGTGGTGGGGTTGGTGGGGGAGGGGATTTGGAGAGGTTGAGAGGTTGAGAGGTTGAGAGAGAGAGAGAGAGAGAGAGAGAGAGAGAGAGAGAGAGAGAGAGAGAATAGAGGAATAGAATGAGAACAAAGAAGATTAAGACAAAGGTCAAAAGAGAGGATTTGTAATAGCAAGAATGAACATACAGTATGATATGACAGCCCTAATGTGTTACGTTTTCAATATGCTACCGCCTCCATCGTCATGTCATAGTAGCTTAATGTAGATATGTTCTTTCCGTTTAATGATCACGATAGAAAATTGCTGAATCAATAAAACATTTATCTTAGGCTAAGAAGAGGAAAATGATGAAAGCACATAAATATGAGTAGAAAATTAAGGTAAATCTTAAATAAAATGCATTTAGTTGGGAATACATATCTTGTTCTCAATTCAGCTCAGTTGCCAATGCGTCAATCGCCTTGACCTTGAACATTGTAGCACGGTTGATTTGGTTTATTACATCCATGTTGACAAGAATGTTCTAGAAATGATGTCGTTGCTGATACTCTTAAAAGTACACGCCGTGGAAGTCGATGGAAGTCGGCGAATCTTTGCTGGCCCGACCATGTTGTTTGGCTTTCCCACAGTCATTGGCCGCCGACCCAGCTAATCGCGACGTCTGGAAATGCCGAAAAGAAGCCCAAATCAGCTGTAACCTTTGTCATTGCATTTACGGCGATTAGATGTCAAAGAAATCGAGATTTCCCCCGTCGAAACTAGCATGGAGGAAGAATAGGAGCTGCTTGTATATCCAGCGGGACTCTTGTATGTGGTCGCTTTGAGGTAATTATCATGCCGATTTGCCTTTTCTGAACTTCGTGTCGGATCTCTTTGGGTCGAGGTGCCAAATCGTTTGCTCCGACAATGCCCGAGTGAGGCAAAGATTCCCTGAGATAGCAAATTAAAGAGCAGATCAAGTCGGGGGCTTGCCGGGATCCTCATCAGTTGGATATTTGTGTCGAGTGGATTTTCCGACCGGCTGGGCAGCTAAACCGTGGCGATATTGTCATATTTGGCGGGGGCTCAAACGGGTTTGCCGCTTGAACTTGCGGGGTCCCCCGGGGAGTGACGGCAGGAGAGCCGCCCTAGTGCGCCCGTACCCCGCACCATCACGCCGACAGCGCCGAGTCGCCCGAGGCGCTTAACCGCAAGGTACACGGCCGCATTATGCGCTTGTTACAATGCGAGCGGCTTACGCGCTCTGACCCAGGATAATGCGATCAATATTGTTCACGGGGGAGAAATATAATCATAAAGACGCAAATATCTATTGGAGTAATAGTCGGATTAAAACGCGTAAAATATCCGTACAATGGCGGCGAATATGACTATTGATTCCTCTCCATACACAGACACAGAAGGCAAAACCAACATCGGTGCCCGCTGTTGATCCCTCATGTCTAAGGTGACGGCAAAGCACAGAGAGACCGGCCGACCTACTAAGTTTGTTTGTCCACACACGCAGCATAGACTGAGTCACGTGATCGCAGATGCTGCGCCTTTCTATGCACGATGGCGTTGTTGTGGTGACGTCAAATTTTGTACTTCTCGGGGGTCATTTGCCTTTTGTCTCGCGCCAAATTAATGAAAAATAGGCACACGAAATGGAAGTGTAAACTAGCCGACAGTTTTCCTCATATCGACTCAAAAAATCAATACATAAAGTGGCTTAATTGCTATCGAATAGGTTGAGAAAGAGTAAAAACAGTTTTGATTTTAATTAGAGATTTGAAAACGTAATGGAAGCCATGGGGCAAGTGGTCATTAAAAAGTATATTATTAGGCTTGCATTTCATTTGATCTTTTCTTGCCCGTTTCATCGATTATCACTCGGGGAGAAATAAATAATTTTATTAGCTACTCAAACAACATTCACTGCTGCTATTTTGCGGCAAAAGAATTACAATGTCGAATCATATTTTTATTACAAATATATTTTTATATTATTGTATTGGGTGCTTCAATTCAAAGTAAAATCATTTAATGTCGGTTTGTTATTACAGATATATAATTGTAGTGGTGTAAGTATGAACAACAACGAGAAAAAAATAGAACTATATATTGGACAGTGACCATAATGTACTAGTAATCGTGCACATATAACCCAGAATAATGTCCTAGGAATCACTGGTAATTACGCATAAGACTGGAATACAGGTTAACAACATGCAATACATTATGGGTGACGGCAGAAAGGAGACATGGAAAACAGTTTGCAGCAAGATATTCGCTTCTGGGTTCGATAAAAAAGAAGACAAATTATTGAAGCAAATACGAAGTAAATATGAAAAAAGGGGTTTTGAAAAAAGGGCTTGAATAGAATGTTTGCAAACTCGTTCTAAGCTTCATTTAGAAGAAGTTCTTAAGTTCGGCCTGTACGCAATGGGGTTGGGGGTAGGGGGGGGGGGCAGTAGGGGTGGCCCTTGGTTTGAGCTAAGGTATTCTCGGTGATTGCAAGGATCATAAAGTTTCCATACATCCCAACATATTACTCCCTCATTTACGTCAATTTGTTGGGCGTACTCATAATGAACAAAGTAATGCTTAAGTAGTGAAATTAGGCTAAGTCATGGGTGATTTGAGTGTCCAAATAAAACCAGAATCTGATAATCGTCACCCTATAATTTATTTGCAGGATTTAACCATTTTCTTGACCACTGGTTCATGGTATGGTATGACCATGACGACACTTCCCATTATTGTCAGGGAAAAGGTCGTAGTTTCAGTTATCATTGTATGTAACAACTGTAAAGCAGCGTAGTCTATGGACCTTTAGCTCTCTCATTGCCATTGACATGGAGATGTGTTGTAATCCGATGGGGTTTTCAATGGCTCGGTGATAAGGGTTAACTCTCTCATTACCATTGGTATGGAGGTGTGCAGTCAGCCAATGGGATATTCAATGTCCCGATTATGTAAGGGGTAAGAGCATGTTAACGACTCTGCTTTGCGTGATATTCCTAGTTATTGTATTCCTTTGTCACCCGGCAGTGAAACCAAACGAGTATAGATAAGACTCTGGACTGGTCTGCTCGGGTAACAAGCTTGAAGGCACTAATGACTTAATTTCCCGCCCAAACCCGATCATCAATTAATCGTCGTCTGCGTCAGGGCCAGAGCCGTGTAGTAGCATGTCTGCCTGCTATCAGCATGTTAATGTCTGCTCTTTATTAAAAACTACCCTCCATCTATCGATCCGTATTGCCAGGGAGGGAGGGGAATTAAACGCGTGATAGGTACACAGAGCATGGCACGTGGTACCACATACTAAACATACCCGCATAGGACATGCACAACGAACATTATCTTATGCGTGTTTAGAAGCCGACCGGAAAAGTCTTAACGGCTTAATGAGGGAGCCTCACCAATTGATACTAAGTGCAGCTTAGAAAAAGAAAAGGAAATAACTTTTGGGCAATTAAGTCGCTGTGTCGGAACACTAATTAAGGCTGATTGTTGTAGAGATCATCTATGCGGGGGACAGCCGCATGTTATTACGCAGTTAATTTTCATTAGACGTTTGGGATAATGCGGCGTATAGATTATTAGACGTTTTGCGTACGAGCCACGGACCTAGCAAACTAAGTACATGTATTGTAATGCAGTCGAACTGCCATGGCTCAATGAATGTTCGATATTAAGCAAATAATCAACGTTGGTGAAGGTGATGGGACGAACTATCACTTCCGAAGCGATCTGGACGTAGCTATCTTTCCGAAGCGCAGCTGAGGAAAGATATCGTAAACACTCAGATCGCATTTTGTATTGCATCACGTGGCGGGTAGTTTTGGAAGCAAAGAAGTTCGTGTTTGTGGTATGTATACGAAAAATGAAAGTTCTGAGCCCCGTCTTAGAAGGGGTTGCGATTGATTACGCTTATAATGCCCTATAGCAATTGTACGTCAAAAGTATAAGACAGTATTTCGACAGGGCGTTGTGAAGAAACAATCTCGAATGCTTGATGTACCAGCGTACAGTCAGTGGCAGGTTGGGTATATGGTGACACTCGCACTTTTGGACAACAAATCTGATTTCTTCTTTTAGATTGTCATGGCAACTTAAGTGTATCACATTTGAAAACAAATATTGTTTGGAAAATCGAAAGAAATTGTATTAGAAGTAAGTTTTCTTATTTTCTAATTTGAGGGTAGTTCTTTCTTAAAGGTATTTTCCTCACATCACATTTTCCTGAAATATTTGCATAAAATTTATATTTTAGGCCTGCAATAGCGCTACACCGCCGATAGTAATGGTGTATATTACTGAAGCTTTAATCATTAGAGTGCCATTCTGCTCTGAATATGGGTCCCATTTTTCATGTTCTTGTTTGATTTTAGTATACCAGGAAGAAATCAACTCAAAATGATAACAGCTCGAAATTAAGCGAAATGGGGTAGTTTTCTGAAAACCACTTAAGTTTCATTTTTTCCATGACAGTGATTGGCCTATTTTGGAGTTTAGGCAGACGGCAGTACGGTTCTGCCATGATTACGAACCGAAGTCATTTCTTCTCTCCCTCATCTTTAACTATATTAACATCACCACTTACATAATTGGTGTTGTAGTTTCTACTTACCGCTCCCGCGCACACCCCTTCCCCTCCCCCACGCACCCCCCCCCCCCCCCAAACTCATGCACAGCGCGAGAACCACGACCTGATTCCATGAAACCCGTTCTCACTCACTCCCTGTCCCTGTCTGAGACTACCAGCTCAAACATAAAACACGCGTTGAGAGAGCAAGCCAACGGGTGGCACACGGCATAGCGAGCTGAGATCTACTGAAGATATCGATATACTACATATTACATTCAGTTACTTCAAGAAGTTTCTGACATGACATACAGCATCACCCGTCTTTCTGCATTTCGTCCTCTATGCACCCCTTTCACAGTGTATATACTTACGTCCGAGTGTGTGTGTGTGTGTGTGTGTGTGTGTGTGTGTGTGTGTGTGCGTGTGCGTGTGTGTATGTGCTACGTCTCACGTTTCACCTATCCTTTTCCTCCTATTCCTATCAATCTCTCTACCTGTCCTCATCCTTCTACCTTATATTTCTCCTTTTCTCTTCCACCCATTTCTTCGCCCTGATACCCTCTGTTCATCCCTACCATTACACCACCGTCACCTGACTCTTCTCATCTGTTCCCCTTACCTCTGTCTTCACCTTTCCGGCACCCCCTACTCCTGACCTGTTAGTCTTTTCCCATTCTACCACCACCTTTTCCAACCACCCTCACCACCGGAGTAATTTGTACCCCCCCCCCCCCGTCTCCTCATCTACCGTATCAGTCGCTCCCCACCCCTACCACCACCGACCACCACCCCATTCCCTCACCCATTCGTAACTAGCAACCTCACGACACCCAACTCTGTACCGCCATCGTGACACCCGCCCCGCCCCCAGCTACCTCTTCCCTCAAGTCTACGCCCCTCTTCCCCCAGCCCATCTGGCTGAAGGCATCATCATCAGCGATCATCAGCGATCAGGGTCTAAATGGCACTGCACGGGGTTCCGTCACCGATACCACTCCAAGGCGAGATGTGGGCACATGCCATCTCAATCTTACCTAATTACACCGCACCCCATGCGGTCGCCACCGTGGCTTGTGCACCTGTATTGTTCACGACTTAACAGGGTAAGGAGAATAAAACCAGGGATATAGGGGTGTATATGATTATGTAACCCCCTCCCCCCTCACGTTGATAGAGACATTATTATCACAAGATAATACATTTTATTAATGTGATTAGAATCAAGTATTAAATCATTGATTACTAAACATTGCAATGTGTGCAGACGTATTGATGTTAC
Organism: Arbacia lixula; assembly: GCA_963669155.1. Lineage (NCBI taxonomy): Eukaryota > Metazoa > Echinodermata > Echinoidea > Arbacioida > Arbaciidae > Arbacia > Arbacia lixula. Next base: position 20,601,625 of record OZ022584.1, read on the forward strand.
TTAGTGATCGGGCATCGGAGATCTGGCAGGCGACCCCCCCCCCCCCCCTCTACCCACCCCCTATTCCCGTCTGGCTACACCACGAGACATCATTGCCCATGCTGATAAACGCATTTAGATTATCGGACTGGTGATAGACACAGACCCGTTTTGAGGCTCTTTAATTAAGCGCGTTCTAGAAAGAAGTGAGGCTGTAACTGCGCAGGAATGGTCACCTGCCGTCTGACTGGTCAAGGTGAGGTCGAGAGGTAACTAGATTCCACTCCAGGTCTTGTTTGTGTCGCAATCCAAATGGTAGGCTATATCATACTAGTAGCAAATCAGACAACGGACATCATGGCTAATCAACCCCCCTTCTCTTCGGAGTCCTAATCGCAGATGGGCAATTAGAAATTGTTTGTAATATGTGAAGAAAATTTGTTGGCCCCTCTCACCTTCTCTGTGCTTACTACTTCAGTTGGTAAAGAAACCATAATTAGTTTATTGTCTGAGAAAAATCCAGGTAAATGAAAAAAAAAATTGTTGACACTTTTGAAAAATAAGTTACAACTCAAGTCAAGCTGGAATTCACACATCCTAAAAGTCGAGGGGTGTCAAATGTTAAAGAAGCAGGTTTTGTGACATTGTATGCACTACTTTTCTCGTAATAGCCCAGTTAAAATTGTATTTTTTTTAATAATTGGGTCTAGAGGGAAGACTACGCTCAATACAAATCTTATTCCACAGGAATAAGATGACGGGGTCTTTGTTTAAACGATTTCTTTGCATTTTTTTTTAATTTAACGGGTCTAGGGTAAATACTATGCTATAAACCCATGCTTTATTACAGAGTCTTAGTTTGGAGGATGGTGGGTTGTTAGTTGTAAAGGGTTTGTTTTTTATTTGTTCCTTTTTATCAATTTTTAAATATCCGGGTCTGAAGGAAATAATGCGTTTCATACTCATGTTATACCACAGAAATGAGATGTATGGGGTCTAAGTTTTGAAGATTTTTTTTTTAATTTTTGAAATGAACGGGGCTGGAGGAAAGACTGCGCGCTATACCCATACTTTATTACAGGGTTTAAGTTTTAAACAAATTCGACAAAATGTTCCTTAAAATATGTCACACTAGTGTGGAAAAAGTCATTATTGCATTCGTGTGTGAAATTATTACATTTATGGTTAAAGTGTAATTATATTTTGGGGTGTAATAGGGGGGCGGGGTAGGGAAACTAGATGAGGGGTGGATAGAAGCATTAAATGGATGGTGAACGCAAGGTAAAGATAGAGACAGAGAGATCAAAGATCAAAAAAGAGCCTACAGAGCGCGAGAGAGGGTGAGAGTGGGCCAAGAGAGAGAGAGAGGGGGGAGAGAGAGAGAAGAGGGAGAGAGGGGAGAGAGAGAGAGAGAGAGAGAGAGAGAGAGAGAGAGAGAGAGAGAGAGAAAGAGAGAGAGAGAGGGGGAGAGGAGAGAGAGAGAGAGAGAGAGAGCGAGGGCGAGAGAGAGAGAGAGATAGATAGAGAGAGAGAGAGAGAGAGAGAGAGAGAGAGAGAGGGGGGGGGGGAGAGAAAGGAAGGAGCAAGACAGGCATGTTTGTGGTATGGATCGCATCGCATTAGATAACGAAAAGTACACGAGTTTGCCTTGATCAATAGTGGGGGGGGGGGGGGGGGGCTTCCTTCTAAACAACAATTTAATTACCCCGACCATCATGAGGATAGCGATTCCAGAAACTTTAACGAAGATAAACTGTTTGCGCGGTGATATAAACAATAACTATTAAACAGACGATTGTTAGGGGCATGGCTAACGATATAATTAGACCCATCGCTGGTTTATCAGACTACGCATGAAGCGATCAATCTATTTAATGAGCGCAGTATTTGCATCTACTGGCTAGAGTTGATTAGGTAGATATGTGTGTAGTATAATCCACGTCACTACAGGTTTATTTAGTTCCGCTTCATCCTAACTGTATTCTATCATAATTGGGCTAATTGCTAGGAATTCTTGTTGTCCAAATAAAAAGCATTAAATGTTGCGTTTCCATGGTTGTATTACGTGACGTTGTTTGGATCCCGCCATTGTTTGCTCGGTGCTCCATTCTGCATTTCTCACTGAATAATTATCAGGCCAGCGTGTGGTGTAGAAGGAAAGGGGTGAGTGCAGGACTCGATACCGATCTACTCCTCCCATATAAAGGTGCCAATCATCGACAGTTTTAGGCTATAAGAGAAATTGTTCAACGTAGATAAGAATATTCTGAATCATCTAAAGACATTTCAAGGACCCTATAGAAAAAAAACATCGGTCATGTTGTATTACTGCTGAAATTGGCTGTCCTCCGTACTCGGTGTATGAAAAGTTCTATTCATCGTTGTATATTGATAAAACACACAACCAAACAAATAAGTACACAGTTCGAAAGAAAGAATCCATTTGAATGCATGCGTCGTGTTATGTTGTTCCTTAAAGTAGTAGTGCCCCTAAAATTATGAACTTGTGTGAAATCTATTTTCCCTTTTGGTTATTTTTGTTTACATAGTTATTTTCCTCCTCCTCAATCCCCTTTCCTTCGACATCCTCTTCTATGTTGTATGTGCAAGTGACAACAAGCACTGTCTTTCTTACCCTTCTCCCTTAGCAAGTTCTTTACCCCTTCCTTCTATTTCTGTATTTTCCCATTCTTCACCTCCTCCTCCTCCTCCTCCTCCTTTACCTCAAAGTTCTTCTTCTTTCTTCCGCCCGCTCCTCATTCTCGTCCTTCTCCTCTTCCTCAATGATTACCTCCGTCTTTTTTCTTCCTCCCCCTCTTCTTATTTTACCCTATCATATTCATACTGCCCTACTCTGACAAAAAAGAAGCAAGTGACAAATCACTAAAATCAGGGTTATTGGTATTTTTAGATTCTACCCAGCATTCCCTACATACGGCCAAAATTGGACAAGAAATATTCATCTTGCTGCGAGATATTCAATCATACATGATGTGGTGTTGCACTGATGCAAATGCAAGTGACAGACGCATTTTACTCATTTACAAGAAAAGTCTCTTTGGTAAGTTGCTTCCTTTTGTCAAAGAAGGGCAGCATAGCTTGCCTTTGTATTATACTCATCCGTGTCATTCTCTACTAGTCAGTATGCTGAGAAAATGTCCACCTGAAAAGCCGGAGTGCGCCATCTAACGTCCAGAAAGTCTCAACGAAATGATCTTTCACTGCATGATTGGATAGAGTGACCATATACAATATGGCTCACTGGCATTTACTATGATCATGTGTAAATGTACGTTGCGGGACTGAATGGGGTTAGGGTGGGGTGGGTGAAGTGGGTGGGGGTAAGACATTATACAGAATTCGTATGAAAGGCTAAAATCTATGTAAAACGAAAAAAAATGTAACAAAGTACCACCAAAATATCTGAAGAACACTCAATAAATGATACCAAACTCGTGGAAATGGACAAAGAAAGGGTCAGAGAGGGAGAAAGATAGATAGAGAGAGGGAGAGAGAGAGAGAGAGAGAGAGAGAGAGAGAGGGAGAGAGAGAGAGAGAGAGAGAGAGAGAGAGAGAGAGAGAGGGGGGAGAGAGGGGGGAGAGAGGGGGAGAGAGACGGGAGAGAGAGAGGGAGAGAAAAAGAAAGAGAAAGGGGGAGGGAGAAGGAGAGAGAGTGAGAGAGAGAGAGAGAGAGAGAGAGAGAGAGAGAGAGAGAGAGAGAGAGAGAGAGAGAGACGAGAAAGGGGGGGGGGGTACTGAAACTTCAACTTTTTGCAGGTGAGCATGCCGGTCTCTCGGCATTGCAGACGTGAAAAGCCTTTTTAATTTTGCCAAAACTGAAATAAGCAACTCCATGTAAATCCAAAGAGATAAGTGATCAGTTTAATCTTTGCTCTCCGGCAAAAGAAAAGGGTAATTATTTTGAACTCTTCTGGGCTGTTTTGGAGTCAAAGGCTGTTAATAGCAGGATGTACACATGAAACACCTTGATGTATGCAGGGGGAGAGGTGGTGTGACATCGTGCTTCTAAGGGTGAAAAGCGCGCCAGTCTCCCTGAGTGACCCGCGCTTTCTTATACTTCCATCGCCACTCTCTTAGGAGTCGGCGACGTGTTGACAAATTAGTCATGTTAATATTTCCCAAAACAGAAGGAGGATGATTAAAAATAGAGAGAGAACTATAGAGACAGACAGAGAGGGGGGAGGGAGAGGAGAGAGAGAGAGAGAGAGAGAGAGAGAGAGAGAGAGAAAGAGATAGAGAGAGGGGGAAGGGACGGGGTGAGGAGATAAGTGGGAGAGGTCAAAAATCAACTCAGAAAGACGGAGCAGAAGGTGGAATTAGAGATTTCTCAGAATGGGTGGGGAAAAGAGAGGGAGAGAAAGAGAGAGAGAGAGAGAGAGAGAGAGAGAGAGAGAGAGAGAGATGTGGGGAGGGAGGGATGGAGAGAGAGAGATGTGGGGAGGGAGAGATGGAGATAGAGAGAGATGGGAAGGGGGAAAGAGATGGAGAGAAAGAGAGAGAGAGAGAGAAGAGAGAGAGAGAGAGAAAGGAGGATGAGGAGGAGATAAGAGTGTCTTCTGGGAGAGGGATGATGAATTGGCGATTCCCCTTAATGGACACAGTGTCATGATGCCGGAGATCGCCCTGGCGTGAAGCGAGAACCCAATGATGCGTGCCTTCTTTTTTCCCTCCTCCTCTTCTCCTTCTCCTCCATCTTCTTCCACGTAACGAAAAGAAAAAATAGTAGCTTCCCCTCTGCCTGCGCTCCCAGCAGCATTCAAGTTGGCAAGGCTTAATATGATTGCGCGCACGGGCGGGCTCGGTTATTGAGCGTAAGTACATCTAAAAGTGCGATATAATTTAGTTTATTGCATTGGAAAATCAATTGCCGGCAATTTCAAACACATCGAGCCTAGGAAGGAGGTGGGATAATGAATAGGAGGACGGGTCCGCTGAGACAAATTCGGCATTTTCCGTATAATCAGGCAATTACCAAATGAGTTCTTCCACGCAGCTCGGATGCGCTAGACTTGATACACGGAGTTTCCACCACAACTTTCCAACTTTCATCTGCACTTGCAGTAGGGACATTATTATTTACATGCAAACATCTGGGGTCAGTTATTGTTACACGGGGTCGTATGATGCAAACTTGAATGCTTTCTTTCTTTCCTTGATGATGTGTGGAGACATAACTTGCTGATCTCCTCCAGATGATAAATGATTTCGAAACGTCGTGATGTCAGATAACATTCCATCACAAGGAACATGAACGCGCAAAAAGGTTAAAAACAAAGTTATACTGACAATGGTTTACGGTTCCGATTTCACACTTTGATTTGGAAATCAGAAAAACAGTTATTCGTCATACTGACAAGACCCAATCAACTGAAATAATAAAATCATCCGGGTGACATGGTTGCGAAAACGTAAGGAGATTAATAACATCATTTGCTTTCATCCGTGTTTATGGGATTCAGATGATGTCGAAAGTGATCAGAGTTAGCTCGGAAAGGAACTGTAAAACTTTTTGAGAAACAAATGTGAAATAGCAATGAACATTGAACATATTAATATATAAAACGAAGGAATGTTGAATGGCGAGGCGATGATTAACATTATCAAATACAATATTGTAATTGATCGTTGTTTGGTAATGTGTGGGTTATAAAATGTTATAAAATGTGCAATACAATTTGTTCTATTGTGAGAGAGCTTAACACATACAAATAAAAATATTTGTAACATTTATTGGTGAACCAATACGAACCATTGTCATTAAGAGAACGTGAGGATGAAGAAGTGCGGAAAAGGGAAAACTGTAAACACCAGAAGAAGAAGAAGAAGAAGAAGAAGAAGAAGAAGAAGAAGAAGAAGAAAGAAGAAGAAGAAGAAGAAGAAGAAGAAGAAGAAGAAGAAGAAGAAGAAGAAGAAGAAGAAGAAAAAGAAAAAAAACAAAAGGAGGAGGAAGAGGAGGAGGTGGGAGGTGGGGAGAAGGAAGAGGTGGAGGAGGAGGACGAGGAGGAGGAGGACGAGGAGAGGAGGAGGAGGAGGAGGAGGAGGAGGAGGAGGAGGAGGAGGAGGAGGAGGAGGAGGAGAAGGAGAGGGAGATGAGTAGGAGGTAACTGTCTGTAAATGTCTCAACTTCTTTTTGGATGGATATTATGCCGTCATATATGATTTGCGTGTTACGATTAATCTTCCAAACCGATTGATCTTCCAAACCGATTGATCTTCTAAGCTGATTGATCTTCCAAACCGTTGATGGTAGCTCATCCAACAACAACCTCCCTTCCTGCACCACTTCAATGGGATTCATCCTTTTCATCATTTTTGAGACAAAATGCAGACCTGGTTCACAAAGAAATAACTCTTAACACGCCATTCATGCATTTTTGCACACATACAAATCTCATAAACGTGATCAAGAAAACACATTGTCTGGTACAAAAGGGTTAACATATCCGTCTCAGGCCTTTCATATGACCCAGTGTGTTCCAGATAATATGTTGCTCTATGGGATACGTGTGTACTATTTGTCCAAAAAAAATGCACCAATGGTGCATAGTGGGTTAGCGTGCACGTCTAGGCCTCTATTTCTTGTTTAAATGTGAAGTGAAGCAGTATAGTCTAGCTATTTTGCAGCTGCCATTGTTTTAACCCTTAAAGTGCAACATAATGATACACACAATTCCTGTAGCGCTAGATTTTGTTTGGAAAAGAGAGGGCTCAAAGATGGTGTGTAGTTTTTGCCCGTTTTTATCTTCTCTTAAATTTCTTTGACCGTAATTCACCAGAGCGACACCCTTTGCGCCGAGTTGGGCACACTAATGTTGACAGACAGAGGGCGGTATTTTCAATCGCACCTGTCCACATCAACATCACCACTCCCCCTCCTGCGTGACGTGGTAGTGAGACAAAAATAATTATATATTATGATGTAAGAGTAGATCGTCCATCTACGTTTTCTTATAATTTAAATCAATAGAACGTACATTGGGTGTCAGGGGAAGCTTAAGCTGTAGAGATGTCGATATTACATTTTGAGAAGGAAATACAAATGACATCACCCGAACAATAAGTGAGTCGACATAGATCGTAAACTTCTCGGTGTTGTTCTCATTACATCCTCATTATGAATAATGAACCACGTCACGTATGTCCAAATCAGAGATTGATAATAAGGCGTGCTCTTATGAGAATGCAAATAGGTGTGAAATAATAGCATATTATGGGATTATATTCGTCCCTGAGGAATATGAATACGAGACTGATTAGAATATACTACTATTTCTAGCTGAATACACGAGGAAGCTATGATGATTTTTAATCAAATAAATGGATTCCTTTACGAATTATATCAGTTCTGCAAGTATTCAGCCTGAAGGCTTAAGTCTAAGCCCTCAATTCATAACTCATTATCCATTTCCCTTTTCCTCTGAATAGTAATCGCGATATCGTGGTATAAAGGGGGTTTCTTTTCAGCACATGGTCATTTCCAAATGAATACGATGGCTTTGATAAAACGCGTTTAGATTTCATCAAAGCCGCCCTCCACTCGCCCAATGCGATTAGCAGGCCGGGTTTAATTGGATTTTTGAGACGGATTAATGAGGTAAATACGTGTGAAAATGATATCCCCAAGCTCCCCTTAATACCCCCATTAGGCCCTCTAGACCCTTTATGGGCGGGATAGGGTCTGAATGTATCCACTGCGACCAGTGTCAACGGACTGATTTCCTAATTATAATGCGGCTGTTCCCGGTCACAGGTTTCACCCCCCCCCCCCCCCCCCCACCCCTCACCCCTCTCCCCTTCTCCAATCGTAAAACAGCCAGATGACAAAGCGAGCCGGGGGTGAAGCCTCATTGTTCTTGTCTCCCCATCGATCCCCCATTTCATTGTGGCAGGGGCATGGGTTTCCACCCAACCCTCCGCCCATGCGACGCTGGTATCCGCGGGCCAGATGGGTGCGAATCAGAACAATGAGATTACCCCTATCCATAACAGCTCACCCTGCCGCTGCCCGGGCGCGTACGGTGTAATTTCCCCTGGTGCGACCCGAAAGCCGCTTACGGTTACACCATATTATAAGAAGGCATTCAAAAATTAAGTGGTCTTTTATGCATCGTCTTTGAGAAGGGAAAAACGTTTACTGCCCAAATTTGATTATACGTCAATATTTCTTCTCAGTGTTGACATCACCTTACCTACTGACCCAAGTGGTACTTTCTTCTCCGAGTCGCTGACGTATATACGTCTGTCATTATTAGAAATTGATGAGATAACTATTATGATATTCGACACACGATAAGATGAAAAGTTCATCCCACCAAGGGCAAAACAATGTTAAATTAAATGCTGATAGTTTCGCTATGTTCCCCCTCTTCGTTTAGTCATTCAGAACATCCATGTCCAGAATCAGCCAGCTGTTGCTTTGAACATACTTCGTATATCAAATTACACTTGTGATAAATATAAAAAAATAGGAATGATAAACAAAACGATGATATCATTACAATAATCTGGTAGTATTTCTTAGTGTGTAATATTGCAAATTAGATACACAATGTAGTAAAATAAAACAGTTTCCGTTTCTGAGAAACATAATATATCACGACCCTAGCCCAAGTTATCCGTGTGGCCTGGCATAAAACGGGCAATCTCATTCGCCAGTGTCATCAAAAAATCATTTAATATTCCTCGGCGCTTTTCTTCTTGTTTTACGAGCGATTTTCGGCCATGAGTGGCCGGTTGATGTGCGGTAATTTGGACTCAAATGGAGGCCTTAAGAGGCTGGTATGGAAGTTTTAATAGCCCGATCTTGACCGCAGGTGGCGAGAAGTGGGGAGGATAAGACGTCATAAAACTCTTACGGACTCGGGCGCAAGTACTTTTTTCCTTCTCTCGTTTTCCCTCCAGTTATTGCCGGTATTAATCGCTGTACACCGAAGCCTTTTTATAGGGGTTCGAGAATGAGAGAGAGAGAGAGAGAGAGAGAGAGAGAGAGAGAGAGAGAGAGAGAGAGAGAGAGAGAGAGAGAGAGAGAGAGAGAGAGAGAGAGAGAGAGAGAGAGAGAGAGAGAGAGAGAGAGAGAGAGAGAGAGAGACAGAGAGAGGAGAAAGAGAGAGGGGAGAGAAAGAGGGAGAGAAAGACAGAAAGACAGAGACAGAATCAGGAAGACATATGAAAGAAAATGGAAGTGATAGAATGAAGGAGGTGAGAGAAAGATAGAGAAATGGGAGTCTAGTATGGAAAGAGCACAGATAAAGATGACAGAGGTGATCTGGTGATAGAAGGAGAAGGAAGAAGCAGGCAAGATGTGTGGAGCGAGTTGCAATGTTTACGCCGAAGTGACGGCGGTGTTTACTACCTCTGGTTCTGGCGCAGCGGACTTAAACATGCGATTCACAATAAACATGCGCATTGATCGGCATTGAGAATCACCCTCCGAGAATGCAGCGGGCTACGGAAGAGAAAAGACATTACCTAGCGGCGGCGAGCCTTTGATCTCACCACGCCAATTCATCGCTTCTTGTAAAGTTTTATTGCTCAATTATTTTGGCTAGGATTTGAGGAAGGTACTTTTTAAGGGGGTACACGGTCCTTTCTTGTTGGTAAGGTGAGCAACGGGCGCGGAAGGACTACTGTATTTGAACGATTTTCTTTTCTCTCCGTACTCTTACATGCTTTTTGTCCAGTGGGCGGCCTGCATTTAGATGGTTTAAACGATCGAGTGTGTATTCACAGAGGTGTTTAGGCACTTAATTGCCTTTAGATTTTAAGCGAGGGAGAGCGGACAGATGTGAGCCCCCCCCCCCCCCATACACCCCCCTGACCCTGTCTCTCTCCATCTCACTCCCCCCTTTCTCTCTCTCTCTCTCTCTCTCTCTCTCTCTCTCTCTCTCTCTCTCTCTCTTTCTCTCTCTCTCTCTCTCTCTCTCTCTCTCTCTCTCTCTCTCTCCCTGTATGCATGAGTTTGGATGTATGTGTATGGATGTATGTGTGTATGTATGTGTGTATTTTATATGCATGTATGTGTATGTGCATAATGTGTGAGTGTGTATGTGTCCTCGCGTACGTGCACGCGCGCACTGTGGGCTGATAGCTCTACGTCTTGATCACACCAATTAATGCGGTCCTTGTTAATGAGACTATAGAATTACTGCCAAGCAAGCCCTTTTCAATTAGGCATAAAATGATGGCTGCCCTATCCCTCTCCGTCTACATCAGCATCACCAGAAGTAATGAATAGTATTGCGCCTGCGCAGTGCGAGCGAGTTGTTAGCTTGGCTTCCAGTAACGGATGGAGGTCAGTGGCATACGAGGTTGCGCGCGCCGCCCGACAGAGAACTCCGGGGAAAGAGAGACAGAGAGAGAGAGAGAGAGGCAGCTTATAACATATTATCTAGAGCGAGTATCGTTTCGTCTGCATTTAACATCTCCTCATCTTCATTGTGACATCATAATTACGTAGTGATATCGCAGCCAATTTCGCGGCGACCCTACTACCATTGACTACTAGCTGCCGCTATACATCTACAGCAGCTCGAGATCTCCCGAACGCAGAGTCGAGCTGACCATCTGTATGCGGTGCACGTGTTGGTGTTAGCCATCTCTGAGATCGTAGACGGGATTGTTAACCCCATGCTTGTGTTAAGTCACTCGGCCGACAGTCTCGGGAAGCTCGCCTTGGAGAGTCGCAAGCGCAGTCTGGAGGCGAGAGACGGAGTCATGCAGCCCTTAGACGAGGCGACCAGGAGCCCGGGACGGGGAGACGGAGACCTCAATTGCTCCAGCGGAGCGAGGACACCCAGCGGGATCTCGGATTCAAGTCCCCCCGAAAGCCCGGCGGCGACACCATCCCCTGACCCCTCCTCATTCTCATCCCCCTCCTCCTCGTCCTCCCCCTCCGCTGCTAGGCGTACGTGCCAAGTGCCGAATAGTACAGAGACGCTAGCTCTCGCTCACGGCAGCCCAGCGGTCAGGCCGCATCATCTCCGGGAGCCCAGCCCGCCAGGCGTGATGCGAGGAAGGGAGGACGACGTAGCACCCCACGAACAATCGCCATCTAGGCCCAAACTCACTTCCTTCTCTGTTCTGGACATATTAGACCCAAAGAAATTCACCAAGTCGACGACGCCAAACTCCGGCCCAGGGTCGGGTTGTGTGTCGCCCGTCGATGACCATCGCATCTCGCCGGATTTCTCTCTCGCTCGCAGTACTGTTTCGTCGGCGTCAGCGGCTCTGTTCGCTCACCGGGTGCCTGGGCGGTTGCTGCCGGCGCGCCCCCGACCAACCTTGGCTGAAGATGGCAGCGATGACCCGCGCAGTGCAGGTAAGCCTTTTCGCTTCTTGTTCATTAGCACCTACGACAGGGGTCGAAACACTCGCAATTTACACCTCTCTTCGCGAAAATTGCCATCTTTGGACTGCTGTTAGTCATAAGCGCTGTCACTAATGAGGTTTGAGGGCAATCCAGATGGGTGACCGAGTCACCGATTTGATGATGAATAAGAAGTTAAGGAGAAAAAAGGGCAAATTCTAAATTGACTACATTGCCATATCAAGTCGTCTTACATTTTGTGCTATTTATCTGCGCTTATGACTAACAGTTTACGACTATGCCTCTCCCTCAACGATGCCTTGACTTTATGTCATGTCTTTTACTCTACGTAACTTCATGTTATTTTTAAGAACAATCTTTAACATTACTATGATGATATGAAACACGAGAAAGAGAGAGAGAGAGAGAGAGAGAGAGAGAGAGAGAGAGAGAGAGAGAGAGAGAGTTGGATATGAGGGGAGATATCCGTGTATTTCCTTAGGATAAAGTACACTGAAAAAAGTTGCTGCATGTCAGTTGTGCAAGTATCGTTATGGTATTACAATTTGAACAGAGTAGCTGGCTTGGCAAGTGCTTGTAGATACACCACTAACGGAATGATATATAAGTGGTAATTCTTCAAACCAATTTAATGAAATTTGATTTCAATCTTTTGACAGAAGACATCTTATTGTTGATTGTGTTCTTTATGACACCTCGTCATGGTCGTTGTCATTTTAGTCGCAGATATATTTACGAAAGGTTTAGCTGAGGTTATCAAATGGAAATGTGTACAAGCTTGGCTCACAAATCTAAAATCAAACGATATACTTGTACTGTATACTGTGTTTGTCGGACAAATATTATTATGCTGCTTGTAGTAAATAAACGAACAAAGGTAGGATGAAATAAAAAAAAAATAAAAAAAATATGTACCTGACCCTGATAGGTTATTGGAGTTACTATACTTACTAGACATGGGGGGAGCAGATTGCTAAGAGAGATAGGTTTATTGAATAGCGCACAGTGATTAAAGTCACAAGTCATGTATAACGTGCGTTGTTCACTGTTGGTTTCTTTTCCCTAATTTCTGACATATACATGTTATGTTTTACGTATGTTGACGAGCGGGGATTGTGTAATGCTGCTGCGTACATGGCCTTTACTGGATATTGGTGTAAAAACACACACAAACACGAGATTAACATTACGTTGCGTATTTTGAATACATAATGATAAAAAGGCAACATAAGTATTATCCCATGCGATTACATCACCATCTTAGAGCTCGTTCTCATCAAAATGTGATTTTGCTCTAGATATTATATCGAGAAAGTTCACGTTTTACTTTTTTCGAACTAGTTAGATTTTTTTGCTGATAAATGATTGATACATGTACAAACATTTAAGAGTGCACTTTTTGTAAAAGAATTCAACGTGACAAAACAGCTCGTCTCCGGGCACTGATTAAATACATACAAATCATTGCTATATTGTGACTAAAATAATCAAATGCACCGTGAAATTACTCGGCCTGGGAGGAAAAACGAAGTTACTTTCCCAGTTACCAATGACTTCAAAGGCTTTTACAAGTAGAAAAACAAACAAATAAAGAATGCAGATCGCGATAATATGCATTTACAGAGTGATTATTTTATTTGAGAAGCAATGCTCTCAGATAGGGAAAAAAGGTATTCAAAAGCAGTGAAAGAAAACCCGAAATGGGTTTATTGTTGGCCTAATTTTACACCTCGTTTGTCGCATGGTGTTATTGAACTTGTTTGACAACCGTCTCGATTCTTCCGTCCGGCTAAGTCCTTTGTTGCATTCGCTGGATTATCTTGTTGATCTCCCAGCGATACTGTTTGTTTGTCATTTCTTTTCATATTTACCCCGTCCTTTTTGAGGTATGGCAGTGAGATTGAACAGGCATTGTATGAGGGCATGCGAAGCCATGCTTCCCGAAAACACAGACACATAAAAAGAGGAAGGAGAAAAAGACACAAACATCGTCCATATCGCCAAACGTGTTTTCTATATAGGTTGTTGACTCACGTGAAGTAACTTATATTTTACACTGTAGTTTCACTTTTTACGCTGATAAAGCTTCTTTTTTGTTATCCTTGTTAATTTTTTTTATTTTCTTTTGCTCAAAAAAGGCACATGGTACAGAGCAATATTGTCCACACAGAAAATCAATAGAATCATAGGATTCTTTGGTAATATGTATTTTAACAGTAAGGTGGATTGTTATATTTGTTTCTTTTATAGATAAATGGGCGAGGATTTTTTTTTATACAAAAATATCTTAATAAATATTCATTGATACATTAGGAGTGGGGGAGCTTTTCAGTGTCTTGTGTAGAAACTATTCAAATATTCCACAACATGAAAATACAACCGTCGTAATACACGTGCTTTGTTTATTTTTTTCTGGCTAAATAACCCAAATAAGTGTTAAATCAAATCAACTCACTTATGCTGTCAACATTGCGTTTAAGAAATCAACTTGATCAATGAGCCTAGCTGTTTAACGACTCCCCCAATTGTCAGTATGGGCCTAATGTTCCTTAATCTGAATGTGTTTTGTCGCGGCAGGTCGTACCGCTGTGCTGCTCATATGCGATGCCTCATTAATTGCACAGAATCAATACTTGGTATGCATTTCATTCGACTTCAAAGCGGGGCTATGCAGCGGACACCACCACAGTGTGGACTCGTAAGTTTTACGACCATGCGCGAGGCATACACTCCTTTTTCTATCTGAATGACGTCAAAGTATGTTTGTGTCGATGCTCTAAGATGGTTCAGTCTCAAACCACAAGGTTTGATACATATTAGTTCGGATAAACTGCGAAAAGAATGCCGAACTTCGCTGCATTGAACATGTTGAACATGTTGAACGTGTCGGTGGAACGTACAGTGATAGTATACGATTACGATGTATTAAGAGGCTGCGAGGTGGAATGGTAACGGGAATTATCACAAAATGTCTGAAAACGTGGTAAGGGCAATTCAATGATTAGGTGTTGTCGCAACATATCAAGTCATATATATTATGCTTAAAAGATTGGTGTAAGTCTTTATTTGTCCAAATTTCTGTGGATGTGTCTGTCATGAAAAGAATAAACATCGTTAGCCCACAAATCCTTGTCGTTTGCGAGATATTAGATTACACATACAAATTGTTACAAGGGGTGATCTAATGCCAAGAATCCAAGATCATTAGATTTGCATTTTGGGAGCATTTCAAATACACATTTTGAAAAGGAAATTATCTAAGAATAGACGATAGATAGAAATTGGATTGACTAGAAAGAGTTATAATTTCGTCCACTGGACAAACTGTATTACGACTTTCCAAGCATTTACAATCTTACATAAACATGGAAAAAACAGCCAAATACATGAAGTTTTTATGTCAAAACACTTGTCAGGAACTTCGAAGTGGTAAGTTGTTTCGAATTTATCTAATTTCTGTCCCAGTTAAGTACTTTTTAAATGTCAAAACCATGTCAATGTTTCATAACGTGACAATTCCTCTGCCCTCATTTACTTACACAATCCTCTGTCGTTCAGACATTCGCTGTAAGCATTATGGTGTTCAAATATGGCTCGATCTTACTCCTACTCTCACTCTCTCTCTCTCTCTCCAACCATGTCTCTCAATCTCTATCTAATTGTCTGTCTGTCGCTCCCACTTGCTTCTCCCTCACTCAATTTTGCCCCTCCCCTTCGATCTCTGTTCGTCTGTCTGTCTGTCTGTCTGTCTGTTTGTCTGTCTCCTCCTCTTCCCCTTTCTCTCCAATTCCCTCTCCATTTCTTTCTCCCCCGTGCTATATGCTCTCTTCTGGCTCCATCTTCGTTCAACCCTTCCCTCCAACAACCTTTCTCGTCCACTGACTCCACCCTTTGTCTTCTGTCGCTCCTTCCAGTCACTCCCTGTCTTTGATGTAAGCGACTTCTTAATCATAACTTAAACGAAGAAAACAATATTTCTAGTTAAATCCAAGCACGTCAAGCAAATCAGCGGCAATCGCAGCTTCCACTATCCCTACGCTTTGGGCGTCTGCTTAACAACTTTCCCCCAAAGCCATTTACGTCGTCATTTTGGAAGATATATCCTGATAGTGCTCCCGTTTCTTTTAGTAAACCATTAAGAGAGCTGATCTCGAACTAAATCATACTTAAGGATGATTTGTAAGCTTAATTGAAATACTCGTGGGAAATGACTAGATTAAATTATCGGTGGTAAATAAATATAGGTCTACACTAGTATTTCATAAAATCCAAATGTTTATATTTGCGTCTCATTTAACATACATTTCAATTAGATGTATATATATATATATATATATATATACATACATAATGTGTGTATGTATGTATGTATGTATGTATGTATGTGTGTGTGTATGTGTGTATGTATGTATTTATGTATGTGTATGTATGTGTGTGTGTGATATAGTCGTCGGTGCTTAATTTGTTTAAGATAACGAATATACTTGCTGTCTGAATTAAACCCTTGAAGGGACCGTGATTAAAATACCAATGAGAAGAAACGTATTACCCTTGAGAACTTCAAGACGGACTACCATAATCTGATAATGCCGATATAATTATGATATGTCTAGAAGCAATACTTGCAAACGCGTTTACAATTTGTCTGGCTTTTATCTCTTTGACCTCTTGGCAATCACCTTAATAACCCAAATACAACGTTTCACATGTTTCTTCTTCATGTATTAATAATTTCTGGGAAGTGATGTTGTCAATAAGTATTTAGACTACAACGTATACTTTACAATAAATGTCTCGTTTCGCCTCATCAATTATTTATATGCACACAACAAACTACTAAGATCAAAACATAATTTTCTTGTGCGTTGCCAATTGATCTCAAGCTGCGATGCATAATTTATGATTCTGATAAAGAGATACTAAAAATACTTGGAACTGTATTTTTTTTTTTTTTTTTCAAAGAATACGCTAGAAATGCTAGGCGGTAAATCACGTAGTAAGTGTTGCAGACAAAAGAGCTATATAAATATTTGCACTATATGAAGAAATAATTCAGGAAATTCGATGTTGACTTTTCTTCGTCATTTTTTAAAGACGTTTTTAATAAGAAATATTTCTTACAAATAGTTTCAAAGATGTTCCCTACTTGCACGTTTTATCTAAGTGAATTACAAGTTTACTTTTCAAGGATGAATTTTCATGTAACTGATCCTTTTTTTGGTAAGTAATATTCTGTAAAGAATTTCAGTGTTATCAGATAAAAGGTGTCACAGGCATTTATTAGTTAGTTCAACTTGAAATTCACACATATTTGACAAATTATTGAATATTTTGTAAATAAAATAATAGTTTATTAAGTATTTACCATGATACCAAATCATCATAACTTATAAGTTTTGCGGATTCATCAATTGTCTTTATTACGACGAAAATGGCTATGCCCAAAATCCAAATTTAAGGTTTAAGCTAGCAAAGTATGACAATACAGCGTGTTATGTGTTAACAAATAATTAATTCAATATAACATGGAATACAAGTTTGACATAAAGGAAAATCAAGCTAGTGAGGATATATATATATACATATATTGAAACAAAATGTCACAACGATTCAGAGAACCTCAATATAAGGCCCATACATTTGAGTAACATGAAATTGTAAGAATCTTTACATGAACTATTTAGGTATTTGTATCCTTTAAAATTGCCGAATTTTACGAGCCTTGAAAGAAACAGTAAGTCGTATAAAAATGCTTCGCATGACGTGGGTGAAGGCATGCGTGTGTAATGCACAATGTTCTGCGATGTTACGTAGCATGACTAATGAATTTCAGTAACGGCACATTGCAACACAAAGAATAACCTATTATGAGCATTGATGTGTGATTATTATGATATAAAAGAATAATTCGGTGGGATCGGGTACGTTGTGTACTCAGTGATAAAAGTAATTTCGAAATATTTAAATTCCGAAGTGGATTACAGGGAACGAACACTTGTAAACTGTAAAAATAGTGACCAATTTAGTAATATATACCACTTTCGTGCGTCCGGGACGTGGAAAAAGTATAGGTTTTCTCTCTCTCTCTCTCTCCCCCCCCCCCTCTCTTCCTCTCTGTATATGTATGTATAAATCATATCTGTTTATCTCTATCTCTCTCTTTCTTCTCCCACTGCCCCCCCCCCCCCCCTTCCCCGGTTATCCTATCTTTTTATTTATCTTTCTCATTTACTATCTCTTGATCATACTATGTAGAATATATATATGGATATATATACATTTATATTCTGTTCTTAGCCCAAGCCTCTTCCATGTTGACCACACGTTGTCAACTGACCCACCTACCATGTACAGGGCGCCCTCACTCATGTCCGTGGTAATTGGTCCGTATGATTGTTTTGAAAGGACTAGAAACTTTCCCAGACAACTGGTTTCCTTATGGTGCTGTGATCAGTAGAAAAGAGGATTGGAAGAAGGCGTTCGACAGCTTGAACATGGTTAGAAGTGATGATTACATAATTTGGCATTCTGTGGAACGCCATGCAAGAAGAGAAATAATTATATAAAATAGAAAAATAAAATGCAGGCGTTTAGTTAGAATAGTTAGAATGGTTTACCAGTTATTTATCTTCAACAACAAGACGAGCAAAAATTTATTTGAAGAAAAACTAGCAAAGTCAATCGGATTTTCTTTTGTTTTCCATGAACTACTTTCCATATTAACTGGCTAACTGGTTGCCCGTGTGTATAGGAAGGTCTCATGTACACACGGGTTTACGGGCATAGATCAGTAAAATAAATGGCGCAAAAGAAAAGTAAGAAACTAGCTGAAATCAAATCTCAGCTACCCTGGTGCTCTTATTTTTTCTCAAATATTTCATAGGGAAAAGTCGATTTCGGGTTTTTTTGGCTCCCATCTTTGACAATGCCGCCACTCTATCCCCAACCAGTGTGCCCATGTAGCCCGCAGCTGCTGATGCTGCTACCGGCGTCACTCAGCGCCTTGGGTTAACCACGGCCGCGCAGCCCGATCTTCGCGTTCAATTGGCCGTGTCGAAATCACTATTAGCTGGTAACGCGAGCCGTCTGGCGGAGGGGTGGGTTTGCCTTCATGGGGACGGGCCGGGCCGGTTGGCGAGCACAACCCGGTAAGCCTTGTGCTACATTTCACAACATAAATATACACATACTTATATCATTACTCGGCAATGCCAAGACTATATCGATCACCACTCCTCTTGTTAGTATACTCAACGTGATAGGTCTCAACTTAGGAATAGGTCAATCAAATTTGTTGTCATGGTTTAGATGATACATTTATCATGTTTATGAATATATATACGGGATCATTTAGATAAAATAACTGGGGAAATATAATTTGCGTCCTGTGTGTGATGTGTACATCGGTTTTGATTGAAAAAAAATTACTCTTTTAATATAAAATTTTTAGTCGTGTAATTAACATGCAATTAAGCGTGGGTAAAAAAAATGCGTCGCTTTCAAGAACGACTGCCATGAGTGGAGATGGATGGAAATCTATTTGATCGACAGTGTTAACTCGTCTGCTAGATTTCACATGTCCGGTGTCTCCAAAACAGCCTTCTCAAATCACGCCCCCACTGACTGTAGGAATCCCCTGCAGTTATCAACCGACATGATCCCTTAGTCGTGGTGTTGGTTCTGACGCCTAGCTAGCAAGCACGAGAGGCAACCAACACTCTGTGTATGGTAGGTTAGGAAAGCAGGCATGCATGATGGGGGGGGGGGGGGGGCATCTTAACAACGACTAGGCCTGAGTGGGAGGGTTCGAAGCCCGGTAGTCGAACCCACTTTAAGATCTAAAACCGAAAACGTTTTCTTAAATACCCTATCCAAGCAAAAATATGGGCGTTTTTCTCTCAATACGACTTGTGTGTATATCGTTGAAATATGTAGGTCTGTGGTGATGCCTTTGCCAGATGTGCGCATGCGTGGTGGTGACGCCTCAATGTCATATCGCCCTAGAAAGCAGAAAAGGTCTTGGTGGCACACTTATAGAAAGGACTAGACGGAGCTTTGCAATATTCATGATGTGGTAGTGCTAATCAGTGGAGCTGATTGGGGGACTAAGGCAAGCAACATACACTTAGGCTTTCTTCCTAGTGCATATTTTGTAGATCATATTGATTGCTATGAAATTAATGTTCAACAATTTAAGAAAGCGAAATTGCTGGCCAGCTTAGGCCGGATAATGTCTACCTCCTAGATCACAAATTAAGAAGCTGAGAGGGAGGATTCGCTCTGCCACATATTTAAGTCACTACGGGGGGGGGGGGGGGGTCTAAAATCTCGCAAATCAGGCAAATCATCAAATTTTATTTCTAAATTAAATGTGATACTTAATACATACGCATTTATCCATGCGAAATCCACGCTGTCAGACTTTAATTAAAGCGCATCCGTCCACTCCTGCTTCCTTCTAATGTTATACCCCTCTTTACATATAGAGTAGACTAGCTCAATCTGAAATCTCAATCGCTTAATAGCTTACCTGCTTGTTAATTTTACTACTGTTAAAATGTGTGAGTATGAACGTTTTTTTTTTTTTAAACTTCGGGCTTAAACAATCACTTCTCAAAAGATGCGTGATAAAGGATGTGTGGAAAAGATGAATGATTGAAAACAGAAATCCCACTTTCTCCTGCATCCTGTCAAACCAGGACTTCATATCGAGTACTTGACGAGCAAAGTTAAATAAATGGAAGAATACGGATTAACCTGATCCCATCGTCGTATGGAACGCTTACTGTTAATTCAAACTTGGTGTTTTAGTCTTTTTTTTTCATAAACTTAAAAAAATACTGCTGAAGCTAAAACCTCAATTTGGAGGACAAACTATACAATAAAAAAAACGTACCCCGCTCTTTTCTGCTTTTACTCACATTTTTGTATAACTTAGTAACGTTTTGCTTATCCACTTTCTCTCTCCTACCTGTCATCACGCCCTCACTCCCCTTATCTTTACATGTATTTCCTTTTTAACTTACCCGACTTCTTATCATAGGAGTTTGCCGCTCTTTACTTTCGATCAAGTTTATTCAATACCTCAATAAATTATAAGCCATTTTAGAAGCAGGCTCGATCTCTATTGCTCCTTTCGCCCCTTCCTTTTCCCTCTCGGATTCTTTACCATGTTTACCCCCCCCCCCCCCCCTCTCTCTTTTCTCTTATCAAACGACCCCGCTTTTCCCGTTCGCGCGGTAAAGGTAGGCCCGAGCCTGGCTTTGATTTGTCGCCAAGCACCGGTAGCATTCGAGCATTCGGGGGTGAGCATCCTGGGAACTTCTTGGCGGGACGAAAAAGAGTTCTTCTTCACCAATAGTCACGATCAATTTATCCAAATTACGCCAAGTTATCCGTGAAATAGGTTTCTAATAAAGCCATCCCTTATCACCGTAAAACCAACGTTGTGACTATCCTAGGACGGCGCCGGGGTTTCAAAATGAGAGAAACGGCAATGCGATATGGAAACTCAGATTTAATTGAAGTCGGACCGCTAGCTAATGATATATTCACGCTTTTGGGAGACATATTTGAAGTCTGTCTTCGGGATGTATCGTTTTTCTTATTTATTTGAACAACAAGGAAGCAATCCGAGAGAAAATTGAGTACAATATCTAAAGGAAACACCTGGGTTGTCTTGAGGGTGCCGCGAATGTATTTAGCACGCCAATTTTAGCGTGTATGCGGCCCATTGCACACACAGAGCGACTCCGCGAGAGCAGGGATAACGGCTTCAAAGGCACCGCGCATCAGCCGACGTCCCTCGACCAAGCAGCGGGGGACTTCTGGGGCGAACAAGGCGTGTAACTCGCTTACTGCCTACCCCTCGCCGCGCGGCTTACGTTTCAACTTGGACTATTCTCTCTTCCTCTGTCTGTCCTTTATCTATTCCAGAAAAATCATATCTCGTAGGATGAGGAGTAAGTAAAGCCAAGAAGTGATAGTCGTCCCTTGATAGAACAAGGTACCCTTGGCGCTGAGATTAATACCATAATTCCCGGAGATTAATTCGCCTTTACGCTAAGTATCTTCAGTAAAATGTATATGCTCAGCCGATAATTTGCCGATGAGAACGGGCCCTTTCTCGGCTGACAGGAAGAGTTGAGCCAGGAGGATTTAGCTCAACCAATCGCTGCTGAGAATCTTCTAAACTTCATTTGACCGTTTGGGGTTGTTGCTTCTGAGGCGCGTGGTGAAACTAAACGAGGAGAGAGGAGAACTAAGGAATAGGATTTCGATCTGGATAATTTCTTCTAAAATTGCAGCGGTATTTAGGTTATAATCAGCTTGCGTGGATGCCGGCGGGGAGGGGGAGTATTAAGGCTAATGGTCGCACTTAATTACCTAATCTATAGCCTATATCACTCTCCTCACGCGAAGGTAAAAAGCGACATTCTCAACGATTATATGACTTGTATAATAGCACCTAATATTCTCAATGGCTGGGTTTTTCACGTTGTAACCCTTATATTGTTGACATTAGTTTAATATTGTTGCCTCAAAACATGCCTTAAGTCAGTTTAAAGTATTTTTATAAATTAAAATTTTGTATAGATAAGATAAAAAGCAATCCGAGAAACACGTTATTGTGGCTAATTACCATGGCACAGGAGTAAACGAAAAATACAAGTTGCTTTACAAATTTAATAGATTATGCAATCAACGTCATGCTTACTTCCATTAAAACAGTCTGGAGATCAAAGGATCCGGATGAAGGCATTTGCGAGCGACGAATTGTAAAAGCTGCATTTTTTTTATGTAGATAAAAACAATCATTATTTTTGTTTGTTTGTTGATTTGTCACTTTTTTGATATGCGTTTAATTTCTCCCCATTATTCTCTCTTCTCACGTGAATTACCACATTGCAGGTGTATACATGTGAGATGGCCGAGATGTATGGAACGAGTTGATATGTCCACAAAGACAATGACGAGATTAATTCTAGATATAGTAACATGGACCACAGTGAACTATAGCAACATGAATATGAAAAGGGGGTTGATATTTTATCATGTCTGAGTCGGGTTATTTGTCTAAGCCTTGTTCATATTGAATGCGACTATGCATGATTTGCTTGTTTGGTGTCTGCGTGGCTGTCGGCGCGTTCAGGCTGGTCGCTGTAACGTGCGACGTCCATTACTAAATATAATTTCTTGCGCTTGTTTTTCATTGTTGAGCCAGTGACGTATAGCCGGGAACACGGAGTATGTTCAATAACCCTCGCACATGAACGTGCAATTTTAAGCGATTAATTCACTTCAGACTTTGGGGGGTGAGAACTAAAAATAGCACTTCTCATGACTCAAAGAGCTCACGTCCCTGTTTTGATGGGGGAAGTTTGATTTGAGAAATTACACGACAAATTGATTATGGCCATGACTTTTCAATCATTGTGATTGGTGTTAACTTTAATTTTGGGGAAAAGGTAGTTTCGTTATTAACATTCTGTACCGTTGCACACTGTGTAATCGTCGGTTCTTTCTATCACGTAAAATCACATGAATCGAACTTGTGAGCTTCGTGGTCCATGTGATTTACGTGTTTTGTGATCGATATGATTTGCACGTATAACGACAATGTTAAACAAAAGTTGACTTGAGTTGGATATTGAGGTGCCTTCATGGGTTAGGCGAACACAAAATGGTTCATATTTTGCCACCAATTTATCACATCTGGTAGATAATCACAATTTATATGAGGAACGCCATCAGACCAAACATGTTCTTTCATTCATGTTCATTCATTCATTAAGTTTTCCACAAGAATAATATTTTGTAACATACATCTTTAGATCGAAGCAATATTAAACAAAATTAATACAAAATTAAAACAAAATTAATTAATTAAAACATCAACCTATTGTGGAGACAGATTCATGTTGGTCAGGAACGTAGGCATAACAGCTAACCTCATAAAGCATTTTGGTAAGTGTTGTAGGTGCCACACCCCTTCTACTATCATCAGTTTCATCATATCACCCTAAACACATCTACATTGCATTGACATAAAAAATGAAAGAATCAATGTTGGGCTTATGTCAAATCAAAATGACATATTTTTTTTCCGTTCTGTTTATAATGCAGGCTTCAACCATAAGTGTTTTGTCATTTCATATTCAGTGTTCAACAGAGCGGGACTTCTTTCTCAATAGTTTCGCCGTTATGCTCCTTTTGAGTTGTATTCCATGAACAAAGTATTAGAACTAGTATTAGCATTGTTTCTGTGCTCCTGCAATTTAACGAAATCGACCCCTTTTCAACTGGTTAAGCCTAGGCATTAGCATCATACCACCTGTCGTATGTATGGTCGCTTACTGAGAGGTTATTGACGGTCATGTGTCAAAGGCTTAAATATTCTGAGAGGAAAATCGATATTTCCGCACATTTATCAGAAAAGGTGTTCAACGCGATACATTAGAGCTCACGCAATTTCGTAAATTGAGCATCAATCGACTCAGGTTTGGTGGCTTTAATCCTGCTTTGAGTGTAGGCCTATCAACCTGAGTTGGAACCCTGTTTGGATCGATGGACTAAAAGCGACAGAGACTAAAGCGGTGTCCTTTCATCTTTGGTCCGCTCTGCGCTGGTGATCTGCCAGGTATACAACCAATCAATTAGGCCGCTCCACTTCTCACTTTTAACTGGACCTACGTCTATTAATCACCCACTAAACATCAATGGATTGATTACGTAACGACTAAATAAAATAAAAACAAAACCAGGTGGGGGACTCCTTTTGACGACGTCGTTAACCGCGCCAATTTTATGAACATCGTCATTAGTGATACCTCCGTTAATTAAACACCTCCATCCATTCTAAGCTCATTAAGTTATTGCAGGCTTTTTAAAACGTTTACGAGTTCTTGCCTATCTTATATAACGTCCGGGCGGTAATTAAGTCGGTTTGGGCTTGTTTTACAATTACCGGTTGGGCTGCATTGGGCATTTATCTAGCACTTTAACACCCCTGCGTTCCGGATGTTTTCCGTCGTCTTGGCTTGACAGCCGGCAGAAGATCGCGAGGGTCAATCTTGATTTGCGATGACGCTCGATGTCGGTTGTATATTTTTACAAATAAAACTGGAAAAAGAAAATCTGATACTGTTATAAATCAATTTGAGTGCCGAAACTTAAATATTTTTGTTGCATAGATTTGCTTCCATAAGCACGAGAAAATAGTAAAGTAAGGATTGAGGGAAGATGACAGATAAGGAGTACCAGTCACAACGGTTTAAGGTTTTATATTGGTTGAAGACGTGGATGCAGAGGAAGGAGAATACAACTAATTTTGTTTTGAAATAGAAACTTCTCATAGTTCTCAGTGCTATTTTACCACATACTACAATGCAGATCGATTACTTTAATCAATGTTTCTTACAAGTGCCGAAACTCACATTTAGGTAAAGTTCTGTATGTGTTGCCAGACAAAGAAGGTGTTTGGCCACAAGTTATTTCCGAGGAGGCTGACTTTTGCTTGGGGTTAGGGGTGGACTTGGCGGTCGTCTCCTCGCGCGCGCGCGCACGCCGTTTATCGCCCATGGCGCGCGGATACAATGGCACGGGTGACAAATCTGCCTCCTTTATTTCGCTGCTCACACTTCTGTCTCCACCCCAACTCCCACCCAACATCTTCCCTCTTTCCTCTCCCCCTCCCCCCCCCCTCTCTCTCTCTCTCTCTCTCTCTCTCTGTCCCTCCCCCTCTCTCTCCTTCTGACTACATAGCTGACCTACATTTGAAAATGCTTTTTCTTTACAAGGGCGCTCTTGACGACGTTCTCATTGCTCATGCGCGCGTGTGTATGGTTTGTGGGTACACGTACAGTGTGTATCAGAGGCATGTCTGTTATACTCTATACAATGTATACACACTTAGAATTTCTTCTTCATCATGTTTATACTCTTTCATTCAGGTTGGAAACATTCTAAAATCTTAACACTACAACGATCAATCATTTACGCAAATCGTACTATAGTTGAAGGTATACTTTTCTATGTTTCTCTTTGAAATCTTTTTATATCATAATAATGCTCAATATTGGACGAGTTTTCAGCCTGAAATGTGATTTCATTTAGAAATTACAGAGTAGATACACGCTGCGCTCCCTTCCTACTTAATCTTCAAATCTTCAAATCGTCAGCAAAAATGGATGGTCATGTCAAGACATCGGGCAATTAGTGATTTGGAGTCTACGGTATCTTAAATATCAGGAATAATAAACGCTTTTTCTTTATCTGCATTATCAATTTTAAATGAGTCCAAACTGACAAACATTTGTCCGACACTTGAGAGCGACAGTTTATCTCATTTCCTTTCGTAATCATAATTTGAACCGATTTTTGTTCTGGTTTTCTCGCGTCGCGCTGAAATCGGTCGTCGAATTAGACAAATATGCAGAGCGGAGGGCGCAATATTCCCGGTTCGTAGCAGCAGCTGAAAACACAAGTTATCTCCCTCAACGATCTGCGAAAAATGGCCATGATAATTTGTTTAATGAAATTGCGGATTATCTTCCCACTTCATGCGTCTATTTCCTCCTAAAAAATGTCCATATTTTTGGACCCAGATCGAGACGCTCTCTCTCTCTTCCTCTCTCTTTCTCTCTTGTCAATTTGCATTAGCTTTTTCGAGGGGAAAGTATAACAAAAAATGGAGGGCCCGTTTATGAGTGAGGATTATGACGAAGAGTGGAAGGCGGTTGGGCCGCGGAGATTACCATCTCTATGTTGTGCGCCATTAATCTTCCGCCAATGTCCGCGTGATGCAGCCGAGTCAAGGAGCGAGTGTAGATAGGCTGCCTGAAACGCCACTTGCACCGCTGCGCTTACTTGAGAACACACACCCCAAGATCAGGAAGATTTCTCATCGCTGTCTACCTCTTGCTTTCTCTCTCTCTCTCTCTCTCTCTCTCTCTCTCTCTCTCTTTCCCTCCCACCCCTCCCTCCCTCTCTCTCTCTCTCTCTCTCTCTCTCTCTGTCTCTCTCTCTCTCTATCTCTCTCTCTCTCCCTTCCTCTCCCTCATTCTTTCTTTTTCTATCTCTCTTCTCTTTAGACATCCACCTTTCCTATCACATGCTCTTCTCATCTCTTTTCTCTCAAACCTTAGCTCCTTTTGCCTATTTGCATTTTCGTTCAACTATTCTTCATAACTCTGATCTTTTCCACCTTCTCTCCCTCTCTCTCTTTCTCCTTCTCTATCTCCCTTTATTTATCTTTCACTCATTTTCCTTCCTTTTTATTGTTCTTATGTATTTCAATGTCAGTACATTGTATTCTATCTTCTCTGCTTCCCTCTCCCTCTCTTCTCTCTCTCTCTCTCTCTCTCTCTCTCTCTCTCTCTGTCTGTCTGTCTCTCTCTCTCTCTCTCTCTCTCTCTCTCTCTCTCTCTCTCTCTCTCTCTCCGTGCTCGGGCTCGAATGCCGCGTGGTGGGGATGATTTAATTGATCTAAATTTGATTGCATGATCTGTCTTGCAAATTTGCTCTGTGGTCGTTACAACCAATGATCTGTGTGACGGGCCGAGTTTCTGAAGGGCCGAGTTTACTGACGGGCCGAGTTTACTCGCTGTTAGCAAGTCCATAGCATCAGACAGGTTATGTTTGTGAGACCATCCCTCGGCCTTGGATAAATCGCTTCTAGTCGTTCCTCTTTGTGGCTTTCTCGTCGTGTTAGTCGCTTAGTCACAACTAAACTCTATATTGTATCAAGAAGGAACGTAATAGTAATATTTTTCATTGCGTGTTTTGCATTTACAACCACTAAATATTATTCAGTGGATCGATGCCTAGAAGAACTTTCATGCTTGTTTATTAGTGAAACAGACATAAATGGCTTAAAATGCTTGACATGTTAAATAATACGTGAGAAAACCAACATAACCAAAATCGCATATTTAACAACTTTGTCCTCATATAATCTATTAAATTTTCTACTTGTTTTTTTTTTCTCATTCTAGTGTCTGCATTTATAGCTATAGCTTCTACTAAAATTATCATATTTTGAGATATTTAATTCCTTATACATCTTGTTCTTTTCTGCTACAGATTCTGATACGTCGATGACAGACGACAACCCTAAGGATAACATCGACATCATCCACGATGCCGATAACATCAGTCATCTCAGCGACGAGCACGACGACATTAAGGTCGCGGACATCGATGACGACCGCATGAGTGGGGATGAGTGCGACGACAAGGACGACGGTAGTCCGGGGAAGAAGCGAAAGCGTTGCGACAGCGACAGCAACAACAACGCCAAGTCGGGCAAGCCTCGGCGGGCGCGGACAGCGTTCACTTACGAGCAGCTGGTCGCGCTCGAGAATAAGTTCAAGACCACGCGGTACCTGAGCGTCTGTGAGCGGCTCAATCTCGCACTCAGCCTCAGCCTCACGGAGACACAGGTGAAGATCTGGTTCCAGAACCGACGGACCAAGTGGAAGAAGCAGAACCCGGGCATGGACCCCAACGCGCCAACCACCACCTCAGTCACCGCCACGCAAGCCTCGCCGCCGCTCTCGGCAGCGGGCTTGCACGCCGCAGCAGCCTACGGCACGGGACTTATGTACGGCTCTCACCTCACCTACCACTCGCCCCTGCACGCGGCTGGGGCAGCGATGCCTTACGTCATGGGCTCTCCCGTCTTCACGCACATGCATGGTCACCATTACTTCTCGCATTCAGGACACGTATAGCCACAACCCCTCAGCCACATCTATTATAGACTCATGACATTAGACATGATTTTAGAGACCTACCAATCCACAAACCAGTGCCATCGACTTGCCCTTAATGCTGAATTCCACATCTACACTTTCACTGGCCATGTACATATAGCTAGCGGGAAGAGGCTAGGAACTGACTTGAACTATACCCTATCGTGGGAGGTGTGGAAACTACCAATCATATGTGTTTCTACTTATGAATATGTTACGCTGATTTTAATTTCTCCCAATGCTTAGGACGATGACGTCACTCCATGGGAAAACAATTAATCGAACGCGAGGTGAGCGTATCAATATCATAATCATAAACCACGCTGTTCTTGAACTACCATGACCAGTCATTCCATTGTACTTGATAGCAGATACACACGTATTCTCAATCTTTAGTGTCATTGTTATCCTGGTCGTATACCTCGAAGAGCTCACGTCGTCGACTACCGCGGAGCGCCAAAGTAACATACCCCGCGATATGACGAGCATGAACAACATTTGTCCAACATGTCTGAAATTGGAACATGCATCACCCGACCGCGTTTCTTTAGTAGCACGAACCATGGAACGTAATGCAAGACGAACAGCTTGTAAGATTGACGTAATTTTGGCATAGGCCCATTTATTATTGCGTACATATTTGACCACGCCGAGAGATGTATATATTGTGTACTTATTTGGCTGACTCTGAAAGCTCACTTCATAAGCACCGGCACAGACGCTGTCTTGACTGAGAAACTGTCACCGTCTAAAAGGCAAAGCAGAAATGGAAGATTCTTAAAGTGATTTTATTTACGACAAGCCTCACTATGTGATGTATATGTATATGTTGTTGTATTATGTATTCATAAATGTATAACCCTTTCGCCCATGATTCTATGATTACGTTCCTCTCTTGTCAATGATAGCAAAGACGTACTATATGCAGAGTATTAACACGATTGCATCCTTTCGCAATGTCAACTATTTCTTATATGAATAATGTCGATCGAGTTTTGGAACTCGAATTCCGTGCTCGAACGTTACACGAGCCTGACGGACCCTTTTCGATGCTCCAATATCGTACATTAATGTTTGGCCCACATTCCTTCTCATTTTCAACAGACATTAGATATTTTCCAAATGAGCTATTACTTCATCAATAATTTATTTTAATAAAGAATATAGGTTGCCAATAAAATGCATTTTCCATCGAAATCGAATATTTTTACAGTGGGCTTATATGTTTTCACTTGAATGGGAAATCACATTTTAACATCTTCTTTAGCTCAAGAGTCTAAATGTAGTGGATGAGCAATAACAAATGTGGTGACATTCGGTATGAAGGATGGTAGACTTACATACAGCATGATAAAGAGACTTATTAAAACATACCTTTTCTTTAAAGAACACAGCTCAAATGGTGTCGATTCTAAGTTAACCACCTTATACCAATTTGTATGATAATTCGTTTGAATTACTGACGTATTATTTCATCACTGGTACGGGAAAACAAGCCAATGCGTGGAAGTTTTTACAAGTGGTTGGAAATGATAGAGCAAATATTGCCGAAACGTTGTTTGGAAAATATATTAGCATTATGTGGGGGGTAATGTTTACCCAATTCGATTTACAATGTAGGTTTATAACCTTGGGTCTACCTTTTCCTGGGAGCATCGACTAATAAACTATATTCTCAATTTCGTCTTTAATCATTTTGATCGCAGTGAGTGATCAAAGTACAATTATACAAATTAAAATACAATACACATAAGACACCAGTCGAACATCGAGAACGAACAAAATTAATATAATCTATATCCATTTGGTGTAAAATGTATTGAAGAGATGTAATATATTAGCTACAAATTGTACCTACACTATTGCGCAAACTTAAGTTCCTTTGAAATGAAAATGGGTTCAGTTCAGTTTAGTTCATTTTCTTTTAGCACGGTGACCCACTTCAGCTGTTTTTCAGACTGTTTTTCAGGGGGCCGTCATAGCAGACATGGAATAGTAGCAAGAGCCAGAAACCAGAACATTAGTTCGATAAGATCCCAGTATTCCAAATCCGTTTGTGGAATTAGGAACAATCCCCGTGTCATTTTCGTAAGCATATAGTATCACTTACACCCTTACACGCCTAAATGTATGTCATGTAAAAGTACGTTTTTGTACTAGCGAGTCAGTACTATACTATGTATAAAGTACTTTTCTGTAAAGTACTCTTAATTTCTGCATTTGTCTATCAAGAAAAGCATATTATGAGAGGTGATATGGTTCGAGTTGAAATACATGCCTATGTGCTGAATAAAAACGAGAACAAACCAAGATCTCCTTGTCTCAAATTCGTTTGCATTGCATGTGTTGTCGAATGTAAGAATTGTCGTGATGTCTTTGTACGTGTGTTCTTCACAATGAGGCAAAGACTTTGTCGCCGGAAACCTTTCATGACTTTCTTCAAGATGAAATGCTTTGGTTATCAATATTGATCTACGAATAGGATACGGTTATCAGCGGACTGATCTACAGAACAAATTACATGACGTAGCTTTATAAACAAATTAAAACAAAAGCTCAAATCAGAACATGATGTGGAAAAGGACCTACGTCATTGTATATTTGTTTTTAGATATTGTTTTATGTTTCGGGTGTCCTTCTCCGGCTGTATATCTTTTACCTGCATCATACAGACACCCCCAAATAAGTATATATACACATAGAATTTATTTTATTTTTCCAATGGTTATTATTCAGTTCCATTCAAATAACACATAAAGCCGCAATTTCATCAGATATAACCTTATACATGTACAAAAATAAGATTACATGATTAGGCTACACATAATTGGATTACAATGAGAAAAAAAAGACAAAAACGTATATAAACTCTCGTTTTAATATCATACTTACACACTCGGACACACACACACACACACGAACACACACACACACACACGCACACACACGCACACACATGCACACACACCCATGGCACATACTGAGAAACAAACAAAATAAATAATGATGCAAACCAAATTATGT
Organism: Arbacia lixula; assembly: GCA_963669155.1. Classification (NCBI taxonomy): domain Eukaryota; kingdom Metazoa; phylum Echinodermata; class Echinoidea; order Arbacioida; family Arbaciidae; genus Arbacia; species Arbacia lixula. Next base: position 20,632,729 of record OZ022584.1, read on the forward strand.
CGAATATGGTTCAAGGTCCATGATAAGGTATATCACAACGATGCTGCCGCATATGCTGAGGATGATTATGATGATGATGATGATGATGATGATGATGAGGAGGAGGAGGAGGAGGAGGAGGAGGAGGAGGTGGATGACGATGATGGTGATGGCAATGATAGTGGTGAAAATGGTTAGGGAAAATGATCCCGCCTCTAAGTCACAACTAATTTCACCTCAACCCAAATTATGTTGACAAATCTTTGCAATAATTCTCCAAGCCTACTCTATATATCGAAATTGGTGTACTTATCGATACCAGGACGTGATCTAAAACCGGTCCTGCTCTTCTTGTGGGGAAACATTAGCATGTTCGTCAAACATCCATAGCTACAATCATCGTTACAGAATGTGACGTGTATACGTCGGGCCTCTTTACCGAAGCGATTTGCCGCAAAAAAAATCGCATCAATAATTTAGAGATTATGCTCTCTGCAAGAGACATTAATAGACCACCCATTATTAATGTGACCCGAAAATGACGATAAAGAGGCGGTAAAATGTTACGAGTCACATCAAATTGTGCTCCTCACAATTGTCTCAAAATTGTCAATTATGTCGTCTTGGGATCTTCTTCAGTCCTCTTCACATAGATCGAAGTACCCCGCGCGTAAAAAATGGGGGCTTTGTAAAAGCCAATTTAGGTCCGCGCGTTTGCATTGTTCGAGTAAGTTTCAATTTCTCCCGTCGATGCTTTTCCCGTAAGATACATGAATGGGCATTGTGTGTGCGGAGGTGGCTGACCTCACCGGTGATAGTAAACCATTAATGCTCAAACGAACCGATAGCATTCAATCAGCCAATCAAATGTGCTCTCCAACTATATAAAGGGCAAATCTGATGGGCTACATGTCTTAATTCTCTTTCAACAACTATTATGGGACATTTTTTGAAAGGTGTGCATATGAAGAAAAACTGGGAATAATAGGCAGATTCTTCATTGTACATTGCGCAAGTTAATGTACTGTGAAGTAGGACAGTGAGGACGATTGGTGTGGGACTATTAATTCAGGGACAACGGAATCTAGAGAAAATGTAACGAGAAAACGAATCAATTATATCATGTCTATTATGTAGACCGGTGAATAGTTGCACCTGGGGTAAACAACCGCCATGAGCGTGTGGGGTCATATCAATAAATGTTGACTGATAACTTCAAGATAACTGCAAGAGACGAAATCATTATTGATGATTCGTTTTGGTACATGGGGTACTTACCAATGGCTGAAGAAGATTATACATGAAGAAGGGACAAACTGAACGCAAAGCTATCTCCATTCTTGGCTCTCATTTGATGTTGATAATATGAAGTGGTTTAGGAGTATCTACACGATATAAGTTCTCATTCTAGCTATAACAACCCACCTGCAGTGATGAGCATAAACGAAATTTCCAATCAAACAAATAAGTTGCTTGTCTAAATCCATGTATTAAACTAAAACTCTGACAAAGCTTTTGACAAAGCGCCAACAGATTTAAAGGATTTCACCGTCATCACCTCAAGATACCAATGATCTCAAAAAGTCCATGCTAGCATTGTTTATTCCTATTTCTATATTTATGAAATGAATATATGTTTGTTTGGATTAAAACGCATAGATATGGTTTTTGGTGTTTTCGAACTTAATGTAATTTTATTATACAAAGAAAAGAAGGAGAAGGCAGAAACAAAAGAAGCTCATAAAAGCAAAATAAACCATTGTTAACGTTTTAATATGTAAGTTCATGTATCACACATTCAGCGACGTTAGTTTCATTGGAAAAATAAAAGTGTAAATACATGGTGATAAAAATGATAATATTTGAATGATTTGAAACATCCGCAAAAAATAGAGGTGAGAGTATGAAATGACGGGGACAGTAACAATGTTGATGGTTAAGTGAATCATAGCATTTCCAGTAATCTATTGCTTTTAAAGAAGTTAGATATATGATGCAAAAACCTGCTCTCAAAAAACCCAGTCCCTCGTTTGCCTTTCATTCACCCCGACACACATATGAACACATGATGATTGCCCTTTGAAGAGAATTAACGGATATAGACACATGTAGTATCAGATTAGGGAGGATTACGTTACCATAGTAATTCATCGTTTGCATTAATAGTGTTATACATAACCAAAAAGTTTACCTTATTTAACAAGCCATAGAACCTTTAATTTTAGTCCATTTTCTATCTATAAACTGTCATTTTCTGATTGCATATCATAGTATTACACTCGATGCATCTGAACTTTATCTTATCTTTAATTGATTATTGTGTACAATGAATATCAATTATTTTTGTTTTGAAAAAAGGTTGATCTTGAATCTCACATCACTCATATCGGTACACAGTGTGCTATTGTAACATTTAATATTAGTTGAAAATGAATATCAAAATCTCATCCATGTCCTGTTCTGCATGAGTATTAAACTGCAATTATGAAATGCGACCGTCTAGTGAAAGTGGTCGCTGCTTTCCTAAATGATTGATGACAATGATAACGATTGGAAATGATTATCACCATGTTATTAGATAAAAACAGCTTTCTCCATGTCCTCTTTGCGTTATACGCTTTTCAAGAACCCGATTGAAATGATGACAAAAATAATTGCAATGTATAAAGTGTGTTTGTAAAAGCACATTACTCAATCCTTAATCTTTCATTTTGATTATATAATTCTGATAAATTATGCAGAATCAAAGGATTTCTGTGGCGTGACTGAGCTAAGAAGCGGTGGCTAACCGAGTTAAGCTCGCTGTAGTCAAGGAGGATGATTACTGGCGCCATGGGTGACCTTAAGTTGTTTGACCTATCATCATATCGACCACTTTCCTCAAATGACCACAACAACGAATTCAATTTCTCAAATTCAAATGATCCGCTCGAGTCATTTTGATGATATTCCCTATTATCATTAAGATTTGTTTTTGTAGAGTACCACAAACTGGAGACAGAATTCTCTCTTCCGGCTGAGAAAATTAGCCCAACAAAATAGGTAAAGAAAAACATTTGTGATAAATGTTCTCTCGTAGACGTAAATAAAATCCATATCTCTCGGCCTTATCCGATGTAGTGCCTTAGCATGAAATGCTTACATTGTCATTTGCTATCAATTGCATCCCGTGATTACTAGTTGGACGCATAAATTACATGAATTGATTCATGGCACTCTAGTTAACTAGACATTAATACTAATCAATGTTGCGAATGTGTAAGAGATGCTCCGAGACTCTTTCAAAAACCCACATTCATTACTGCTCTATCAAACTGTCACTTTAACATCGATTTGGGCGTACAATCCGCCCCGCAGCGCGACGTATGCAGTGGATAAAGATGACGCGGGGGTTTAAATCAGGAGTTGCCTGTGCTGATTCGGAGCGGTCCATGACTGGTGAAAAGAGGCACAGGGGCTTATGACGGGGGCTCGGTAATCCGTCCTTTGTCAGATGTCTTTTCCAATCAACATGATCGAGGGTTGTATGCGGAATTGATTGGTCGCTCGGCGCAGACAGAACAAGAAGTCCGGACAATTAATGTGACAGGCGAGCAGCAGTTGATGTGCCAACCTGTCTAATACTGAGCGGGGAGGGGGGCGTGAAGGCGGGATTACAAGGAAAGCAGAGGAAGAAACATAGTGGGTGCAAGAACGTGGAAGGACACTCCGTATTATAAGAGACTCGTTTCAGACGACCCCTCTTTCTTGTCGACCTCGCCCTCTGATTCTCCCCTTTGCATCCGTTTGTACGACCAGACTATATTCAAGCTGTCAGATATCTCATTTAAGGAGGACTGACATCTTAAGCTCCCTGGTTGTCTTCGCCCCATCTCAAGATCTCTCTTCTTAGCTGACGGAGACAGTCGTCGCGCCTCCTTGTCAAATAAGGCGCCAAAGACTTTGTGGAAGAATCCTAGCAGGGTGTCGAAATCACACCAATAGGTGTTGGGGTCTGCTACGATGGGTGGTTTTAATTCCCTGTTTTTAACACCAACTTCCGTCACAATCACCCTCTACATGATATCCAATTAATTTGCAGATATATCAAAGTGAAAAGGGAGCAAAGAAATGGTTATGTAACTCAGACCATTCAATTGTCACTTCCGAAAATATAGCACCAGTGAGGTTGTTTACTTTGCGAGTAGAATATGACTTCTCTTATTTATCTATCTTTACCTTTATATCATGACACGGATAGCTAATAACTCGAATCGTTAACCAATCAAACTATAAGGCCCCGAAGAGATGTCATATCAAAACATCGCCTTAGTTGTGTTATTGATTGCTACCCTTTGCAGTCTTGTGATTGTTGCTACTTTATCTTATATCACCCTCTTAAAGGGGAAGTTCACCCTGAAATTATTTTGGTTTCAATAAAAAGAGACATGTGAAAGAAACATATCAGTGAAGGTTTGACGAAAATCGGTCAAAGGAAAAGAAAGATATTTGAGTTTAAAGTTTTGATTTTGTGACGTCACATGCGAGGTGCTCTCCCATATGTTGTGTACAAAAGAAGTCGATAAATTGCTTTTTCTCTGCTTTTGACAACGGAATGATTTTTTTTCGTTCAGGTATGTGTGTAAAAGCGTATTTATAATAATGTACCAAATGCACAAGTATACGGATGCATATCTTTGTGAGAAAATGCACATTTTCGAAAAAAATTTGTACACAACATATGGGAGAGCACCTCGCACGTGACGTCACAAAATCAAAACTTTAAAATCAAATAACTTTCTTTTCCTTTGACCGATTTTCGTCAAACCTTCACTCATATGTTTCTTTCATTTATCTCTTTCTATTGAAACCAAAATAATTTCAGGGTGAACTTCCCTTTTAAGAAGAAAGCTTGTCCAAAATTGTAAGCCCAACTTTATTTGATTGTGAATCTCTGTCTCTGCCTGTCTATATTTTTTGTCTCAGTTATTCTTTGCTTGCATGCCTTTCCTGCTTCGTAATTTCATCTCCCCCACCCCCTCTCCTTTCCTATCTCTTCCCTTGCTCTCTACCATTTCTCCCTCTCCTTCACACATGTAAACGTCCACACACACACACACACGTAATATGAAATATATTAATACACACACATACACACACATGTGTATATATATATATATGTGTGTGTGTGTGTGCGTGTGTGTGCGTATGTGTGTGTGTGTGTATATTAATATATTTCATATATATGCTATAACAGATGCTATCGATATTTGTGGTTGGTCGTACATACCAATGCAGGGGAGTCTAGCACACTTTAGTTTGTCGTCATTTTTATTATCATCCCTTCCGATCGCAAATCAATCTTCTACTCCCGTAATCATCAAAATCGCTCAAATTTGTCCCCGAAGATTTTGGGAAGTAAAGAGAAACAAATCGTAACGTCAAGCAACATGTCATTGCATCCATTCGTAGTTTATGTAGTATAAAATTGGGGTTGGCTTGGATTTCAGATATGAACTGTTTGCCGAGTTTGTGGTTCATTCCCCGGACGGAAACACGTGTGGAAAAGTGTTGACACGATCCGGAAGCAATCTTAGAGTATAGACCAAGAACAAAATAAGGATTCGGTCTACATTTCGAAGCGAGAAGAACCCCCTAAAATAAAACCCGAATTCGATACTTTTTTCACGACCGTGTTTACAAGCTCGGCTCATATTCAAACGCTTTAAATGCTTAAACGTGTTCTATTTAAAAGCTAATAGAAAATCAATTCTTTAAGCTACAGTATAAGGTACATGTTTTCGTAATGCTTGAGTGTATAGTAGCCAGCATGCGTGTGACTTTATACCTAAAAATACAAATACATTCATCTATTTACTGCTTTTTGTCACATTTCAAGAGCCATTGTGTACATTGGTATACCAAATTGGAAAAATGCGACCTTTTCAACTTTCTCCATGAAACGCTCTCCTCGTTAAGTTCCCCGTTTTCATCTATCACACACAATGTTATTTGGTCATCCTACACTAATCATTGCTAATGTGTGTAACGAATCTCGCCAGACAAGCTAAATTGAACATGATTTCATTTTCTCTGTACAAAAGTGAGTCTAACAATGAAATATAGAATATATTTATTTTCTTTAATAATGTAGTTGTATGTAAAATTTGCATTATATTTTACATTGAATTTGTGTTGTGTTTATTTCATTTATCATGTTAATTTTCCTGTTTTAGATTGTTTTATTTAATACCGATGATCTATTATTTTAATTCCGGTCATTTGAGGATAAAATTACTGACCATTCCTCGCATCTCACTGAACATTACTCTGGTGCAAACATTCTTTTTTCAATTATTATTATTGGGGTGAGCTTTGCTTTTAACTGTATAGGGTTTTTTTCTTTGCTCATGTAATGTATTAGTTGTACGTGTATTTTGATAGGAGCTGGTGTTTGTTTGTTTGTTTGTTTTCCTCTCTAGTGTTGTGCGTAGTGTAAAAATATACTTAAATATATATTTTGATCTTTTTATATATCTGTGCATTTCTTATGCGAAATAAAGACAGAAATTGAAATTATTCACGTCCTTGCTCATGTTTATTGTTTATTTTGCTCCATACATTCAACCATCTATCTATCCACATTTCCTGCTCTTGAGATGAAACAGTAGACTTATTTCGTGGGGGCAATTCGCTTTTCAACACTTTCGCTGCAAACATCGGTAGTCGCCCTACTAAGACAATCGTCTTGGGAGTTGGCTGGTTGACTGACACGTTAGCCTAAGCTCGGCTGGTGGAGATGTGTCGGGGTGATAAGACGCCTCGGAACAAGGCTTCAGCTGTGTGGCACTACTATACATGGAAACTGAACGACGTAAGAACATTCTTCGACGTTTTGTTCTAAAATCAAGTTCTCAATGAAAGGAGTTGCCCTGATACAAACTTGTTTTCGTTAAAAGTACACTGTCGGGTGCGCAGAGCTGTGGAAGTTTAAGAGGCTTGTGGGACTGATCAGAAAGGTATGGGAAAAGGACAATGCCGAACAATAAGAAGCACAACACGACATCAGCAAAATACAAGCATTAAAAATATCATTATATGAAGATTCATACCATGTTAATTTCTCATCACAATCATTGTAGCTTTATCATCTTACCAGTCATACGTGGGATATCTTTACAAAGGATATAAAACAAAAAAAGCGGTATTTAAAACAAAAAAGAAAAGCAGATCTTTATTATTTCGTTAAATCCTGACATCGAACTTGTCGAATGGACAGTCAAAGCCGAATCGCTGATAAGCTCAAGGGCCGTTTGTCAGTTTTAGTGTGATGAAAGAAAAATGAGCAAGAATGCGCAGAAACCTTTCTCTTTCATGTCACCCGATTTGTGTTGTGATTATCTTATACATATATAATTGATATTTTCTGTGCTACACTTGTTTTCTTCTCTCTCTCTCTCTCTCTCTCTCTCTCTCTCTCTCTCTCTCTCTCTCTCACTGTCCGTCTTGGTCTCTCTCTCTCTCTCTCTCTGTCTCTCTGTCTCTCTCTCTCTCTGTCTCTCTCTCTCTCTCTCTCTCTCTCTCTCTCTCTCTCTCTCTGTCTCTCTTATTCTAGGGGACAGTGGATGTGCAAGGCCAAATCCGCTGTAAATCGGTTTTGCATTTTGAAAGCCCTCTAATACCATCCAATACAAACGCTCCTTACCACAGCAGCGGTATACTTCAATAACTGAATTTGTAACACTTCATACCCGGATGACATAGAAGAAAAGACCCCCAAATGAGAAAGAATATCGAAAATGAACTTAATGCCGAAATAGAGAATGTCTCATTTTTTTAGCGCTCATATTAACCGCTATATTTGATGGAAAATGCAAAAGAAATGACTAGAGAAATGATCCGCCGCCTATGATGGGAATCTGTCTCCGTCTTTAGAGACTGTCCCCCCGGTGCATTTGTCGGCAAGAGCGTCATTACCACCCTCTAATGTGATCTCAAAGGATTTCCGCCATTTTCTTCTTCATCTCGGCTTAAGAAGAGGGATTGTTCGATTTCTTTTACTTTCATTTTTCTATCCTGTGAGGGATTCAGGTTTTATTTCCGTAATTGCATAGATTTCGGCGCCTCAGAAGTATTCTTCTTAAAAGATAGCTTATTCTTGACACTGCGGTATCGACAGGTATTAAGGTAATTTTTGTAATGGAAGTTAAAATCGCGTTGATACTTTATGCATGCATCTTTTATCAAATATGGTTGCGAAAGCACAAAAATACACACATGCACATGAACACAAACGTGACACTTACCTATAATAACATAATTTCACAAACACAAACACCCACATAATGTTTACGCATACACACAAACAAGCACGCACAAACGCGCAGTCGTATTAACCATATAAACATAATCACCTGGTGTTGAAACATACACGTGCACATCGGCGAACGCACACACTAGTAAGTTGTCCGAGAGCACTTAATAGTTACTGTATAATGATATCAATGAAATCTACGAAAGCCTTTTCTACACTTCCGTTCACTCAGTGATCGATGCTGTTGTATTTGCATGATCTAATATTGTATTTTATGTTACTTAAAGACAGCCAGTCCCTTTTTCAGATCACCACAAAACCATCTAAACATTGGCAAAACATATAGAGAAGTGTTAGCAAGCACTATATTCACAATTTGAAACTGATACGTAGTGTAGAATTCAAATAATGCACGTAAACAACGTCTGATTAATAGTCTTTACCTCAGGCTCTTAGCAGTTTGTGTTGAAATATCTGCTTTATTGATTAATCTGTTTATTAAGTTATAAAACGCATTATGAAAAAAATTGTTCTATGGAAGGAATCATCTCCAAAGTTTGGTAGTTACTCATGAAATTAAGATTTCACACACGCATAAAAACCACGTAGATACTGGAACAAAGACTAATACTTTTTTCGTGGTACGAAAAAAGTCGGTTTGAAATTTAACGGCTGAAATTTTTTACATATTACAGAAAGCTTCAACATGCTATATTCTTAGAAATGGTCTTGAATCACACTTTCTTCAATTTACGATCATGATAGACGATTTCAAATTTTAAGCTTGCAAAAGGGACGGACAATCTTTAATGTTGTGTAACTCTTCATTGTATAGTATAGAGACAGTTATTTGAGCTTTGCTTTTGGATAATGCTCGGTGTGGTATTGGGCCCACTACACCGTATTATTTCTTTGATTTCAGATTCATCTTCATAGTCAGATTTGATATAGATTAAAAAGTCAACATATCGAACAAAGGGTTCCAAGGCTAGCAGCTCGTGCTTCACAATTAGAAAATGCTTACAAACATAATGATGTAGAGAAATTCGACTGCGCGCGACTCGTATGCCTCCCCCGGCCCTGCGAAGACTCTCAAGTATTGCCACCATCCCTTCTAGTTCCTTATGTAATGTATGGGAAACTTACTATATGGCTATGACATTATGACACAATTGAGAGAACCCTATCATATCATCATTTTATAAGTTCGTTGGTGTTTGGTCATGATTTTCACACAATATCACTTAAACAGCACAATTTCTCAATTGGACTTTGACCTGTTACCGTTGACTAAGGGCCGATCAATATAAATCATGAAATAATTTACATATTATCGTCGTACTAGTATTGGTGAATTTTTGGTCAAATTTTTCTCGAGTTATCACATAAAAAGTTAAATCGCATAATTTGACCTTGACCTGTTTTATATTTTTTCATCTTTATGACCCAGAATGTCAATAATATCCTATCAAATGTTATCATTATATACATTTTCATTCAAATTAATGCGTCACGAGATCCGCACGGATGGACGGATGGTCAGACAAGCTGGAAACATAATGCCTTCATAACGATCATTATCATGGACATCATCATCATCATGATCGTCGTCGTCGTCGTCCCCGTTAACAGATAAGAGAAGCCGACATGCGGGGAAGAAAGGGGAGAAGGGGAGGAAGAGAAGAAAAAGAAGGAACAAGTGTGAGTAGAAATGGATGTGCCATCATTATTGTGGACAAAGAACTTGACTCTTCTAATGAGGTTATACGGCTTAGTCATCTGCGGGGTTCGAACCTTTACTCATTCAGATCAGGAGCTGGTGGAACGGTACACTACACCACAACATGTCATGACAAAAGTATGTTATCAGACGCTTTTCATAGAGAAAAGGAAAGGAGAGATAAGAGCGAAAAATTACAGGTGAAATAACTAAAATACCCTTTGGGTTCTAAGTTATAATCTCTATGACAACGCATGGACTAAACATAGCCCTATCATTCTTTCATTGTAGACATCAGGATCCAGCATGTCCAGGCCGCTCTTTTTAGCTCTTTCTTCTTCTTACCAAGCTGACGTCACGCCCCACCAAGCTTCCTAGCTAAATCCCTAAATTTGGTTGTCTTGCTTCAATTGATTGTATTGACCGTGGAGGCAGTAATATAGACCAGTTTTCTTACAACCGCTTACAGAATAATAGAGTACAATACAATGCAATACAATACTGTCGATTTCTTCTCCCTCCTCCCTCTCTCTCATTCTACCCCAATTCTTTCTTTCGTTCCCCCCCCCCTCTCTCTCTCTCTCTCTCTCTCTCTCTCTCTCTCTCTCTCTCCTCCCCTCTCCCTTTATCTCACCCGTCCTTCTAAATGTCTTACTGAGTAGGTGTAAGATCCAGAAAGTACAACTTTCCAACAATCATGCACTATCGACTGGAAAAGCGATAACTCCTTCTCGGATTTGGTTCCTACTATCGTTACCTAATCCCATTGTTCACTCTAAGTGTTCTTTAAACGTTTGCAATTCCAAACTTCTTTGAAGTAATCCTCCCATACATCGACTTATTCCTTCTTCTTTTTAATCGGTTTTCCCCTGCCAATTGCGTTTTAATTGTGTCTGTCTTACCTATTTACCTCCTGGTCAACAATGTATCTCTACTGCTTCTCTTTTCTCGCTGTATTCTTTCCAGGTAGATCTGTTTTGTTTTCAGCTGTTTTTGATGCGTATTAAGTGCTGCTCCAAGGGGCCGTTATAGTCCCACTCGTAACGGTTGGTGTAGTCATCGATTATTGTCTTCTCCCTCCATTTAATCCACTTTCCTGAATTCCTTTGGGCCCATTGAAAGCGATGCTTAATTATAGATCTAAGAAAAGCCTCGTGATGCGAAAAGAGTCCAACCTTCACGTATATAGAACAAGCTGGTGCGGTATTACCGAGTGGTAATTACATAGGACATGCACAAATGACGTCAGAGAAAGACATGAACATTGCATTTAAGTTTACAGCTGTCAAGTGTGACATCACCATTGGTTGAAGTGAGAGACACGTTCCAAGCACTGCATTCGTGTGCGTTAATGCAGTGTGCCAAATACTAAGAAGATTGTAAATGTAATCTATGACGTGTATTATCTCTAACATTTTCTGATGAGCCGCAGTGATATGTCCAGTTTAGCGAAACTACAATACTACTTGTTTCTGTTTTCTTAAAAATTAAATTGTTTAAGTGTTCTTAAGAAAAAATGTCCGCATAAAATTGTTGAATTGCACGAAATGTTGTAAATTGCTCATGTCAATCTTTTAGTAAATTAAATCGTATTTTTGCAAGAATTCGTCATGTACGTCATAGTGTATATTAACTTATGATTTGTCATTATACAAAAGGTGCACATGTTTCAGTGGGTCGGTACGAACTGTATGAAAAGGTCACTTTGCATGGTGTAAGCACACGAGGCGCATCCGAGTGTGTTTACGACCATGCCAAAATTACCACGCGCACACAATTCTACCGAACCACACTAAACAAATTTGCATAATTTGTTTTATAGAATGGGAAACAAAAATATTAAATATATATAGATAATTACCCTGCAAAAAATACCGAACATAATTGACCGACGCATGGCAAAATGTACCGACGCCTGGCAGATTGTACCGACGCATGACAATGAATTATCATATATTTGGTAAGGAAATATTATCTCCAATCTTATCTCCAAATTAGGAAAAGACATATCCAGCCTTTCTATAATTTGTGTTGTAATGCAAAGTCGATTGCATTGCGTGAAAATGTGTTAAAGTAGGAAAGTGTCTCAAGATATTCTTAAACCTATTCTATAACACCCTTATAGCCCACATATATTAGACATTCATAATGCTCATTTTATCATACCATATTCCTACATATAATATACGGTACCATATATGGTTATGCTATCATGGTCTTTACTAATGAAGGCAAACGCCAACAAATGAATGGAAATGCTTTCCGTGGACGTCAACTATTTCAGAACAAATAAAACGAGTAAAATTTGCCTAATTGAAAAAGTTAATTTCAAAATTAGTTTCTCTGAAGAGTTTTGCCATCAATCGTGATAGGCCGGACCATTCACCCTCGCTTTCCACAGATCGCATATTTTCTTCCTCTCTGCAAACTCAACGATAAGCGCTCTAATTAGCCTTTTCGCCAGCCAGCCATCTCAAGAAATCCCTCGCCTCGCACACCCTTCTCCCACTCTCCTTCTCGACCATACCTGTCACACGTCTCTCAATCTCCCTCTCTCTCTCTCTCTCTCTCTCTCTCTCTCTCTCTCTCTCTCTCTCTCTTTCTTTCTCTCACACTTCGTTCTCTCTCTCCCTTTTCCACCACACGTGTCAGACGTCTCTCTCTCTCTCTCTCTGTCTCCCCCTCTCTCTTCCTCTCACTCTTTAGTTTATCTTTTCGCTCTCTCCCATGTTTTTCCCTTCCCACTCGACGCTAAATATTCCCCATTAGCGCAACAGATTGAATTGGATTAAGATGTACATTAACATGATTAAGGGGATCAGCGAAGGAAATTGTTATGACTCACACCGCATTTAAAAGGGGACATTTTGAACCTTCTCATACATATTTTTGATGTCATTATATGCTTTACACGGTGGTTATTGCTCGCATTGAGAAGCACCCGGACGGGGTGGCACGGTACCTCCATGCACCATGGGCGCGTTATTGCACCAGCGACACACATACATCTGGAAGAGCAGTTTGTCTGCACCGAGTGGGGAAAGTATTAACTCCTTCTCATCCTGGCTCCATACTGCTGTGTGGAAATGGTGCAAAAATGCCTCGATAGCGCACAAAGAGTTAACTCCTTTCTGGCTGGCTCCGTACTGCCTTACGGGAATGGCGCGTGTTACTAGTGCAAAAAAAAAAATGCCTCAATCGCGCATGAAGAGTTGAAACAGGTGCGCCGTGCATGTCACGTGTGAGAGAAAGAGGGGGGAAGGAGGTATAGGGAGAAGAAACTAGCTGACAACCTTCAGCGAATGTCACGAATGAATTTAGCTGTCAATAGGAGAGTCTCTCCTCAGACAGAGATGGATATGGGGTATTATAAGCAAGACATGTAAGCCTAAGCTATAGGTAGGAGAATTAAGAGAGGGAATGTACGACACTCCTTGACCGAAGGAGGAAGTACATATGTCTGAGTATATAAATAGTCATTTATATTTACATATTTATAGTTATATATATAACTATTTTTATAGTCAGACATATATATTTAGGTGAACTAAAGTGAACAAGAAGCAGCCCTGTACATGATTTCTCTGATTTGACTCGATTATATTGTGATATTTATTATGAAATTATCGCCCCCAAATCAACAAGTCAATTAAATGTTACGGTCTTCGTGCCTCTACATTTTTGAAGGAAATTCTAAAACAATATTCTTTCCTATATACCATGGTGTTCATACGGTTCACATCATTCTATTTGCTAGGCCAGGAAAGGGGGGTAGACTACCTCTAAAGCCAAGAAGACGAGCAAGAGCACGAAAGACACACATGTTTTGCAAATGACATTAAAACCAAATAGGCGATAATTGTTGTTATCCTTTGTTCGTCGTAAACGACCTTAGAACTGCATCAGACCACTGTCAAAACTCGCCGCCACTGAGCAAGATATCGCCCAATGTCATCACATCCTGAGATACCATGCTCCATGTTTATTTACCCACGCTCCCACACCCAACAAAGTAAAAACAAAGACGGTATCACAATATGAACAAAAGAAAAATATGATTTCACCATAATAATTTGATGTCATAAAATATCATATTGATTTAGTCAGAAGAGGTCGACGAACTCTCCAAATTAATGCCGATGTTGTTGTTAAAAGCTAGAGGTGTATGATAGTATCAGGCAGTGTCGCGGGGGTGGGGGAGGGGGTGATGGAGTAAAGGAAACTGGTTGGGGTGGGGGACGTAGATAATGCGAGGGAAAGGTGTTTGAATAGAATATAGAGAGAGAAAGAAGAGGGACAGGCGGAAAATACGGGACTAACCAGAGAGAGAGATAGCGAGAGTGAGACAGAAGGTAGGAAAAATGACAGAGGAAAGAGAAGAAGATCGAGGAAGCAGAGAAAAGGGGGAAAATGGACGGAGAGAAAGCGGTGGGAGAAAAGAGGAAGGACAGAGAGAGAGAGAGAGAGAGAGAGAGATAAGAAGAGAGAGACAGACAGAGAGAGAGAGGCAGAGAAATAGAGGTCGAAAGCTAACAAGGAGAGAAATAATTTATATTCACATTTGAGAACAAAACGAGACAGGCGGAAATTAAAAAGCTTTTTAAGACTTAGAGACATGCATAAGACAGGCAGATGACACGTGTTAGTGTGAAACTATTATCCATGATGTAATCGCGTACAAACTTCCACACTCCCCTACGGCCATCGCTAAGGCACGTACACCATTAGGCATACAGAGATTGCCCCAGTCTTCTATATCGATCAGACGCATATTCAACGTTAATCTGCATGTCAAGAGGCAACTGCCTGCACCACTTGGCGAATATGTTTCTGAAACTAATCACATCTATAATTTCTATTCCGTAGTTTGCAGGCACCCCTACCCCACACCCCATATCAACGCACACACTCTATCACAAGATAAAGACGAGTAAGATGTGCGCCCCACAAAAAAATATTCCAAACGGCCATTATTGAGACGGAGAGATTATCAGAAGACATTAATATTAATGGGGGTCTGATAGGAGGATGAGTCTGGAATAACTTCAATAAAAACAGATAGATCAGAGGAAGATAAAAACTAGGGGCATCCTTTTAAGAGATTTTCTGAGCTTAGAACACTATTTTAAGAGAGACATGCCCATTTCTATATCACTCTACCCACAAACGGCCGTCCTCAGCCTTCTGCTTCAAACCATTGACTACTTGAAAATACAATTTTCATTTAGTGGGTTTTTGCGTCAAACCGTTTAAGATATATATCGATTTGAAAACTGATTAGAAATGGTTTAGATATAAATTCTCAAACGCCTTCAGCTTAAGCTGGCTTTCCTATTTCTTTTTAAAATTCGATCACGCGATGAGGGAAATTCCCTATGTCTTGCCCATTTTCTTATGTATATATATTTGTTAAATTAGAGCTAGTTTAGACTCGTAGTTTATGTGTTGGTGTGTATCTGACCTCATGTTTGTATCTGTATGTATTGTATATTGAAGACCTGCACGTTACCAAAGAATGAAATCGAATCAATTTAAACTGCCATTGCGGATCCATCGTATTGATTTAGCTATTTTGTAATATGGGACGTTTTCATTTGTTATTTCTTTATTGAAAAGAATGGCCTGTACTGGGTGTTAAACACTTTTGAAAAATAGTAAAAAAATCTGTTTCATCTCAAATCAAGCTGAAATTGACAACCTCATAAAGTCAAGGGATGTCAACTTTCTTAGAGACAGGTTTTGTGACCTTTCATCGATTACTGTTCTTGTAATAATTCTGCGAATTAATGAGTTTTTCACCTTTGGCAAGATTTGAATCTGAAAGTTTGTGTGTAGCCGATAATTAATTCAGAACTCAACAATGGTCAGTGTGCATCACACATGCCAACACGCAACTGCTTTTCTGCCAGAAGCATCATGCATTATTAATGAAACTGTGATGGCAGTTGATAGTGGTTTGGCAAGTGTGATACACAATGGTCATGTTTGTGTTCTGAATTGATTATCTCATACACACAAATTTTGAGGTACAAATTTGTCCACAAACGAAAATTTCATTCAATATTTCCAAGGATTATTACAAATAAAGTAATACATGAAATGTCACAGAAACCTGTCTTTAAAACAAATTGACATCCCTTGACTTTGCGGTGTGTCAATTTCAGCTTGATTTGAGTTTCAACTGATTTGTAATCATTTGTCAAATGTGTCAAAAATTTCTTTAACACCTGGTATATATCTCTTTCTCGTAAACAATAGACTAATCCCTGTACATTCACGCATTTCAGTTTGCAGATCAATCAACGCAAAAGCAAAACCATACTATCCGCTATTGGACAATACAGGGTGAGGACTAGAATTAAATATATACTTAGACAAGTAGGAAATGTTTCTTGAACTCTTACGTGCCATATGTGTATCGAATATACACACATATCCCGCAGAGCCATTTTATATGGCATGCAAAGGGTGAAATGGACTAATACGGAGTGCCCAATTGTCCTGGTCAACAAGATCATCGTTGTATGTCCATCATGAAACGGACGATGAACTCGGTCCACGACATCATAGAAAGCGAAAGGGTGTAGGCACTCATGTACATCATTATGATAAAGATAAAAACAAAAGGTGATAAGTCTTGACAGGTCTCATGGCCAATCACCCACATCCACTGCATTGGTATGCGGTTCTGCATAAATGAAATTGTTTTTAGTTAATCAAATATTGTATTATATTTCTTTATATTACAGAGTACTGTATTTTGATGTATATATTGTACAAAATGTCACATTGTATTTTATAGTTGTGTCATCAGGTGCAATGTAACGTCTCTCTGAAAGTAGTTTTACGGATATGATTGAATGAAATTAAATTGATAAATTGGAATAACGCCTGTCATCATTCTGACTCCCATCCTCCACAAAACACACACAAACAGACTCTTCAGTAAACATTTGAAGGATCATACACAAGTATAAGTTCAAGTTTAAGTACATGACTTGCATCATCATCATCATCGTCGTCATCATCATCTTCGTCGTCGTCATTATCGTCGTCATCATCATCATCATCATCATCATCATCGGCATCACCATCATCACCGTCTTCGGTATCTGGCATACAGCCAGAGAGCTAGAGCAGAACCATGGTAGTGGTAATTTATATCAGGATAAAATATTTGAGAGGGATTTGCTTTTGGAATATGCCTATATTTTGTTAAATATCTCATTGCCCAATTACAGATACAAGATCATATACACGAATACCAAAATATCGTGAATTAGAAGAGGAGAGATGGCAAGTGTAGTTATAATGGGATGATAAACGCTCGCGCGCACTTAATCCATTGTAATTGGAGATACAATCCAATTATCAGGTGGTTGTGGTGTGTTACAAAGATCAGTCTGTATTCATGACTGTCATTTCCGCAATTACCTTTCTTAGAGTTCACCTACTATTACCATGATTACGGTGATTGGTTAAAGTCCATCCAGAATCCACTTCTGTGTTGATAACAATGTCTTGAAGGCGCCCAAAACAAAATTCGGCAGGGCGTTCCCAGTGAATATGCAAATGACCGCAATGTGTTAACCATGATTAGGTTTAAGGGTGTGTGTGATGGACTTGCCAAAGTCGTGAATCTCGACCTAAATTAGCGGTGTGTCCTAACTATTACGTGTATAGCTCCACTAGCATTTACAGGAGATATAACAAAGTAACCTTGCTTTTATTTAATGTCTTTCGTTTCGTAGCGACCGTAA
Organism: Arbacia lixula; assembly: GCA_963669155.1. Classification (NCBI taxonomy): domain Eukaryota; kingdom Metazoa; phylum Echinodermata; class Echinoidea; order Arbacioida; family Arbaciidae; genus Arbacia; species Arbacia lixula. Next base: position 20,650,481 of record OZ022584.1, read on the forward strand.
TCAATATTCATGAATCATATCGTATTCAAATCTAACAAATGGCATAGGCACTGAGAGATTACCCACCCGGAAACAGAACAAGTTGTATTATACTATATGTAGCTTCTCCTGCCTTCTAGTTTGATAAGTCAATCTTATATTTCGGATATGTGTACAAAAAAAACCACAGCGCTACTGGAACGAGTCTGGTCTGTGAGTGGTCGGTACACAGTTAGCTCCAACCACACAGCGGTGTGGACATGTTGGAGAGGTGTGACTAACGCTACTGCGGTCTTATATCCCTGGGCTACGCGAACCGCTGAGTTTTGAACGACCCGTCCGAAACGCGACTCGAAATCTAACGATCAGTCTAATTCAGCTTTAAATCGGGTTCCAGATCTGTCATTGTAAGGGATATAAGTGCACATTATTTTCTTACATTTTCTATGGTGCTAACATTTTTTTAAAACGTGAAAACGGGTTTATATTGTCTAAACTTTAAGTTCCATTTCAGGTGTGATCTCGGAAAGTGCATCTGCATGACATTAAACAGCAAAATGCTGAAACATAGAAAGAAGAAGATATACGTATATTTCAAGTGTGATCGTTATTACTCAGGTTCAACGCTCGAGTATTACATCTAAGGGCAAGGACAAGCAATGACTCAGGGAGCGTAATATTTGCCACGATCCAGTCGACGGAATTAGGATTTATCCATACATTTCCATGTTAATAAATATAGGTCTGACCTTATCTCTCGGAAAGTGCATCTGCATGACATTAACAAGCAAAATGCTGAAACATAGAAAGAAGAAGGTATATGTACATGTCGGAATTATTATTCATGAAAGACATTATAGTAAGATCTAATTTAATAGAATGATGTCGATCATGCAAATAATGATGTTCAAGTGGATGAAGATGGTGCCGAAGAATATCATTCCATTTCTCAGAAGGAGAGAAAAAACAAATGGTGTAAATGCATGACAAGGCCATCATCGTACGTCAATGTATTTCTTCCTCTCCTTCGTCTTCGTCTTCGGTTTTATCCCCGTCTTCATCATCTTAATCTTCTTCTTCTTCTTCTTCTTCTTCTTCTTCTTCTTCTTCTTCTTCTTCTTCTTCTTCTTCTTCTTCTTCTTCTTCTTCTTCTTCTTCTTCTTCTTCTTCTTCTTCTTCTTCTTCTTCTTCTTCTTCTTCTTCTTCTTCTTCTTCTTCTTCTTCTTCTTCTTCTTCTTCTTCTTCTTCCTCTTCTTCTTCTTCTTCTTCTTCTTCTTCTTCGTCTTCTTCTTCTTCTTCTTCTTCTTCTTCTTCTTCTTCTTCTTCTTCTTCTTCTTCTTCTTCTTCTTCTTCTTCTTATTATTATTATTATTAGTAGTAGTAGTAGTAGTAGTAGTAGTAGTAGTAGTAGTAGTAGCAGTAGTAGAAATAGTAAAAGGTAAAATCTGTCCTACTCCAGGCACTAGTTGTTGGTGGCGATGATGACGATGGTGATGTACATCATGTACATAGGCAAGTTAAATGAATTAGACGGCCTTAACACGCTACCATTCTACATTGTAAACTCGCTCCCCGTATGTCATGGTGCTTAATGTGCGCGGGCATGAATAAATTCATATCGCCTCGTGGTACGCTGGCTTGCCTCTTCACCGGACTCTGAAAACAAACATCTAAGCCCTACACCTCATCACGGGGATAATCAAATCCGTTCTCCGTTTTAATCCCCCTGCAGTTTCCAATGAATAACAACGACTGCGAGTGCATGAAATGTTTGAATAATTTACAGGCATAGCTCCAGGGATGGTTTAGGACTATCTTATAGCGCAGCTGTCGGTAATATCACTGGGCATGCTCGCTGTCGCTTTGTTTATCAGTGTTTCCTCTATTTTACTTTCGTTACCATTATATTTGTCTTCCAATTTAGAATTTCTCAAACTCATATGAACCTTTTATATTTTATCGTATTCCGTAGCATTATGATATCACATTTAATGTTGTATGTTCATTTTGTTCATAAATACATGATATGTTGTTACATGATATGATATTGTAGTATTTGTACCAAATCATTTCATATCATATGATATCATATTGTAACGCATTACATTATATAATGTTATATTTATCATTATTATTTTATGTTATATAATATGTGTACTAGGCTATGTTGTGATATATTGTAGCATACTATTTCATATTGTATCATATCATATCATGGTTCATTTTACTATAGAATATTTCATCGTATTATATCATATTGGGTCATTATTCGGTCGTTTTGCTAAGTGCATTGGCACTGAACTCATAAAACCAATATTTCCCCAGTACAATTCAAATTAAGAGACTACCAAAAGCGAGTTCACAGCCGCCACTATACAGACCGATACTTAGCAGTTATTTCGAGTTGTACCCAGGAGGGGCTGTAGATGCCCATAAAGGGGGCACGGTAGCCCCCCTGAACGACAATTAAAGAGTGTCGGGGTTCAATGCCCGTAATCACGTGGTAATAAAACACACCCGTCCAATACCACTCGATATTATTTTACTGTGTGTTATGTCTGTTTTTTATGTTTTTTTCGCACTCCCAGATGCAGATAAATCAAAATGGGGAAACAGAAAACAGAAGAGGGAGAAGATGGACGGGGGGGGGGGGGGGGCCGTTTCTTGGTGTTGTCGGCCTTATCACGGATTCATCATAGAATTAAGTGTCTAGCTCCCTTAAGAGATTCACGAATCACTCTGAGAGGGAGTAACAGAATTATCGTGTCGAAACCGTCCACACCTTGTCGTTCTCGTGAAGGGGGCCAGATGGTGCGGCATGCCCATTGTAAACGTGCTATGAGTACATCATTACTAACAAACAAATAATGGTGCTTAACAACAAGGTCTTGGTCTATCTCTCCCCTTTTCACTCTTTCCTTTCCTTTCTCCATCCCGTATGTGGGTCATATATACTGAAAGAATACAACTACATCGTGTTCCCGAAAGATTCACTATTTTCTAAATATTATATATTAGTACACTCTCACCATAGAAACGTTCAAATAACATTTAAAAAGGTCAATGTAGAATTTTCAATATTTTTGTAACGTCATGCGTGGTGGAGTTATAACAGTTTTAAACAGTTATAATGCATTTGATGGTAAGATTTACAGTGCAAAGTTGTTTCATTGTTAGTACAATTTGAGGCACTTATCATTTTAGTCTCTTTTGTTACTTGTTGTGATTTATGATATGGAAAAACAGAGAAGCGGAGCAGTACAAGGGGCAAACGGAAAGAGGAAGAGTTGTTTTGTGAATGTCTGCCTTTGCGATGGAGGTAAATGCATTTTTTTTCTTACAATTCGTATTGAAACGAACCGACTGACATTTTTTCACTCCTACGAGTTTCTAGCTTGCGACTCACAACGCATTCATTGCTTTAAAAACACCCTGTCACTGTAGGGACAAATAACAAAGACACCCCAGCATAATAACTTATACCATCGTTTATATTAATCGTCCCATATACAAGATCAAGTTATAATAACTGTCTTCGCCGACAGACAGGGTTCGAATCCCCGTTGAGACCGCAACGATTTACATGGGTCCTTGGATGCTCGTAGTCAGGCCAATCCTCGGAGAGCGCTACTACCGAAAACGACACAACACGCACTCCATCACCTGCCGTTTAGACGGTGGGAGCGGAGCGTGGGGGGAGGAGGCGAATGGGGGGGGGGGGGGGGGGGCTTCATCACAATGTATTCCAGCAGCATGATAAGATTATCGTCTCATCCTCAAATATGTAATTGTTGATTTCGCTTCATGCATTTTCTAGGCAGATGACAACTTAAACAATCCTAACTTTGATAAAGGTTACCATGGAAACGCCGCCTTTTAAATATGTTATAATACCGTTGTGGAGGTACAACAGCAAAAAGAAAGGAGAAGATATGAAAGGAAGGGAAGGAGTGCAAGATGAGAGAGAGAGAGAGAGAGAGAGAGAGAGAGAGAGAGAGAGAGAGAAAGAGAGAGGGGGGTGGAGGTGTGGGGAGTGCGTTGGAGGGAAAATGAAAAGTGTGTTTACGTGATACAGAATGTGTAATACATTGTTTGATTATTGAGTATAATCAGCGCATTCATGTTTCTGTGCCAAACAACACTTCCTTCCGTTGGCTTAACCCAATCAGTACCAAAAGTCCATGAAAATAACAAGTCAATGGGGTTTTCCTGGCTTGGCACTGAGAGGGTTAATGTTACTGACAAGTCCAATGCGCATCTGTCGACTTGATTATGTTGATATGAATCGAATACACAATTAATACCACTGCAATCAACGCTGATTGAACATAAACGTAAATTAATTTCATAATGAGCTAGGAGGCAATGAGAGATGTTTATCATGAGAAGGCGGGTGTCTGTATGAAAGGGGCCGATCGAGCGACACAAGTACAAAGGGCGTGGTCACGCTAGTGGCTAGCCGTTATAGTGCAAGGGAGGAGTAACAGACTCGACGTCTGTCAATATCCAATCCTTTTTCGCACAAACCTCACCCCCTTTTTCAAGATGGAACCAATGCTACCCGGTGCAATAAACTTCCTAAAACACTGCATTAAATCAGCTCGCATTGGGGCAGACAATCAATAAATTTATTTCTTGCTTACGAGCTGTAAAAGCGAAGTTTGGGTGCATAGGGGAGTGTGTTAATGGCGCAAGTGTGGCAGGGAACGCCGCACTACAAAGGACGGAGCGGGCGGAGGAGGAGTCGCCTGAGCTCCCCCGACGGTCTGAGGCGCATGACCGTAAGGACCTTCCACTCCCCCAGTCCCCCGGGACAGGTCGGGTAGAACGCTAAAATGGGTCATGTTTTAAGGACGTTGACTGCGTGACGCTCCGTTCACATGGACGTGTTCACACAAATGCATTCAAACTCACGCGTTCACACGGATGTTTTTTTGTCGTTGCCTCTGACCGCTTCCTCTTAGTTTCTGGTGTTTACCGACGCGGCCAAACAACCAAAAAGCATCAAGAACATTGTGGCGTGTGTTTATTTTATTTATTTATTAGTATTTTAAGTGGTTGAACACTGTTCTACCAGGGGGCCCTGCTTTGGCATTTAACACAATATCAATTATATGAATACAAATAAAAAAAAACATCATTATGGAATTTGCATTATATAAGTGAAAATATATCTCAAATTGCATCACGTGTAAAACTGTAAGGCACGTCTATCATTTCTTCTCGGCACGACTTGTAACCAAATATATCTATACCTATTTTTGCAGTTGACAATAACACAGTTGAAACGATATGCCATTTGCATCACTCAGAAAAATGGTAGGCACATGGGTTATCACCTTTTTGGCACAAACTGTAAACAAACATATATATGATATACATGTAATTTGTTACCAACAATAGGTGTATGTTTCTGTTGGTTGGAGTCGATCTTGTACTTGCTCGGTCTTATGAACCCTGTGTTCATCATGGTAGCAAGAGATAACAAGAGATAGGCTAGGAAGCGTCATTTGATGGGACAGAAGGGTCAAAGAGAGATAAGATGAGACGGTGAGTTCATAAATGAGCTGGTATTCTCCGATTGTCTTTTCCATTTCTTTTTCTCTTATTCTGATTATGTCTGTCTGGCTGCATGTCTCTCTCTCTCTCTCTCTCTCTCTCTCTCTCTCTCTGTCTTTCTCTCTCTCTCTCTCTCTCTCTCTCTGTCTCTCTCTCTCTCTCTCTCTCTCTCTCTCTCTCTATCCATTTCTCTCCCCTCCTATCTCTCCTTCTATCTTTCTGTATATCGTGCTTCCTTTACATAATTCCAAGGCTTATCCTTTCAAGTTTGTCCACGCTCCTCATCCCTTTCTACATTTAACGGCCACGAGTGACATTCTGACTCCATATTCAGATATTCTTTGAGCCTTTCTAGTTCCTCCCTAACGCCATCCCCTGAACTCTCTGAACCCCCAGCCACTCTCTCTGTCTCTCTCACTCACCCTCCTCACCTTGCTTTTTCACCGTTTCGCGTATCACTTTCTTTTTATATAATGTGCCGCTTGTAATGATCTCTTTGATAAACTGAGCAACGCGCACTCGTTCTAAACGATCTCAACTCAAAACACACGCCTGCTTGGCGTTCTCATCTTGATAATGTGGTTATTAGCCACTACTAGCTAGGATCGAACATGACTAGGGTCGTCTTTTCGGAAGCTCCGCGGGATCCAAGATTTGCAAAGAAGACACGTTCCGCGCAAATTGCGCTGAAAAATTAACAGATTAACGGGCAATTTGAGTAGTGTTTTTGAGGGCGTGAGTCGCTCTTTTCGACAACAGTGCCGGTAATGGATGCGGCCTATTTTATTGCCACTGTTCTGTTGACAACGAATTGGCAGGCAAATTAATCCAAATGGCTTTCGTTCTGGTGCTAAAGTCACAAAACATCACACTAATAACTATATCGCTATGATCGCTATCTTAGTTTGAGCGCGGGAAACGTTAGTCTTGGCGGAGTTCGGCAGCAACTTCACGTTTGCGATGAATTTTTCAAGGGTTTAATCACATTTATTACAGCCATAAGATTTTTCAGGAACAGACAATTCAGACTTAAAAGAAAGTAAGCTGGCAAAAGGCAATTAGGAAAATGGAAGGATATAATGCAATTCACCCAGAATGATATCCGGCTTTTAGTACGAAAGAATACACGGAGAGTCAAGCTTAAAATGGAGGTGAGAGCTCTTGTTGCCAAAAAAAGACACAGGCTTGCTTGTTTTTTTTAAAATAAGTAAAGGCAAATTATACTGATGGGTTTGAAAAAAAAACAATACTTTGAAGATTGATAACAGTCCGTTACCACTCTATTGAAACTGTGGTGTTAACTCGCGGAGCCTATTTTTTTCGGGACCCAATGTTACTAAATTATATTTCCCATGATTACCGGAAAACCCACGGACATGAGAGACGCAGCCCTGATTTTAAAGTTAATGCCTGTCAACTTGCGTTTGTGCTGCACCAAAACGCTATGCCATTGCGTCATACCATTGCGCCACGTCAACGCATCACGCTAACAATGAAAAGCAAATACTGCGTTCAACAGCTGATATGGTTCAAATAATAACTCAACAAAATGTCTTCCCCAAGCGTAAGCCTATTTATTGTTCATACATGAATATTGGTGTTGCATGTTCTGCGGTATTTTTCTTTCTTAGCGAACCACAACGATATTGGACTCAGGGACAAATCGTTCTAGACATTATCTATATCTATTTGCAGTTTGCTTAACTAGAACCAATTGAAAAGAATCAAATCACCCAAATACGATTTTTCTCCACGCAAGACCGCTCGTTTGTTTGTTTGTTTTTTTTTTAAACGAAAATGATTGTAAGCAGCTCTCTCGGACTCAATCGCCCCATCATATTTAAAACAAAACAACAGATAAGATCGTATCGTAAAGTAAAAATGCGAGCCAGAGAAGAGAACGTACGCCGAGCTCTTAAACAAGCCTGAAACCTTGCCAAATGGCCGAGCAAAAGCTCTCTTAAATAATGAATAACGCTATATGCAAGTAAACAAATTTGATTGCATTAAAGTAGATTATGCTATTGAATGCTTCGTAGACAACTGTGCTGCCGAGTTGGGTGCACATGAGTGACTTTTTGTATTCGAGGACTTACTTTCATTGAATTACGGACGATAGAGATAATTCCTATTTTGCGCGGTTGGCTGCTCAAGTTGACTGTTATACCAATGTATACAGCGCGCGAACAACGGTTTTCACCGCTCTCTCTGTCTTCCACTTCTCGTGCTCCTCGCGCACCGCCCACTCGACTATGCGCGCGCAACCCCAACCCATATACACGATCGCAGGTGCTTCCGCGGCAAAAACCAAATGGATGCCAAACTCACTTAGTGTGAACACGCTGGCCATAATGACATCTGCTACATTTAAACAATGATTTACTCATCATCAACGCCGTCGTCATTCTCGTTTTCCAGTCAACGTCCTTTTTCGTCCGACTTTCGTCATGTTCGTGGCTCTGTTTAGAAAAAGTTTATTCGAATCAACATCGACAAGACAGGGGGTATAAAATAGATGGAAGGACAAAGGGGAGTGGGTGTGACAGAGAGAGAGAGAGAGAGAGAGAGAAAGAGAGAGAGGGGGAGGGAGAGAGGGAGAGAGGGAGGGAGAGGGTGAGAAAGAGAGAGAGAGATAGAGAGAGAGAGAGAGAGAGAGAGGGGGGGGGGGGGGGAGAGAAAGAGAGAGTGGAGTGATGAAAGGATAGAAGAAGTGAGAGGGATGAGAGTGAGGTATCCAGTACGCGCGAGCTCGGGCACGCGAAATGAGTTTCTCATCCGCGCAACCAAAATTTAGAAATGTTGTGCGCAGTCTTCCGCTGCTACTGCTAGTGGTCAGCGAATTGAGTTTTCTGCCATCGTGAGACACGATCTGGGTTCAAAATTGATAATGTATTATACTGGAAGGGGAATACCTACAAAAATAAATATTTGAATATAAGGCCTCATTTCAGCTTCTGTCTACTTGCAAGACTATTATATTCATATACACGTTTGGAAATGGTGTGTTTTCAGTAGTGTATCATCGGAACAAAAGTAATATGCTTTCTTATGGTGTTTAGCCTATTGATTAACAACTGTAAAATGGGCAATTCAATTAGCATAATGCGTAACGATTACCCAATAGTCTCTAACCTGTATAATGGAAACAGATACTCTAAAAACTATTGCGATCTGTATTCCGTGCGATACACAAACCGGCATCTCGTTTTAATGTGCCTTTTTTTTTTCCGAGCTCCGCTAATTTATGCTCTCTTGCGTTTTCCGCCATCACTCAGCGATCGATCCACGATCGATAGCTACGCGCGGAGATAATTTCGTGGTGATAATGTTAGCGACTAACAATCGAGTTACGGTGTGGGGGAGATATTAAAGCGATCTTTTGTGTGCGATGGCAGCTCGATAACGCGAATAAAAACAGGGACAAGAGAGCTCTTGAATACGTCATAAGTGGCGGTACTAATGGGTAGGTGTTAAAATGTAATGATTTGTTGACGAGCGGGTATTAACCGGGTAATGAGTCGAGGCGTTTTAGACATGGCTTGCTATGTGGTCTTGCCAAGGCTTATGGTTGCATGGAGGCGGAGGTATGTTTCAGGTAAAGCAGTACAGGGGCTATCATTGCAGTAAATCAGTCGTCACAGCTTTTATGTTAATCCTCTAGCTAGCAACGGCATTATCAGCATTATTATATCATTTTTAGCATTTTTTTGTCATACTGCCACTGACTGACAACAACATTGTCATGGTGCTCACCATTATAGTAGCAACTCCATCAACAATCCTCATCGCCATCGTCATCGTTGCCCGCCGGTGTAATTTAACAAATACATCTACCATCTACATTCAAAGAACACGCATGATCATCAACGCACAACTTACGTGAAATTACCAAATTGTCATTGATGCATGTTGAATCAAGCCCTACCCACAAACGCCCTCGAGCATATCTCATAGGGCACATATAGAAGCTTCAACATGTGGTCAATTCATCAGTCAGACAGGTGGTGTCTTTCATCTTAAAAGGGGAATGAAAAGCTGAACATGAATTAGATTCAATAAAATCAAGTCAAGAGTCAGGAAAACAGTTTGGTAAAGGATTTCGAGAAAACACTATATTCGTGAAAGACGCTGCAGTACAATCATTGATGGGAGAGGAGATATCTTCGGAACAGCGGGATGTGAAGATGCATGAATGACAGGAAGTTGCATGTTTTTCTTGGACAGACAGGCGTTGACTTAATGACGGTGAGACACCATCAATGGGCTGGGATTCTGCTAGATTCTTGTAACAACGCTTGGCCGACTATATCAACCGGTATCTTCGCCCCTTTGATTATCTTAATAACTCCCTGATGCCACTAAATCTCATCAGGAGTGTCGCAATAAACCCTGGTGAGGGGCCGAGATTTTCTCCCATAATCAGCTTCATTCTTCTAATTGTCCCCAGTGTCAATTTGTCAATTTGCCCAACCACGAGCCGTATATTATTGCGTCTTCAAAAGTTATCAAACGAAACAGAAATATCCTCTCTCCCTATTTGCCGATGGGAAATATTTTGCCTAGAAGCGTCATAATTACAATAATTGCTTTAATGATGGGATTATGATACGTGTTTGAGTGGAAACAAATAGCTGAGAATATTTCAGGGCAAGCCTGCTCGCGTCAAGGGGGTCAATATTGAGAGAGGGGCTAACCGTCTCTTCTGCGTGCTTCTGTCAGTCGGTCTGTCTGTCTGTATGTCATGTCTGTCGGGCTGACTGACTGACTGACACGTGGAGTATATATTGGAGAAAGAGAGAGAGCCTCATTTCAGTGATTAAAATAGCCGAGATCTGATTTGCACCGACAATGTGTGTGTCTTTCCTTCTTTTCTTTGTCGTCGTCTTCGCTGTTTTCCTTCTACATTTTCTCTTCGTCTTGTACAGTATTTCTTCTTCATGATCATGTTCATGTCTATTTTCAGAACCATTCAAGTGTTCCTTCTGTATCCCTGTTCGTTTCCCTATTGTCTTTATTGTATTCATATTTTCATGTTTCTCTTTCTATTGCTCAGTCTTATTCACCTCCCTCATATCCTCTGAACCTACTTCATCTTTGTGGGCTTCTTATCTTACTATTTGTCACCTCCTCTTTCTCCTTCTCCTTCTCATCTCTCAGAAGCTTGTGAAATGACAAACCATCTGACAATTTACGGATTCCTATCATTGGAACATATTGTTTTGTCTTATGAATAGACATTTGGACATGATATCTCGTTCAATAAATCTAACATCCATAAGAGTACACCATACTTTTAAAAATGTGGTGGTATGGTGATTGTGATTTTTCCTAAAGATCTTATTTGTTCATTTTTTGTTCTCGTTTAATTTGGTTGTTCAGATGTTCTTTTCTAGTACAATGTATTGATAGACACTTGCGCTCCTGGATTGCCCATTTAAGTCAGTAAAATGCAATTTATTATCGCTCTAAAAAAAGAAGACACACTAGTCATCTGAATGCTTTTTATAAAATAATTTATTAATTTGTCACATAAATTTTCCAATCCGACCCAAATTTTCAGATATATAAAACAAGTACACAAAACAAGTCTATGCAAATACGTATAGAGTGTACATACATTACGATACACAGAATTATGTAATAAATATCAATTAATATCAATAAATATCAATAAATACAAATAAATAAAATACAACATTAAATACAACATAAGTTATTTTCCGGATGACGGACAGAGCACAAAGATCGAACCGTCGAGACGGATAACTTTTTTTTCTCTCTCTCTTTAATCTTGAAAGAAGCATGTAGTCAATTACAAATCTTACTATATTTTCAGTATTCTTGTCGTATTGCTCTTTTTTCTGTATAACTAGTTTGTTCACAACTCCCATCACCACCTTCTCCTTCCATGTCCAATTCATGTAGTTATTTTTGGTTTAAGTACTGAAAACTAAAGCTAAAAAACAGTATTGTATAATATAACAAAATACAAATCCATCTCTCATCTTTTCAGTCTATACTTTCCCTTACCCCCATAACCGTGTCAAGTATCCTGACAGAATAAAAACTCACCGTGTTACCGAAAGTTTAACTATTTCCTATTTTCTAAATATTACTGATTTCTACAATCTCGTCATGAAAATATTCAAAGAACATTTAAACTCAATACCGTTTTATTGTGGGAAACATGTCGGTGTATAATACCACGATTTGACAAAACGAATTGCATAAAATGTAGCCACTTTGTTAAAGTAAAGTTAAAGGATGCAAATAGTGATAGACACACATCAGTTTGGACGCAGTCCAACAAATACATGGTTTAAAAAACGAGGAAAATCTGATAATGTAAAAGTATAAATAAAGAAAACGCATCGACCACTCTTGAGATAATGTGTGGCGCGTTTACTACAGGTAAACACAGTGGGTTTTGTTTTACCCAGTGTTATTACTCGTCTCATTCACTAACAGTGAAATATGTATTCGAGATAAATGCTTGTACAAATCTATTGTTAGTGATTAGTTCTTTTGTGTTTTGCTTTTCTGTATTCTGGCATTGTTTTTTACGTTTGGGTTTGATTATTGTGAATCAGGCCCCAAGGCGGGCGATACAGCGAATATCACGAAGGTTGCGTGTCCCGGGCTTTTCGCTTCAACAGGCCGGGAAGACGAAGAACGTGTCTCCAACAATAACAAGGGAAATTGTTCTCTATTGACACAGCTATCTATCTCCTATACCTTTCTATTCTTGTTTAAATTGTTGCAACAAGGCGGACAGTTTAACGATGCACGTGCATGCATTCTGCGCCGGGCACCATAATGCTGCCGCTGACGCGGGGGAGAAGCTTTACCTCCTTTCCAGCCGGCCGTGGCGGGCCAGGGACACTTTGATATGCCGCTGCTGCTAATCCGCTCAAAAGGCACCGCTTTGTAAAGTTTCAAGTAGGGCCGCGATTGTTGGGTCGAGTCAGTGCGATTGCATCAAACCAGTCAGGTTATCTGAATGGGGGCGGTTAAAGACATGAATACGGCTAGGAAGGGGTTGAGTTTTACTTCAAGTGGCATCCGCGGAAGAGAGTGAGTAGATGTTTCAGAGCTCACTATGAAAACTAATTACGATGCAATTAACATGGTAATGGTACAATCTTTTTTGTTCTGAATTGCAGCCTGATGAGCAAGCTTTCCAAATATTCGATTTTTCTGGTTTAGATTTCGGATCGAAGCCAGGAAATGGAGCTTTACCCCAATAAGCTGTCGAAACTCATTCCAATTCCTGAAGAAGAGACACGCGATATATATATTATTTGATTTTCAATGGGCAGTGTGACTGTCTAGTCTAAATCCCACTCTGCTTGTCCGTGATAGCTGACTCTCTGACAGTCAGGTGCCCAACTATTCACAAAGTTATTGAGTTGTTTTTTTGGGAAGGGGTCTCAAAAAGCCCTGGTGGAGGGCCTGTTAAGCCCTTTACAGTGCTTCTCCCCCCTCCATCCCCTCCCCTCCCCCCTCCCCCTCTCTCCATCACACACACTCACACACTTCTGTACGGACGTGTGTTCTATTCAAGTCAGTCATCATTGTAATTAGCTGGTACAATTTGATATCTTTGAGATGATTTTGCTGTGTTGCCATTGTGCTTATCTGCGTGGTGTTCCGTGTGACTTATGGAGTTTCTTTTCCTGTTGATATACCCTCCCCCCTTTCCTTCTGACTCTAGACCTAGATACTACTGGGACTCATCCTTAGAACAAGCTAGTCATGCCCCCCTACCCCCCCCCCACCCCACCCCGCCCCCACCCCCACCCGCAGTCTGCAAAGAGGTGATGATATTTGGCTTCATCGGCGGATTATTCCAGGACTGCCTGATTTAAGTCTTCCCCTTGTCTTTCATGACGTCATCCTGCTGTCATCCAAACAACCAATGGGAATGCTTGATTAATGGCTTCAAAAGCCGAAGCCATGTGACGCTTCTTCATCTTCGTTTATTATTAAGGGTACGCCTTTTTATAATCTGTCTATTTCCCGTAGAATCTCGCCCATTGTTTCTCACTCAACGTTGGAGGACAAGATATCCGTTTTAAGATATCGCAACTGACGCAGTTTTTAACCCTAATACTCCGGTACTTCCCAACGCCTCAATATTTCGGAACGAAATTTCATGACTTTTTTCTCTGATCCTTCCCGCGCATTTTGATACCAAATTTATGGTGATCGGTCCTACCGTGCAGGTGTCAGATTAGGTTTACCGAACACATGTCACTGAAATTTCGCTATTTCTATATATGACTGTGTATAACCCTATGGGCGTGGCCGTGGCCGAGATCTCAGGGGGTGGGGGCATAATGCCCCCCCCCCCCCCCCCCGTAATAACAAGCTTTGCAATACGCTGAGAGTATTAAGGTTAATGAATCATAACTATGATTTTCTAATAAATACTTTTTAGAAAATGATACAAATTTCGGTAACACCATGTGGTTGTATTCTCCAAGGATGATGTATCCACTTATGGGTTGAAAAGGGGAAAAGAAAAAGTTAAAAGAGGAGAGATTATTTTTTATAACACTTACAGAAGACTATTTTGAGCTTAAGTTAGTTGCAAAACTTCAGATAACTTCTCCACCCTTTGCGTTTCTCATTTCCTTCTCCCTTTCTCTAGCTCTGGATAACTACTTTGTAACTAGTTCACATCTCATATCACCACCCTCTTTTCAACTTCCATTTCGTCACATTTGTTTTCGGTTTAAAACACCGAAAACTGAAACTAAAATTACTCTTGTGTAAGTGTTATAACAATATATCGCCCAATTAACCTGGAAGAATGCAACCAAATAGTGTTCCAAAAGTTTTACTATTTCATAAACAGTATTTATTAGTACACTTTCACCATGAAAACGTTCGAAAAAACATTTAACTAGGATTTTGTTTACCTCCAGATATTTCCTTTTCATATCTCCTGGATGGAGAACATTATCATAGAAGAAATATGATATCAATAGATAAATGTAAGCTATTCCAGCTGTCGGTTGAGTAGGTAAGTGTGTGCTGGTAAATACGAGAGGGGTATGTGTTAATGTGTTTAGTCGTGATTTGTTTGATACGTGTGGAGGCCTGTGCGTCGTGTGAATAATTATGTGTTATGTGTGTATGTCTTGTTTAGGTCTTAGATGAATAAAAGTATGTGCTTATAACTGCGTGTTTGCGGGTGCATGTGGGCATTACGGACGTGGTTGTACGTGTATAAGTGTTTGTGTGTTCGCGTGTATGGGTCCCTGTATGTGTGTGTGTGTGTGTGTGTGTGTGTGTGTGTGTGTGTGTGTGTGTGTGTGTGTGTGTGTGTGTGTGTGTGTGTGTGTGTGTGTGTGTGTGTGTGTGTGTGTGTGTGTGAATGCATGCCTAATTTGTGTCTAGTGCGTAACTTCTTTTTTTAATAGAGTTTGTGAGGTAATACAAATACATGTATGTGCTTCTTTGTGACGTTATATTAATTTAGTTTTAGTCCGGATTACCGCTCTGTATGTCTGTATAAATGAACACAATTGAATAACATTGAATCGAATTGAATCGAGATTCAGATTATTCCGATGCATTTTTTTTACTAAACAGAAGCAGACTCTGATCAGACACGTCAAGCAATCACTTTGAGAAGCTTGTCAGAATCTGACATTGCGTGTCAGAATGAATTCCTCTCTTTGCTGGCAGTGGCATTTGATATCGAGGGGCCTTGTGCCAGTGGCATCTCTGACATGTCAGAGTTCCTCAACTCGCCCACTATGTCTACTGACAACTGTCATTGATGGATTGTATTTACCATGGAAAAAAAACCCTGCTTAAACGGTTTATAATTTGAGACGTTTCATTCTCCTCAAAATTCTCATTAAGTTCAAGTTCAAGGTTTGATGCCCTTGGGATGAGTGAAGTTGGAAGTTGCTGTTGAGTTGTGATTTAAACTTAGCCACAATTCCTCTACGTTTTGGTTATATTATATTCATATTACCTGTGGACGTAGTTTAATCATGTTGTTTTCCTTGTACATAGCAACTGTCCTGTGCAAACCCACTGCCATGAAAGGGAAAACAACCTTCAGTTCCTAGAAGAATAGAATACATTTCTTGGTGTAGTTTTTATCTTATCATTATATTGTCTTTATCTATAATCTCGTAGTTACAGAAAGCGGGAATAATATCTTCTCTGCTTACTTCCCTATAATACTTGTAGTATCCGACTTAATAGTGGGTATATCCATAGGGATAACTTGCCTCACTCTCCGCGCTGCCTTAATTAGTTTTCAATGCATCGCATTATTGTGGCTGCATCCGCCTCTTCTGGGGCATTCCATTAGCTGGTAAGTACAAGGACAGAAAAAGTGTTTCTGCTCACTGTTTCTTCTTCCTCAAATTGTTAAGATTTAATGTCGATGCCATTACCAAGATTCGTGATCAGGTGCGGTTGTAAAGCTCAGATTAAGCTGCGGGCTGGTGGGTATGTGCGTAAGCGTGTATGTACGTGTGTATGTGCGTGTCAATGTGTATGTATGTATATGTGGGCAGAAAGAGAGAGATAGAGAGAGATACAGAGATAGAGAGAGAGAGAGAGAGAGAGAGAGCAATAGGGAGATATGTAGAGAGTGTGGGTGTGTTGGGGGCATAAGGAGAGAAAAAGGTAGTTATGTCATTTATGAGAGGGAGAACGATTGCGTGTATACATGTGTGTATAAATTATGTGAGGTGGGAATGAACAGATAAAGAGGGAGATATAAACAGAAACAGTGAGAGAGAGGGGGGGGGGGGGCATAGAGAGAAAGAAAAAGATTGAACGATGGAAGAAGAGTAAGGGAGAGAGAGAAAGAGAGTATATGTGCATGTGCACTGTATGTATGTGAGGTGAAAATGAACACAGAGTGAGAGAAAATAAAGAGGGAAAAGATAAAAAGAAGGGGTATATATATATGTGTGTATATTATGTGTGCATGGGGTATTTGTATATTACGTGTACGGGTGTGTGTGTGTGTGGGGGGGGGGGGGCAGAAAATGAACTAAAAATGAACTGAGTGTGTATGCAGATACATATACTTATTGGTGTGTATCGGTGGATATGCTTATGCTAGAAAGGGATCAACCCGACTTGTGTAAATGCGTGCACATATGAGCAGGTATGTGGGTGTGTATGAGAACGCGAAAATGTGTTTAAGTGTGTGTGTGTGTGTGTGTGTGTGTGTGTGAGATAGAGAGAGAGAGAGAGAGAGAGAGAGAGAGAGACGGAGAGAGAAGGGAGAAAGAGAGGGAGAGAGAGAGAGAGAGAGTGTGTGTGTGTGTGTGTGTGTGTGTGTTTGTGTGTGTGAGGGGGGGGGGGGGGGGTGGTAAGAAACCAAAAGGAAAGGTAGATGGTGATGTATGTGTTCGTGGAAGAGAGATAGAGTGAGTGATATGCATATATGCGTTGTACCCAAGTGTGTGATAACCCTCGTCCCCGATATCAAACCTCATCTGACACAATAAATCATTTGTGAATTTTCGTTTTACAGAGCGTCATCATTTCTTTGACCATTTTTTGTTGCTGTACAATCAAGAATGCATGCATAATGCATCATTTTTTTTTACATCATGCATCATGATGACGATGATGGGAAAAGTACGATTGGCTATCGATCATGAATATCGGTGATAATAACTCTATAAGGTTTCGATGTACCTGTGGTCAACCTCTGACGTCACAAGAGCGTCATGATTAGCGCTTTTCCACGCATTGCACAGACTGGTGGCTTGGTTTAAAGTGGCAATGAATATCGGATCTGTCTTCAAACGACTTGTGGGTCATCGTTTCCCTGATCGTTGAAGACGCCCGGCCACAGAGGGAAGGGGGTTGCAAGCCAACTAGGAATGTCAAATTTGGCGGGTTTATCTCTTCCTTTCGTCTTTCCATTAATCAACATGTCACCTTAGTCCGGGTCTAATAAGAAGAGGTTTTATCCGCCATGTTCTCTCACGAATCGTTGTCACCTGAGTCCGTAACGCGGGGATGCTCTTGTCTCGATCGCGCATGCTATTATTACCGCGGAGATCACGCAGATAGCAGCCGACAAATTGCATCCTCACAACTCCTGCGCTTTTTCCCCCTTGCGTGAACACTCTCTCGCGCTCTCTCGCTTCACGCTACATTTCCGCCTCTAATTCGGGATAAAAACTCGAGAATTCGAAACCCCGTTTTCAGTGTGATGTGGGAGATATGTCAATGATAATCGGGCAGCCGCAGGGGCGTTCAGGAAGTCATCAGATAAACTGGCCAAAATTGACTGCGGCTGTATTTTGTGCGAGGCCGCGAGCACGGCCATTTTATACACCGATCGTGCCCCGCCATTTATTAAGAGGCCCCCAGCGAGCAGCCCTCGCCAGGACTGAAGTGGAGTCCCATTTGAAATCCCGCCGTTCTTACAATAAATAACCTAATGAGTTTGTTACTATGCTAATATCTTAATCTGCTACCCCCGTCGCAATGTCTTATCAATCCGAGAAGTGATGTAGCGGAGAGTTACGAGTGCGTGTTGTTGAAGACGAGAAAAGCGAGCAAATACATCCAGTCAATTAGAGGTTCCGTCTTCCCGGTA
Organism: Arbacia lixula; assembly: GCA_963669155.1. NCBI lineage: Eukaryota > Metazoa > Echinodermata > Echinoidea > Arbacioida > Arbaciidae > Arbacia > Arbacia lixula. The sequence continues at coordinate 20,668,617 of OZ022584.1, forward strand.
GAGCGAGAGATAGAGAGACAGACGATGACGAACTACCAAGTTTGAAAGTGGAGAGATTCAGCAGCTCGGCAATTAAGATGCGAAGAGGTGAAAATAAGATTTTTCAACGTGATAAAACGCGTGGCGTGCGATTGACGCGACAGGGAAGTAATTACGCGCGCGAAATAGGTGAAGCTTTTGGGCTGGATTTACATGCATGATAAGACGCCATCGCAGGTACATTAGAAAATTGAGAAGCCCACTTGTTCACGTTTTCATCGCCACCGTCGTTCGCCCCAAGGGCTGATAGCCATCACTGAAGCAATTATAAAGTGTTCCTTGGTGCCCTCACAAAATGGCGTCTCATTAGCAGTTGCTTTCAGGTGGCGCCAAATGTCGTGTCGCACGCGTGGTGCGCCACTGAACCTGTACGCGCACGACGGTATTCATTACTTGGAGATATTGCAGTGACGCAACGCGCGTGTCACGTGATGATGCGCGTCAAGACTTGTTAGAACGTAGGTCATTCATTTGTATTGCCCGTCACTACATTGTAATGATAAGTGCTAATGCATGTTTTTTTCTTGTATATATGGTTTACCGTATTATCTTCATAATATGAAGATATTGAGGGAAAACACTACGCTTGTTTTCCATGTTTTCTCTGTTTTTCCAAAAACTTTCTCAGAAGAATAAAACCTTTCCATCATGTGCAAATTGTTAGAATAGAGAAACGTAAATGTTCATCGATTACACATTCTCGATTTGCGCCTTTGCGGCTAGTGGTGCAACGCATGTGTATACAGCTCCAAAATAATGCGTTAGACCTACAATATCATTGATGCAAGACATATACCTGTTTATGCCAAGTAACATCGCTTATGGTGGTGTTCATCACACACAATATACCTAAGGTAAGATAGAAGACAATGTAAATACAAAGGGTACAACAAATACTGAGGTTTCACTAAACAAATTAAAATTGTTGATGTGGAGTTAACACTTTCATTATCGAACATAATCGCAGATTAGTACTAACTCTAGCATTAGATAGTGGTCTATAGTAATGTAATAGTAATATAATAATGTTCTATTTAATGGGAGAGCATGAGTTAAATGTTGCACGTGATGAGAACACAATTTCACCAATATCATGATCTCGTATGGAGAGTGGGGCAAGTTAAGACTTCGTCACGTAAGACCGAAGGATAAATAAGATGAAAAGGAGAGATTAAGAGAGGGGAGGATATGACAAAGAGTTAAAATACTAGAGAAAGAGAAACATATCAGAAGGACATAGAAACAGAGAGAGAGAGAGAGAGAGAGAGAGAGAGAGAGAGAGAGAGAGAAAGAGGGGGGTCCTCACCCCCCCCCCCCCTCCTCCATCTAGTTGTTTTGTTATGATTTGGTTTCATTTCTGTGAATTCTTTTGCTTCTTTGTATCGTTCTGCTTTGCTCCATCCACTTCTCTCTCGTTTTCTTTTTTTTTTGTTATTCCCGGCCTGGCCATTTTCTTTCTCTCCCTGTGTATTTCATCATCTGAACTATAGTGATACATGTACTGCTTAAAGAAACGACGGGTATGAGAGTCCTTTGTTATTCAGTGACCGTCTTACCGCTTTACCATTTGTCTCTATGAGTAGAAGTTCAATATTCTAAGTCATCTCCAAGGTTACATCTTTATCTTTGAGCTCTCAATTGGAACTGAATTTTAATTATACAAATATATACGTATATATAAAGCATCTCATCAAACGTCAAAGTCGCCCTATATCAAAAGGCGTATTGACGAAAACAGGGGACATAATTACGCAGTATTGGAAAGGAAAATTAGCATATTAATAACCAAATTAATCTCATTACATCTCCAAGACCTAATTTCGATTCATACCATGATTTAAAAAACCGGAAAATAATATGATTTATAACAACGTAGGCCGATTAATTCTCCCCAATCTGTTCGTATAGCAATCCTCGTTACCTTCTCTGTGACAGTGACAAATGGGAAATGTCTCATGTAATACAATCTCGAGAGAGAGTGTCATTTTGAAGAATATGAATGCAAAACCTCGAATCATACGCAATAAGAAACTTTGAGAAATGTCAAGGAACGTAATTTCTTCCATTTTTCAGGACTCTCAATACAGCTGAGTCTGTTACCCCATTTCCATAGCGGTATTATGAAAGTAAGCCCTTCATTATTTCTGAAACCAAATTTTGAAATTGTGTTCCTTTATCCGTCTCGGTATAAAGCTGAAAGAAGGATTAAAGTGTATAGAGCTCAGTTATCATCAAAGAAAGTTAAACGAAGAAGGATAAAATGTCTGGACGAAAAATATGTCACCATAATATAAAACAGACAGACCTTTGGTGCTCATATGGAATACCAGTTTTGTGAATTGAAGATATATTCGTTAAAAAAAAATGTCATGAGACCTTTTATTGTTTTAAAGGAAATAATGAGTTTTGACTTTTTGTTAGGATGTCCATACGTGGGAGGATCGCAGTGATATCACTGTACAGTTTTCCTACTCCCTCAAATTTTGTTTTCATTAAAAAGAATTGTGGTTTCTTTATCGAATTCCTCTCATCATCGCTATTTCTGGAGCTATCATGCACAGAATCCCACCTTAAATTCTGCAACTCTCATGACTCTGACTTCTCTACCCATGTTCATCAACAGACGGAACTTTTGACTCGGCAAAACCGGGCGATTGATTGCATTACATCGTTATGATTTTGCATCGTTACTCGCGTTTTAAGAAATAGCACCCCGCTTCATTATCCACCGCCATCGTTCGTTTATCTCCCCATCGATCACCACGATCAGGCTGCTTACGAATGAGGGGGAGAATGTCAGGACGCCAGCATGGATGGACGGAGGCGAGGTGCCCCTCTCTCGCCCCGAGCTACCCCGACGGACATGGCGATGGGCGTGATGGCTGCGCAGGTCGACGGTACAACGAGAGCTCTTGTACCAACATCACTATCATAAGATGCTAGCGATCTTTTGTGGTCTTATGATGTTACTCATGAATTTATTCCTCCATATTTTCCTTTTCTCACCCCCCCCCCACTCTCTCTCTCTCTCTCTCTCTCTCTCTCTCTCTCTCTCTCTCCCTCCCTCTCAATGTCGCCCTCTCTGTGTTTCTGTTTTATTTGCTTTATCTCTTTCCCACCTCTCGTTACCATGGTTACTAGTACCCCCTTTCCGTAGTCGTCACGTACCTCCCGTTCTCTCTATTGCAACTCGTTGTATAGGGAGAGGGAGAAAGGGGAAGACGGAACGACAGACGTTAAGGGAAAAGGGAGGGATGGGATAATGACAAAAGAAAAATAGAGACGAGATTAGATTACATGAGGGAAGATAATATTTCAACTTGTTTTTAAGGAATGGTGATATGGTACAGAAGCGACGCGTTGAAAGACTACGAGCTTTGATCTAGGATAAGGGATTGTGTGTATGATCATGATGATCATGCTGAATATAAATCGATTTTAAGGAGAAACATTTATTGGTCCTTATTTTCTCGTCTTGACAATCTACAATCCAGGGGCCTCAGTGAGTAGGTCTTCGAGAAAAACACCCTTGCCATTTATCCTCAAGAACTACTTTGCAAGTAAGCTAAGAAAATGGGAATGCCTGCGAGTCATGCCGTCGCGTATGGAAACACAGAAATACAATTTATAAAAATTTGTAGGTTTGTTTAAAGTGAAGGGTACTAATGTTGTCGAACCGCGAGATCTCTAGCGCGCTGCGATAACACCGGTGGTGGACTGTTTTTTTTTTTTTTTTTTTTTTTTGGGGGGGGGGGGGGGGGCAGTGTGGTGTACGAGGGGGTAATCGGCAGATGATTCGATGTCCTTCGGGCTTTAAACGCTTCCAGTCAACTACACACGCAATTAAATCAAAATATACATGGTAGAAGTGAAATTAATTTTATCGATGTGCTTCTCGGAGTCCTTGGTCTGTAACAGATTATATCGATTCCTTTATTTTCTCTCCCCTCTTCCTCTCGTTCTTCCCCCATCTCTCCCGGGGGCTAAGAGGAGGAGGTGGGTGGTAGAGTTCCTGAGCATATAGTCTATGTTCCAGACTATTGAACTCATTTCTTACTCATGCATTGCAATTACTACCTGAAACTATCATTCCAATTTCTTTACGCGCGAAGAAGAGAGAAAGAATTAATATCAGAAAGAATTAGACTCTGTGACTTAGAACCCAGGCTACATATGACGCTAATGTATCTTATTTTTATATAAAGAAACAAAATATTGTGTTACCAAGTTCTTCGTGTCCACCAAGCTATGTAGATTAATTTCTGATCTCGTTTTAATCGTAAAATGTGTACTACTCTATTAATACATCTATTGTGTCGTCGGATAATCCACTTTTGTCACATGCATTTGAGAAACTTATTTTTTGGATTTATCCTTACATCGGTTGCGTTCCAGTGTTTTTCCTCCACCCCGTTTTCTTACCCCCCCACACACACGCACACAGACACATACACACACATACAGAAAAAAAAAATACGCGCACACATACACACATGCACACACACACACCTTCCTATCACCCTCCTCCTCCTCACACATTTCTCCTTTCTCCCTTTTCCTATCCTCCTCTTTCTTCATCTCCTTCTTGTTTCTCCTCCCATACCACCACTACCTAATTCCCCTCTCATCCCATTCTTACTTATTCTCCCCTACCATTACAACCAGCAGCCTCTTTTCTCCCAACCTCTCCTACCCTCCCGCTCCTTCCTCCTCCTCCTCCTTCTCCAAATCTTCTTTTGTCATTGCCGTGTCTCCATGTTATTGTTTTCGCAGGGCTTTCAAATCGCTAAATTAATCGCGAGATGGTTTGTTCCTGAACGGAAGGAAGTCATTCGGACTGTAGGGGCGAGAACGACCGACTATTGATCGAGTGATGACAAGCATGTGCCAATCAAACGGGTACGTCCACACTGCCGGGATGAGGAACTGTGTCCCTGGATGAAAACATTGAGTCAGAGGGAGTGGGAGAAAGGGACAGAGAGACAATAGACACATATATTGTAAGAGAGACAGAGAGGTAAAGAGAGAGGGAAGATATAGACAGGCAGAAACGAATACAGAGAGAATGAGAAAGATAGAGAGAGAGAGAGAGAGAGAGAGATACAGAGAGAGATACAGAGAAAGGGAGTGAGGCAGACATACAAAGGACAGAACCAAATGGCAGAGAAAGGCGGGTGAAATGAGATGGAACGAGAGGGAAATGAGAGATAGATACATGTTGATTAATACGGACAAACAAATAAGGAGAGAGGATGGGGAGAGACATAAAAACATACGTAAAAGAGAAAGGAAAAAGTGTGTGAGGTGTGTGTATCTATATGTACCATATATGTATTATGAATAAAAGTGTGTGTGTGTGTTTGCGTGTGTGTGTGTGTGTGTGTGTGTGTGCGCGCGCGCGCGCGTGTTAGCACGTGCGTGTCCATCTGTGTGTGCGTGTGCACGTCTGTGGGAGGATAGCGCGAAGGGAATGCTGGGTACTGGTGCAATGCATGCATTTCTTGCCAACAAACGTTTTGCTCCAATTGTCATCGTAACGTTGGTTGATATGATCATTTGTTCATACCAAGCAATGTGTAACATGTGGGTGGACCAGTATCTTTGTTGTTGAGCTAATGTTGATTAGCTTTTTAAATTATAGATAAATCAGAATGTCGTCTGGTTAAAGTATGATATACTTTGTGTACATTGTATGCACAAAAACACGACATTAACTAAAATGTCGAAATTGAGGATTTTTCGTATCTCTTGTCATGATTATTAGAAGTTAATGACAGTAGCTAACGGTGATTTGTCATTTACCATCTTATAAACTTTCCCAGACGGGAGGATCATCGATGAAGCGTTTTACCTCGCATTGCAGCGCGTCCCATCTTACGATTAAAGACGAAGATGATCCCTTGAAATTGAGTATTACCTCCATTTCTTATTAGTTATTAAATATATGCATACGATGGAGGGGGTAATACATCATGCCTAGGCAGAATACGACCGGAATTTGGTAGGTGCTTAAATCGGAACCCTTATTGCCGAATTTCAATTTCAAAGAGTATAAATAGTATGACAAATTAGCCTAATCTGAGCGCAAATCGAATCGCTGAGCCCGCAAGCCTGCGGTATATAACGCAGCGCGAGATCACGTGACAAGGGAGAGACTGACGCGCATGCGTAACGTGTTCGCTCAGAGAGCTTGTCTTGAAAGTTAGGCTGGTGCGGTTTAGAGTTTTAGATTGCCAATCTGTGACTGTGACTGTGACGTGGAATATCCACGTGGACGTGGCGCAAGTGCGGAATCATCGCATCGTTACGAGTAGCTGTCAGTCACAGTCATAGTCGTGGTAATTTAAAAACTCCCTGTTGCCACGAGAGGCTAGGTACGACCAACAGACGGGCTTCCAAAATGAACGCAGATTTCAGGCAAAGCTGTCCATCGGACGTAATACCCATTGGCTACATGTCTGTCCTTTGAAACGACAGCTGGTATACTGATTTCATAATTATTATTATTATTATTATCATTATTATTATTATTATTATTATTATTATTATTATTATTATTATTATTATTATTATTATTACTATTATCACTATTATTAATATTAATATTATTATTATTATTATTATTATCATTATCATTATTATTAGTAGTAGTATTATTATTTCTATTATTATTATTGTTATCATTATTATTATTATTAATATTATTATTATTATTATTATTATTATTATTATCATTATCATTATTATTAGTAGTAGTAGTATTATTTCTATTATTATTATTTTTATCATTATTATTATTGTTAGTAGAAGTATTAGTAGTATTTATTTATTCATTTATTTATTTATTTGACAATGAAAGTAACATTACATAACAACATATCAAGGACATAATACAATACAATATAGATGGAAGAAAGAGACAGCACGTGGGTCAGGGTCCACAAACGTGAAGTCCTTCACTGTTGTCCGGGGGCATGTGGACCCACACACGTGGACACAAGATAACGATACGAATGTCAGGAAGGCAGTATGGGGTAATTCAGGGTAGAAAGGTGGTATGCCAATAGATGTAGATTCAGGTGAGTAGATCATGCTTTATCAGGAAACAACACCAACATAAATTATAGGGGAAGCAAACAAAAACGAACAATAATTGAAAAAAGCTGTGAACGACTGGCAGATGAAGAAGAAGGCCGCATTTACAGCGACATTCAAGTGTTACATTAGCGATTTCTATAATCGAATCAGTGTACAATTTTGAAGAACTAGAGATACCGAATTAGAACAATACTAGGTTATGGTTATATTAGTTCATTGATCGTGAGACCAAGATATATTGGTACTGGCTTCACATAAGAGATGTGATTATTACAGTTGGCTGTACTAGTAAACCAATTGGCCGGTACGAAAAAAAAATACATAAATCGGATTACACATTGGATTATGATGATGCAAATTTGAACGTATTCTTTGGCTGTTGCTATGTCGGGGAAAAGAAGATTTTAGTTTGAACAAGGCTTGTGGCTTGTTAGCATCAATTCTGACAGATATCTAATCAATTGACTATGGTCCATCAAGAGGAATATCACAATCCTCGGTTTTTTTTTCGCTTTTGAAATGAGGTATTTCGTTGAGCTTATACAATCATGATAATGATAACTCGATTCTCTGAAAGTAACATTTACCTTAAGGCTAGATATAGGTTGAGTGAACGAGTAAACTGAAACGATCGCAAGACGAAACCAGATTTATCGTGAAATATCTTAGTGGGATCTTCAGAAAGAGATCGACATCGCTGACGGACGGACATCGTCGCCAGCTAATGAAGTCCGATCAGGCCGAGGATTACAGAGATAGCGACCGGAATTGACTCTAAAACGAACTCCTCATCGATTTCTCGTTTAGGAAGCAAAATTTGTTTATTTCGCGCTTGACGATAATGCGCGCTACGGTGACAAATTAAGTCGTAACGATAGCTGGGCGCAGTATGCAATCGAAAACGAAATCACTACTGCGATTCATTCCGTGGATCGTCCTTTTTGAGTGACCGGCTAAATCCCGTTATTTCAACGTGTACACGAATGAAACCATTGGGAACGTAAGATGGGGATGAATGCTGTATATGGCAGGATTTGGTTTTAATTACTGGAACTTATCTCTGAGATAATTAGTTTTGTTCTAGGAGGTCTTTAGTCATGTACGGGTTGCGACTTCCGCCCCGTGTACGGTACGATGTAATACACCGTCTCTCTCTCTCTCTCTCTCTCTCTCTCTCTCTCTTTCTCTCTAACGTTTCCCCGTGTGTCGCTACTATCTCCTCATACATGTACAACTTATCTAAATAGCTAGCTGAATATATTCTCTTCGCTATGTTACACCCCCCCCCCCCCATTCTGTCCAAATGGCATTCAACTTGATATCTGTATAACTCTATATCTATTTTAATTTTTCCAATCGTCGTATGCACGCAATGAATATACTGTTATAAGTTTGAACCATCGAACTTACGCATGTTACGTATACATTATCTTTCATATAGATTTTCGCACTTGGAAAACAATTAAATGCTTTTAAAATGTTTGTATTTCTTGTAGAAATGACGTTTTGAAGTCATGAATTTCAATGTCCGAAATGTATGCAGTTTTGAGCAGGAAGAGCATGAACCAAGCTGAAAGCACGTGACTCGAGAAGCTGTCTGTGAGACGGTAAGGCTAGTCTCTAGTACTGCGACGAGTCATCAGTCTGAAAAGAGTGCGTATTTCTCTTAGCTTATTCTATCCTTTCCGTCTCTTATTTTGTGTCCCTTTTGGTTGTGTCTCTTCCTCACTCTGTCTCACCACTCTCTCTCTCTCTCTCTCTCTCTCTCTCTCTCTCTCTCTCTCTCTCTCTCTCTCTCTCTCTCCCCCCCCTCTCTCTCTCCCCTTCTCTCTATATCATGTATATTTCACTTGATAAACACACAAATACTTGCATTTCCTATGTTACACTCAGATCTGATATATATTGGTTTATCTCCCTCTCTTGCTCCCCCTCCCTCCCCCACCCTCTCCCTCTCTCTCCCTCACTCTCTCTCTCTCTCTCTCTCTCTCTCTCTCTCTCTCTCTCTCTCTCTCCCTTGCTGTCTGTATCTCTATACCTTCTCTATATTCCATTCTCACCATCTCCTACTTCACTATTTCCATCTCCCTATTATTTCTTCTCTCCATTCTTTCAAGTACATTATATAACTATCAGTAGGCCTATATCATGACAGCAAGCAATGGTCGATTTGAAAAGTGTACATAATTGTTATAGCCTAGGCAGGAACCCCTCTCTTCTATCTTTATTTCATTCTCACGACCCCCCCCCCCCCCCACCTCCTCTCTCTCTCTATCTATCTCGATCGTGTCTTCTCTATACCTCTATCCCTCTTTACACGCATACGAACCAGTGATCCTGAAATGACTGATCATTTTGAAAAGCGTGCATAATTATTGTTGCCCATCATCCTCTCCTTCCCTCTTCCCCCCCTCTCTCTCTCTCTCTCTCTCTCTCTCTCTCTCTCTCACTCTCTCTCTCTCTCTCTCTCTCTCTCTCTCTCTCTCTCTCTCTCCATGCCTCTCTGTCTCTCTGTCTTCATGGTCTTTGTCTCTCTTTCTTCTTCTCTCCGTCTGTCTACCTTTCCCCATCTCGAGATTTCGCCCCCTCACTCTTCACCGTGTCCCCACTCTCCCTCTACGCCTAGCCGTACAAGCGCGAAAGCCTGGGCCTAATCGCCACCCCGTTGTTTTAACCCCTTCTTCTCATTTAGCGCGCTAAGCTTCTCATCTTGGCAGCGCGAGTAAATGGTCCCGGGAGAGTCGGCCGGGTGCATCATCGCCCGTAGTCCTGTCAGAGCGACACAGATGCACTTAGTGCGCCCCCGATAATCATCGATGTATTATATGGTCGTTTACTTTGAAAATAGGTTTGTGATCTACGTGATGAAAACGGCTGCCATCCCCCGGACGGGCGGGTAACGCGATGGGGAGGATTGAGTCTGAGAGCGGGCCGGGCGGGGCGAGAGCACGGGGTGCAGACGGCAACTCCGCCACTGCCGATCCACGCTAGCTGGGCCGAGCCTGACGAGTGTGAGAAGTGCGAATAAGAACGAGGCGCCACTATATGAGGCGTACGTCATACCCACGACAACTCGCACCGCGGACCGTTGTTCGTCAAAGTGATTATCAATACTTGTGCGCCTTGACATGTTTTTGCTTCCCGATGCGTGTATTATCACGCAGATCTTCTCGGAGGAGATTATGATCTGCAGTAGATTCATTAAAGTAATTACTTGGTCACAGCCCCAGAGTGTGTGGGGAGTGCGGGGTGCAGATTGAATCAGCGCTACTGATGAGCGGGTGATGGTGATGATGTTGGTAATGATAATGCTCGGATGATCATGAATGATAATGATGCTGTTGGTGATGAATGATCATGGTGAAGATTATGCCGATGACGATGGCGATGGTGTTTGTGATGCTGTTGGCCATGGTGATTAGAAGGAGGAGGAGATGGGGAGGGGGAGGAGGAGGAGGAGAAGGAGGAGGAGGAGGAGGAGGAGGAGGAGGAGGAGGAGGAGGAGGAGGAGGAGGAGGAGGAGGAGGAGGAGGTGGAGGAGGAGGAGGAGGAGGAGGAGGAGGAGGAGGAGGAGGAGGGGGAGGAGGGGGAGGTGGAGGAGGGGGAGGTGGAGGAGGGGAGGAGGAAGAGGGGGAGGTGGAGGAGCGGGAGGAGGGGGAGGAGGAGAAGGACGAGGAGGACGAGGAGGACGAAGAGGACGAGGAGGAGGAGGAGGGAGGAGGAGGAGGAGGGAGGAGGAGGAGGAGAAGTAGGGGGAGGAGGGTAAGGGGGAAAAGACAGAAGAAGAAGATTATGTTTGTGGTGGTAATGAATGTAGATGAGAATGGGATGGAAGCGGGTAAGCGGATAAAGATGACAGTAATGCATGAAAAATGGCGATTATGAAGACGATATTGCTGGTGATGTTCCGATTTTGTTTATTTGCTTTAATTTCAGATTATTGCCGTAACATCATTCCAAAATGTTTCAATGACCTTCCACTTTCTGTGGAATGCTTCCCTGTAGAGTTAATCTGTATTATTTTTTTCACATGATAGCATTGGATTGTGAACATGCACGCAGAAGCACTGAAACAATGCAAGATCATCTCCATTCAATTCGTCACTTAAAACACGATAAGAGAGACGGTATGATCAAGAATCATGAGGAAAAGAAAGGGACACTTCATTGAAGGAAGAAATAATGTAGTCGCAGAGAAAAGAGTAGAAAGATAAGATAAAGAAGAGAAGGTGGAGGGAAGAATGGAAGATCAGCACACCATTCCAACGGTTTTAATGTATAGGTTCAATTCTGCATGAAGAAGACAGAGACAGAAAATGATGATGATGTTGTTGATGATGATGATGATGATAATGATGATGATGATGGGAGCGAAAAGAATTTTAAGAATAATATAATTCAGAAAGGTGGTAGTAGAAGTAACGGTACATTTAAATATAAGAAACTTTTTTATATAGCAGTACGAGGAATACCTGAAGAAGTTACAGAGATGAAGAGCAAGACAAGAAAGAAAAAAGAAAGGCTAACTATCCTGGGAGAAAAAAACGGAGAATGTCGCCGGATTATCGCCATGACGTGATCAAATCTCCTGACAGCTCGTGTAGAAAGATCAACTCTGAGCTCTTCAAATCAGTCCCTACTACCGGAGGGGGAGTTGTTAGAAGAAGAGGTGTTGAATCGTCGTACCTGGTACCTGGGTATAGCTTCTCGTTTATCGCAGCTAGGCGCTCTGACGCAATAGAATACAATAGATCAGTTGTCATGGTTGTCTCTTTAAGAAAACCCTGTCGGCGACATGCTGTATTCTCAGAACTCATCTCATAAGTTATGAAAAGATCAATGATATTAGGGACCATCAATCGAAGGGATTTTGTTTGGAATTATCAATGATTATAAATTCAAGAAATATTATGGCTTTTGACAGGATTCCTAGGCATTCGTAATATTCATATCAAATTGTGTAAACCACTGAATATCAATTGTTTGGAGGATCCTGGTCGGATGTTAGCATACACACACATACAGCTACACCCATATACACATACACACATACATCACCGAACCCTCCCTTTCTTTCTCCCTCTTATTTCTCACTCTCTTTCTAAACCACACATACATGGACACATACACACGTACAGCGTTTATACTCGTATACACCCAAATGACACATGTAACACACATTAAAATAAACATTAGTCCATGCATGTACTAGTAGCACACAGATACACACATGTTACACACATGTTGCACACACTTCATAAAGAGAGACATACACACATGTATTGATACACGCAGACACTCGCGCATATCAAATTCGATAAAATCACACTCATCCAACGAGCATCTAATCATAGTCTTCAACTAACATGACCAACGAATAACGCCTTACACGCCACATCATCTAACAACAAAATGGAACACGAGTGAGAAAGAATGTTCTTTTAAAGTCTTCCTAGAACTGCAAATCATGCACAATAGTAATTATCAGCACGGTGGACCACTGTACGTACCTTGTCATAGTTTTATTTCACGAGTTGTGAGCCCGAGCTTAATGAGCCCAGTATTGTGTATTCTGCAACTACCTTGTAAACAAAGTGGCGAATTGACAGCGACGCTTGGCACCATGACCCAATTCAATTTACACCTTATATCAAAACTTAATCATTCATTTTGTATAAGTGATTAATGTGTACGATGAATATTTGCACAATGTTACCATGGTTTCGGTTTGCGTCTATAACAATAATTTTTGGAGTAAAGACATGAAAGAGGTAGTTCCGTTAACAAACTTAAATAATTTTAGCTCGTAAAATCATAACTGCCACTGCATAATTTTTCATTTTTATATTTTCAGAACAATAATTACTAACCAACTAAACATTGTGGACACACTGCGCAAGAAGGCGGAACGTTTGTAAGCGGTGCTTGTGAATAACTAGGTCGCGTTAGGGAGTGGTCAAACTTCAAACCTCAATCCGTAACTGCATTATGACTTGTCTGAAATTCCACGCTGATCTACAAATGATTTCATTCTTCTTTTAATTCAGGGAATGTAGCATTTAATCATGTTGAACTATCACTGAAAAAAACCCTCTAGCATGCCTAGTGCACGGCAATGTTGCCGATGTGGAGATGTAGTCTACTAGGGTATTGCATCAGGCAGAGTAATGTTTAGCTAGGCAGGTTCCGCACGCCCTCCTTAATCTCCAAATCATTACCATTTTAAATACCACGGATGTAGTTTGGAGGTTTTGCCTCCCTCTTAATCCCAGTGAGATGCTCGAGCACGGATCGTGAAGATTGATGAAAGAGCAAGCAGAGAGAGAGAGAGAGAGAGAGAGAGAGAGAGAGGGAAGACCCTCCCCAGACCCTGTCGTGTTAATGAGAGATGGGGCAAGAGAAATCGCCGAGAACAATCGCAGCGCATTTCAGCAGCTTAGAAGAAAATTGAGTGCGTGAATTATCGCCATCCACTTGCGTGGAGTAACTGATCCCCGTAGCGTGCATTTAGAAAATGATGTGATATTATGATTAGCAGCACAGGGTGAGTTGACTCAGTCTCCTTCGAGCCCGCGCCGAGGCGCACAGGCAATTGCAGAGCGATTAGAACGCGAGAGCGCCAAACCAATTATACCGCTGATGGCGGGAAACGGAGTGCCAAATGTTAGCAGGATCAAACGCTCTGTAGTCTGTGCGTCTCGCAAAGCGCGCTCCGAGGCAAGCAGATACTACCCCCGTGTCGCTTTGTGCAACTTTGTGCCCCTTCTCGCTAAATCCGAGAGAGGTCTACAGGGAGAAGCAGACGGAGATACCTCGCTTCTCCGCCCGTGCGCGGCCAAATCTATCAGGGAAGACAAAATCGAATTACAAGAAAAACAAATCGGGAAGATGGGGAAACAGGGGGATATGGGATGTGAAAAGACAACATAGGTTGCGTCAACGAAGCCCGGTCTCCAAGGAGTGGGGAATTAGAGTGAAAGGGGAGACGGTGGAATGGGAGAGAGAAGGAGAGAGCGCCACACGTACAGAGAGGAGAGAAAGAGGCACTCTCATGACACAGCAAACACAATTAAGATGGTATTAAACCGTTCATAAAACTCATGACGCTCATGAGCGCCAAGTCGTGATATGGGTATGAATATTGTAAATGCCCCTGGGCGCGTGTAGTGCGATACACTACACCCTGCGTGGGCTCTACCTGTCCCTCGCCTGGCCGTCCCCGTCTCTAGGAAACGGTAAGGAGCCATTCAAGTCAGGGGCAAAGCCGGCCTGCGAGACGCGGCGGATCCGATATCTGCCTCCTCAGAAAGACAATGTCAATGTTCCCAAGATGGCGGTCCGGAGAGGGTATAACATCGCGACATGGAACACCAACGTTATTACGGCTGAAACCCACACCAATTATCCACGGCAGGTTTTCCTGTCTCTCATTGACCCGACTGATGACCGTTAGATGCGAGCGACCGAGACTTCCTACAGCCAAAATGAAAACTGACCTTGCCAACCCCTGACTGAGGGTGAGGGCGTTTTACGGGTGTTTAAAAGTAATGAGCTGAATGGGTAACGGGAGCTTCGTTAATGCAAACACATTAACATTAACACATACTGTCCAAGCATTGCGCTACACGTACATTGCACAGCAAACAGTTTGGCCAACTCTGTTTCATTAGGTAACAACAAGGCTCGTGTTGCTTTATTGGGCAAGCAGATAATAATAGAATACGCGCCGTGTTGTTACCTAATCAAACCCGAGTTGGCCAAACTCATTGTATAGACGGCTCTGCGTACATTACCTTCTCTTCCATCTGATTGGTCGTCACCATGACACCATTGCCAATAAGACGCATTTCAATAATGGGGCCTTCTCTTTAGAGATCAAAGCTCCGATAGACCGATGATCAAAAATACGGTCTTGTACAGAATTTCAAAAAAATTAATGATACAAAGAGGAAGAAGAGTATTTTCATTGCACGGATCTTGACAGTATGGGTGGTTCTTATACATAATAAGTTCACCCATATTCCTCCCATCACTTCACATGCGCAAACAGCACGGACAAACGGAAACCACGTATCACGCATGCGCGATACATGTAGTTAATCAGCTCCAGCCCATCTCGCCTTAAAAACATATTTTTTCGATGTGCACCTATAATCTTATCTTCTTCGTTTGATCAACATTTTTTTTTTCTATTTTAATGAGTTGTACACTGCGTTAGACGCATGACACTTGACGCATGACGCATGACACTTGTCAGACGCATGACACTGGGCGATACCGTCTGCACGGTTTGTTACATCGGACGACAGGTTCCACTTGTGATGTCACAGTTTTTGTCGCAGGTATCAACATTCGTGGAAGTCCATGTTTTATGATTGTACGCGTTGAAGAACGTGTGGCAAAATGAATTGAAGTAATATTGACGCATACAAAACTCATAAGGCCTATATCCAGAATTGTTGGGTGACGAGCATTGCCAATGAAAAAAAAAGAGAGTAAAGTCTTACAAAATGTGCGCAATTAATGCCGGGCAGGAAAGCGCGCAAAAACATATCTTACTAGATCATGTAGATAGTAATACAATAGGGATATGTGTGTGTGTGTGTGTGTGTGTGTGTGTGTGTGTGTGTGTGTGTGTGTGTGTGTGTGTGTGTGTGTGTGTGTGTGTGTGTGTGTGTATGTTGTGTGTGTGTGTGTGTGTGTGTGTGTGTGTTGGGGGGGGGGGGTGCTCTCTTAATTTCCTCACGGTAATTACGAAATGTTTTTTTTATATCTTGAGCGCGTTCAGTTCTCAGAGAAATTTTAAGTAGGGTGATGGTCAAGGGTTCAAATTTATCTTATTCTTTATCTTGGACGTTCGATAAACAAGTTGTTCAATACTTTGCTTGTTTTCGGTAAAGTATCGGCATTGTTTATTCACAGGTACATACCGTAGGGAGGGGGTGCTTTAAATGGGTGCCCTGTGACTTTTGTGGGAGCCCCTCAAATCTGCCCCCCCCCCCACACACACACTCCAACGAATGAATGTGTCGTGATACTAGCCACAAACCACCTCGCCCCGCACAATCAAACCATTTCTACAGAAGACATCCAAAACTTGTCATCTTCAATACTAATTAAGCAGGTATAGATAGTGAGCTAGGCCATATGACATTATTACTACGTTATTACCAACTATACTATTTGACCACAACAGGCTTAGCAACATACAAGCGTGCGTGTCATTTACGGGAAAGGTCAAGTTCTACACCATTGCAACACGCGTCCCTCTCAACATGGTAAGTAGAACTATAATGATGGTAGCCCATTCATATTCATTGCCACCATAATCGTATCAGCCTGAAGCAGATGAATCAATCTGTAATGAATGATTTTGTGTTTGAAATAGATCAATAACGCAATTAATATAACGCTTGATGTACATGATAAAGACAACGCGCATATGGTCGCCACACCAAGTTAATATCACTTTGAAGTCTGTATTTGGCGTAAGAGAGATTATCGGAGAGAGCTGCCGCAAAAGTAATAATCAAAATGAACACAGACTATATAAAGGTGAGATTAGTGTAACAAAAGGGCGCATAACAGCTGATGGGAGGAGGAGAGAGGTGTTTTGAATGAGGTTGGATTAGTTATCTGATAAGAAACAACAAATTCACTTAATTAATTATATTAATTACATGACTTATAAACTGACAAAGTGAGTTGCGTCGTTATAAGTTAATGATCGTGTATTGTAAAGAGAGGGAGAAGAAACAGATGGAAGCTGGTTAAGGGCATGGTTCCAGCGCCCTAACCCCCACCCCCTGACATTTAATCAAGCTCGCCTGGTTTGTCAGTGTTTGCGAGCGTTCTAGCGTGAATATGGAGCACATTTAAACCTGGTGATTTAGCGCACCAAATCTCTTGGCTGTGCTAACATGCGGCTAACTGCCACAACCATACCAACTCCACTGCCTGATCGGTGACACTTGAAACAGAAACAAAGAATAAAATATAAAGAACAAGCAAAAATACGAGAAAATGAAAGTTTGCTCGAGTGAAAAGATTTCCCCCCTGCTACATGACATCTAGCAGATTATGGGCGGGATCGGAAGCAACAGGCGTGCACTGTAATAAAAATACGAGAGAAAAGTACGATAAAACAACTGATTAATTGAATTCTCTTACATTTTTAAAACGCTGTCGGGCGGAACGCGCGAGGGCCACAGAAGTGCATGCGCAGCCAAGCATTGCCCCAGCTCACTAGAGTACTATCAATCTTGTAATTAACCGCGCGCTCTGTCAGCGAAGCTCACCGCGCGGACTAGGCAGTCAAATGATTTATTCAAAGACAATCTGTGGTTTTTTGCTTCACTCTTTTGCTTCTCGCAATTTATTACGAGTTGTTAGAAACATGTTACCCCCGAGAAGAGTATTTTACTTGACATTGACTGCTCATCGAATTACACGCTTCACTGGTAATGGCAGTTGGCATTGCTTACCAGTGATCTTTAAACTTGCCTGTATTTATATCTCCTTGTAAATTCATTACAAAATTGCGAACTGTTGCATTCACTGAAGTAAAACTGGCTGATGGAGATTAATCCGTTGAATAATTAAAGTCTCTCCGAATCTGAACAGAAATCTGTAAAACCCCATCCCATGAAGTGTAAAATGTATTTGATTATAATGGAATTCATTATTTGATTCTTTTCGAACTTTTATATAAATGTTTAATGCTAGTGCAAATGGCTGCATATTTCGAAATTTTATGTCATTAAATTAACCTTTTACATACTAGTATTTGATATCAGCCCAGGGCTTTTAACAGTTAGATCTTATCTGCTTATTCATCACAAAATTAAACCATTAGTGAAATAATCTGATATCTATATATGGTGACAATGATTTAGGTAGCTTTTTTCACACATCATTTTATATAGTGATTGTAATTATACGAAATTTGAATGAAATCATATACGGAGTGTTTGTGCTACGAATTACAAGGCGAATAAGAAAAACAATATTCCGACTTTATGAAACTTAATAATAATAATAATAATAATAATGGCAACTTTTTTATATGTTCTTTGAATATTTCCATGGTGAGAGTGAACTAATAAATACAAGAAAGGAAAAGAAAGGGTGAAAAAAGGAAAGATGATTTTTTTTTTTTTTTAAATATCATGTAGGCCTATCCCATTTTCACTCTTTCTTTCACTTTCTTAACCAACAAGTGGATCGAATATCCTGACAGAATGCAACTACATGGTGTTACCGAAAGTTTTACTATTTTCTAAATACTACAGGCAATGGTATTATTATCAAAGAGAACTTGCCGTTTTGTATTATTTGGAATAGTGTGATAATTGATCCAGTGTTTCTCAATGATATAACGGAATTGGGATACATCGTAAACATGAAGATCAAAAGTCGCACGATAATGTTGAGAGAATTAAAAAAAAACATGGTGATTAACACCTTAATTCGGATTATTCTCATATCATATCATCAAATGATCATTTTTTGACATTCATTGAATGAACTCGTGAACATACTCTAGGCTATATATACGTTTGTATACTCCGTCTGTTTTCCAATATGTATTCTTCTAGCTAAGCATTCTGTCAAGATTGTCTTTCACCATCTAAGTTTTATTTGAATGTATATGAATTGATAAATGGTTATTTTTACTCCTTCATTCCTCAACTCGATGAGTAATAGTGCATATTTACATCAGCACTACGCAGAACTTAAACATAGAACCATATATTGCCAAACACAAAATATAAGGCAAATCATGTTTTTTTAAAGAAATATTAACAAACGTTAAATTCCCATTATAGATTATCATTATGAACAACCCACTAATGTGTCTCAACTCTTGACAAATACCAGAATGGAAATAATTGGTTAAGTTGCAAAGGACCATTTGCTTTAATATTCCTTATTCATTTCAAGTCTGCAACAAAAACATCGCAGAAAAATTCTCATGTACATTTATGTTTTGCAAATCCATGTAGCTCTATATTCTGATTATGATTGTGCAGAAACTATCTAGTTAAACGAATATTAAAGATCTACTGTCTATTGATTCAAATCGTATTTTCAGCACGAAAGTACGAGCCTTACTAAGGCAATGGAATAATCGGTACTGACCTGGCATACTCGAACAGTTTATACCACAGTATGTACTTGGTTATACGAATAACGCGAGAGAGACATAAGGGGGAATCAGAGCTGATGTCGCATTTACCTGCCGAACCCCCAAGGTGCTAGCCGGGTTGGCACCCGGGCGGAGCGGACAGGTGGACCGCTCGTTCGGAGCTCAATAAACCCCTACAGTCAAGGTTTATAGACAGCCAGCAAATATTTGAAGCAGATCTCTACAAGGACTAGTGAACCATAAGTCCATGGACTGCCTTTGGGTTTTTCCAAAAAAACAAGTCAATCCTGGACCGGATCATTAAGATATTGATGGGTGATATTATATCTGTCGGCTCGACATAAAAGCTCGATTTGTAGTTTATAAGGTTTAGGGAGTTTTTACAGGTATACCAAGATGAAACGAAGACCGACCAGGTGACTCTGCCGTCTCCAACATTTCGAAATGCTATCAAAACAATTCCTCCATTGACATCCTTGTCGCCAGAAGGGATATCAAGGATGTATAACATTTGATTCGACCCTTGATGATAATGTCTGTACCCCTCCCCCCCCCTCCTCCCGACACACACAAATGCACACGGAAACACACGCCCTAACACACAGAGACACGCCTACACACCTACACACACACACACACACACACACACACACACACCTACACACACCTACACACACACACGTACACACACTCACACAAACACACACACACACACACATCTGACAGATCTTCAAGAAAGTAGACATTATAGAATACCTCTAAAGAGTTACGCACAAAGACATCATTATTATACTTGTGTTATGAATTATTTTCTCAGGGATTTAAAACCTAGCATTTAGCTTTTAGAAATGCTTCGATCACTTTGATTAGTACGTCCGATAATTAAACTTATGACAATTCTAATTACTGCCACCGTACTAAGCCCAACACACAAGTGAGAGTAACATGTCAAAATGGTTGAGTGAGCAAAAGGGAGATTGGCAGGAAGAGATGACTAGATGAATTAATACCTAGATGAATGGAAAGATAAATAGATAAATAGATAGATAGATGGATGGATATAGAGAGACAGGTAGACTAGTTCTCTCAGCCATACATTTTCCAAGGAGAATGGGGGAAACGCTTTATGTAGATGGACAGATATAATTTCCACTGTAATCACTTCGATACGAAGCCACCAGAAGCCATACAGTCTATCTTTCTGTTTGGATGTATTTTTCTCTGTCCTCATTGTACAGGGTTTGTCCCTCAGTTTGATAACTGCTTTCCAGTGTAGCCATGTCTAACATGTACATGAAAACAATAAAATATACATGAACATATACATTTTGATACAATGATTCGAAGGATACATTACAGTCACATACAAATTCATTTACTCACGACGACGTAACAGTGAATACACTATACACAGTACAAAATTCATAATGAACTTCATAGAAAGAATACAACATGGTTTATTACGGATTTAAAAATAAGAATGTGAACATCGTCTCCGATCATCTAGTAATTTACATTTCGTAATAATGTAACCATCTCAAATTGTTTAGTGTTTGTATATGCAAGGACGCTGTGATTATCAGAAAATACTACTTTCGTTTAGAAACTAAGATTGAATTTACTACAAATGTTTTTGAAAATATTTAGCAATTTACACGATAAGGAGGTGTGGAAGATTTCCAAATTCATCAATATGAATTGAATATTTCGAATTATCAATAATCTAACCATAATATCGTCGAGTTGCAACACATGACATTGTCTTTCTGAGGAAGAAAAGAAACTGACCACTTCGTCGTCGAATAAATTGTCAAAGGTTAAAATGAGAATATTGTACTCACAATTTTCGGTCATTGTAATAACAATAATAATAATAAAACATTCATATACCGCATAATATTAACAATCTCTACACGCTTTACAATCATTTTAAACGTAACGGATTACATAATGAGCAAATTTAACGTCATATGATTATTATCAACATAAATATAAAGTATACAAAAAGACAAAAGCGTTTTTAAAACCATATTGGGTTCTTAATGGGAGAGCATGTAGTATTATAATGTATACTCTGTTTCATTCAGTTGAATTTAGCTATAAAAGGTGTGCAGTTAAATCGCAGTACTCTAAAGTGGAAATTATATCTGGTTACTGTTTTTTGAGTATCAATAACTTTTAAGCATTGTCTTGCTAAAAGAAAGTAGTTCGAGGCTCTTCTGATGAATAGTAAGATAGATCAGTCCCGCTGATGTGTTTGTGCGTTAGTCTACTCACAAACCATGTAGTACGTAGTTGTCTGATTTTACTAAATTTGAGTTGTTGTACATCTCTTTATTTGTATTCATCCCCAGTCTGAGTTGAAAGACTATCAAATTCCAAGGCCTGGAAGAAATCTTTAAGAAACTAATCATTAAAACATAATGTTAATATAAATCATATTGATATTTGAAGAATGATGTTTCCACCATGTATTGCAATTTTTTTAAACAGTTTTAATATCCATCCTATTGCCACGATTACAGTAGCCACATGATAAAACACGGTATAATCAAAGGCATGAAATAATTTTTATACGCACACTCATACAACAGAACAAGTCTATTCCAAAATAATGGCCTTTATAGTTTATACAAAAGCTGAATTCTTCTTAGCATCTAGCTGATAAGCAGAGAGCATGAATTGAGAAAGGTTGAAAAGGGAATATGAAGAACATACAATTGAACCGTGAGAAAAATCCGAAGATCCATCAAGAAAATTCCGTTGCAAACAAGCCAAAGTGCGAAGGCATTTGGCAAAATGCTATGCCCTAATATTATTTTTGTAGCAGGGCATTTTAGGGGGCAAACAAACGCGGACAGTCGAATTAAAGAAGTTGTTTTTCTTTTATATAGAAAGACGTATGAACAAACATAAGCGAGTAAATAGTCGTGAGATTGCCTGTGCCCAAATCGCGGGTCGTAGGCGGGTTTGTCAGGACGCTCTTTGCCGGTGTACGGGCATAAAACGCCCGCCAAGATTATTAAAACTATCACTTGAACATCAGTATGATTGGAGAGCCATTTAATTCCCTCTTAACCGCGTTTAGCACCTTCATAAAGTGCGCGGTGCCTCTGTAGCCGGGGTCAAAGGTCACAGAGCCGACAAAGGAATGATCTCCTTGTCCTCTCTTAAAACTTTTCTGTCCTCTGCCAATTCAAATAGTCATCGAGAATCTTCACGATTATGGGTGCTCGATGAGCAAGAGGTGAAATAAATGGTTGGGATCGGAACGAATCGCGGCCGATTGTTACCCCATTGAATCCTGCGGAGATTGAGGGCAAGTTTTTACGACTTTAATTTGCTGGCAAAAAGGGCTCCGATTATTCACCAAACAACTTTCTTTTCTCGGCACCCTTTAGGTATCTTTTAGGACATCGTTATTACTTCTCTACGTCGGTGCAGATTGCGGGCTGTTAATGCGGTGGTACATCCGTCAAATGGGTGGAAATTGTTTCACGCCGACCAGTTAATAATCGCAGGGGGAATGAGTGCAGTCCCACACACGCAGATTTCTGATGCCCTTCGCGGCTTTTATGACAAGCTCCATTCTTTGAATTTGATGACGGTTGCGGTGTAAAATTGGTCGAGGTTATAAAATCTACAGGAAGAGAAAATCGGGGGCTTTAACAGAAAGACGGAGTTGTCTTTTATGTGAAGGAAGGGAGATGTAAATCTGATAGTGATTGATAGTTAATGATATCAAGATCGGAACGCTGTACAACACAGTCCGTCTCATCTCGCTCATTGACATCCGTACAGGTTCTGCTCTCACTTTATCCCTCTTTCTCTCTCTGACTCCTTTTGATAAATCTATCTCATTGAAGAGAATTTCTTCATAATTTCCCAATCAATTAAGCCTGGCTTTTCTCGAGGAGGGTCCATAATAACGTGTTCGGCTGATGAATGGCAGTTGAAAATAAAAAGGAACATAAACAAGCCCTCATTTCACTCAATGATGACCCATTTTCGGATTTATGCGTCCTGCGATAAAACCAACGATTGAACATAATTAGGTAGAACATGCTCGTTTTTAATGCCATGCGCAGATCGAGCCGCGATCTACAAAGACCGAATGATTCTACACTCGGGAGAAAATAATAACCCTCCTCCCTCACCTCTTCAATTGATTTGAGTATTATTGATGCGATGATCTAACTAAGAATAAGCTATTAATCAAGCTCATAAGTATCTCAGACCAATCCCGAGCACTAAGAATAGGATGGGGGAGATGAATAGTGCAAATTGTGGAGATTGCGTGCTTCATTTATCACGTGGTCTTGACATGATTAGGAAGTTAATCTGGCGAGCTTTGATATAGGCGAACCAAGTCTTGACTTCTCTAAGCTTTGAACAGTACATGTATGTGTGAGGAACAGGATAACGTGAGACGGTGGCCTTCAATGGCAGGTCGGGGTGGGGGTGGGGGGGGGGGGCGGATGAGGGGTTAACCCCCCCCCCCCCCCCCCCAATATTTTGTATCCCGTATCCCATGTCATCATGCAACCATATATTTCCCTGGAGAGTTGGGCGGACATGGGTGGGCGGTAACACCCCCCTCCCACACCCCACCCACCCCCCGTCTGAAAACCCTACCCCTACTCCTTTTGGTATCTCATAGTTCCTATCCGTAATGATCATATCAATATTTTTTTTTTTTTTTTGGGGGGGGGGTGTGATGTATTAAGCAGTGGTTGGATCCATACCACATTCCTTCTGGATGTGTTCCTATCTAACGAAACTTGCCTGGTGTAGAATACTGTAGATCAAGGGAGTAGGGTTAGTGTTAGGATTCGGGCTTAGTTTGGTTTAGGATTAAAGATAACATTATATGATTATGATTTTGGTTAGGATTATGGTTTTGGTTAGGATCAGGATTTGGGTATAGATCCTATTTAGGATTAGAATTTGTGTGGGAATTGGGTTTGGGGTTGGGATTAGGTTTGGGGTTGGGATTAGTGCTTGAGTTGGGATTTAGATTGGTACTGATATTATAAGCATGGATTGGATGTTCTGAGGTTGCAGGACGAGCATAGGATTATCATGATTGTGGTCACATGGGCTAAGCTGAATTTCCTGTAGATTATGATCTTCACTTAGAATAACAGCGGTGTGCAATGATACATAGTTGCTTTCGTTATACCATTTCAAGCATTGTACTTGGACATAAAACTATTTCTGAAACGAATTTAAGAACTTATTCAATATCCCCATATTCACTAAAAACAACAGCGGTGTGCAATGATACATAGTTGGTTTCGTTACGAATTTAAGAAGGAAATCTTTTCAAAGCCAATTTGTAAAAAATATTTTAACACAGTTTTTTTATGCATTGATAATGTTGGTCTACTGTTGGCCTTATATTCGACAAATTGCTCCGGTGTGTAATCCCTTTGGAAGGTAATTTAATAAAATAATCTACTAAATAGATGAGATGAATTTCTCAATCATGTTTAAAGAACATTTATTGTATGAATTATCGTAGTGTAATAAAAACGCATTATTGCGACTGATGTGATTGGAATATCTTAATTGATATCCACCAAAGCCTGCTCCTGGGAATCATTTTTTCTTTGGAAGGACCTGTTCAATCTAAATTCCTCTGATTGGGAAGAAATAATTTCAAGAAATGTTAAAAGCACCATTGATACCCGCCTTCTCTCTTTCTTTATTGAACTCTCCGATAGAGCAATAGTCCTATATTATTTTTTTATCTAGAATAAAAAGGTATAATTATTTTCAGTGTTTTCAATGCAATTAATCACCAGAATATTTCGGCATATGTTTAATTATATGTCCCCCAAAACACACTCTACACAAAATGATATTATCACTCAGAAGGACAAGAAATCAGTCGCGTTATTTAAGACGTTTTCGCCTTTCAAGGTTATAGAAATGAAATATATAGAACTACTCCGTAAGATGTACTGTTAAATTTCTAAAAATGATTGTTGTTCATTAAGTACTGAGATGTCATTTATAAGGTAATTGATACTTGATGATTTAAGAGATGATCCCTGTCACAACTTGGACAGGAAGATAGACTCAATCGGTTAGTTGAATAATATTCTCCCTTTTCCCTCTCAAATATTTTCTCCAGGGAGAACACCGAGATCCCTTTTTGTTGTTACTCATTTGCTCTCTCTTGTATTGCTCCTCCGTCACACCCTCTCTCTCTCTCTCTATTTCTCTCTCTCTCTTTCTCTCTCTCTCTCTCTCTCTCTGTCTCTCTCTCTCTCTCTGTCTCTCTCTCTCTCTCTGTCTCTCACTCTCTCTGTCTCTCTCTCTGTCTCTCTCTCTCTCTGTCACTGTCTCTCTCTGTCTCTGTCTCTCTGTCTCTCTCTTTCTCTCTCTGTCCTTCTCTGTCTCTGTCCCTCTGTCTCTCTTTCTCTCTCCCTCTGTTTCTGTCTCTCTATCTCTCTCCCTCCCCCCCCCCCCCCACTCTCTCTTCTATATCTCTATTCCCCTTTTATATCTCTCTCGTCATCTCTACCACAATCGCTCTTTCCATCCCCTCACTCTCCCGTCTCTTGATCTCACTCGTCCTCTCTTTTTTTATTTTTCTCTCTCCCTTATTCCTCACACTTTTTGTACGTTTGCATTTCTCATTACACGAATTCTTTTAATTATTGTTTTCAATTCTAATTCATTTTGACCCTATTCCATTGCTTGATTCATGTGCACGGTATTTTAAGGTGAATCATAACGAGGACAACCCCCCCCCCCCCCATGAATAAAATCAACACGATTATCATTCTTGGGACAAGGTTACGGCAAAGACCACCCCACCCTCTTTCTATCTTCTCATCACAAGAATCTGATACCCCCGCACCAGCAAAACTCGGCCCGTTTTCCCAAAGCTTTAATTATACCTAAATTACAGTTTACAAGTCTGCTTGGAAAATTGCATCCGTTATGTTGCAGCGGTGAGTCGTGAGTCATTTCAGGTCCGCTAACTCCTGGCGTTTTATTAAATGTACTAATCAAATCACATTATGTTTCGCTTTGGGGTTCGGGGTCTTCAGTGCGGTGGAACGAGCTATCTCATAACGGCCGAAACTCGGGGCGTTACTTGGCGGGGTGAGCGGCTATTTCTTAATACGGTGTGGTGTTTCGTCTTACAAGAGGAAAAGGGGGGAAAATAAACGAATCGGCTTTCTTTAAGGGGGTTGTTGTATTGGGGGCATATGCCTATTATCATCTTCATTCTCCGCGTCAATTGCCGTTTTGATGCCGCACAATGGCGCTGTGCAGCGGCGCGGTCTTTGTGTAAGTGATAGTCTTAATCTCCCCAATTCTCAGCCCAATAGCCGCCATTCACCGCCGATAGCCGCACGCACAAAGCCCCCGAAATTGTTTCCTTTGATTAGCACAATACGGACAAAATACGATGAAAGCGCAGCTTTACACCTTGAGAGGGACATCGACGGGTTCTTCTTGGCAACAAGTTTAAACGAAATTTAGAGGGAGAGAGAGAGAGAGAGAGAGAGAGAGAGAGAGAGAGAGAGAGAGAGAGATATGGGGAGTTAAGAAAGCTGTCTTCACGCTTGGCTTACCAAAGGCCCCGTCCCGCCAGCAGAACTCGGGCAAAGAACAATCGAAGATCCCGCATTCCATCCCCCGGTGTAAATTGGATGCTAAAACAGCAATATAACTTCCACAATCGTCTGACTGTTTTTCCTTTCCCCTGTCTTCCCCTCTCTCAATTCCTTAAACCACCTCCTTTCATTTGACGACGAGCAGCCATTTTTCTTTTAGGCTATTTAATTTGCATGTTTAAGTGGTTTACTGCAGCGCAGGTGCCCGATTTGACTAACACCCCTATTAGCTAGGTCTGATCCGCAGTCTTGCGTACATCCTCTTCAGCAACTATGAAGTATCCATTTCTTCCTCTTGTTATCAGATGATAAAACATTGCCTTGTGGCGATTGGAAGATGTGTACCCAAGTACTTATCCCTGAAATGCGAGCAAGTATTATATACACATATATCGGAGAGTATGGAGATATATGAGAGCTAACAAGATGAATCCAGCTGTAATTATGATTGCAGCCAGGAAAGAATGGTTGGATGAATTTATTTCTTCATTGGCTTACATAAGATATCCATCCTACGCATATTTTGTGTGGGTGTAGGTGTGAGGGAGTAGGGGAGAGATAAAGAGAGAGGGAGAGAGAGGGGAGGGGAGAAGACGTGGATATTCGCGCTATGATTTTTGTATTCGGTTTGAAAAAGTATCATGATAATTATACTCATTTTTTTGTATTGTGCATTGAAATGCACTACGCACTCTAGCTTTCATTCAGAAAAACAACAACACTGAAGTCTCTTTGATATCTTCATCGATAGCGCTTTCTAGAATGCGCATTTATTGATGAAGCTATAACGTTCACATAATGTTATTTGGAATGTGAATGAGTTGGAATGATTAGTGAGTAACATATTCGTGACACCACTAACACACTCTTATTCCGTGTCTGCTGGGAGAATATTGTTTCATGTATTTTATTCAGGCTCGTCTTTGTTTTCCTCACCAGCATGAACAGTTACAAGAAACCAAACGACAAAGCAGAACGTCAATATTATAAGAAGGGACTATTTGTGTAAATTGTGGACGATAATGACGACGGAAAGTGGATATGGCGTGCTGTCGGCGGCGAGCCAACGTTCGGATTCCTTTGCAGCGCAACAAGCGAACTCGTTCTGGTCTTAAGGACAAAGACGAGTGAACGATCGAGGCCTGCTATTGTTTTGATATCCAAATGAAAACCATCAACATTTACGTAAGGCGCTCATTAAGCACATGGACTCAGTCATTAGTGTCAGCTTGCACGGCGATTAGCAGGCAGCTCTGACTGCTGATTTAAATTGGCTCCCACCATGGGATCTCGAGCTCGGCTCTCCCTCTCAAGGCAAGACAGAAAGAAACAAGACGCAAGAAGCAAACATCTCGTTGTCCTGCAGACGTGCGCGGAGCTCGGAGAAGGAGATAGGGTTAGGGACAGCAATTATGTGGAAGATCATGTGATTAGCGTTTCAAATGCCTCGCTTTCTCCCGTCTCTGGCCTAATAGGTTCCACTGGTGTTTGGAATGGCGATGGGATGGATGCGGAAGGTTGCTGCGCAATTAAAGCAGCATGTTTAGGCTTTTGTTTTTTTATTTAGCATTGTCTTGCGCAAAATGTAGGTCATGACTGGATGTCTACCGAGCACAAGTAGACCTCTTACATACTGCTTTCATTGTTTCTAGACGGTTGTATAGCAGTGGGGAAGTTAAGTTGATTATGTCAGTAACTAGTACGGGTTTGTTGTTTTATTAATGCGTCCATATGTTGATTTTGTAGTCACGTGGCTGGTTAGATCTTAGTTGATCGTTGATTAGTTAGTAGTTTATTATTTTAGTTTATTATGTTAGTTTGTTAGAGGATTAATAGTTCGATGGATGGCAGGTTGACTGATCGTTGATTCGTTTGTTGCGTCATTGCGCTTTGCTATACCGCTCTGATTTTGTTTTGATTTTCTTCTTCCATATTCTGCTTCTAATTTTTCTACCCGATATGTGTGCGTCGATTTGTTACCTTTTTTTCCCGCCTCCGTATTTTGTCCCTTTTAGTGCCCGACTTTCTTTTCTGTGTGTCAACCACCACGACGTCCGTCTTTCATAACAGATGGATCTGCGATTACGCTCGTGTATCGTCGTCGAAGCCGATCACAGTTCAAGTTGGTCATTGTGTAAGCTCATTGCTAAGCTTAATGAATAGCTGGTTGGTTGGGCGTTGGTTAGTCAGTGAGCTTTTTCGTCATGTGACTAGTTGATTAGGAAGAAGCAAGTTACCTAGTGAGTGCATTTTTGGTTAGACATTTAATTAGTTACTAGTTGTTAGAAAGGTATGAAGGTTTTTCAGTATTTGGCTCGTTTGTTGGTTGTCTGATAAGTTAATAGATGCGTTACCTTTTTATATCATACATCATTAGTTCTTAACTTCGTTAATTATGTTGGTTGTTCAGTAACGGTTAAGCATGTCTACTAAAGTTAGTTACTACCTTTATTAATTAGTTAACTAGAAAGCTGCTTAGTAAGTTACTCGGTAAACTCTATTTTTCGTGTTAATATCGTTGCTCTCCAGCATGGAGGGGTGTATGTAGCTGGTCGGATAATGCAATCCATCGTGAATGCCTTGAGAAATCATTGCCAGCCAGAATCACCTCCTCCAGAAGGAGGACGTACCCATGATACACCAAAGTTTGCCCTTGATAAAGCTTTGAAATCGAATAACTCTTATACTTGTATTTTGATATGTTTATTACAAGGAGAAGATTCTCACTACCAAAATGGTTGGAAATGGGGCAATATCACATTTCTTCACTTATTTGTTTAATCATTGTAACATCCTTACCAGAACTATAACTTATTAATTGTTCTAGTGTTTGCCTGTAAACTTGTAACTTTTGATGTTTATTGTGTGTGCAAATACATGATATTCAAGACAACTATATGCTATGAATATAATGAACGTAGGTTTATAACTGACTGCTTTGTTCTGATGTGTAATGTGTGACGTCACATTTCACATGGGTCCAGTCCCACGCTAGAGGGCGTTATTCTTTAAAGTCAAATATGACCTGAATTCTACGACCCTACCCCCCCGCCTCCCCCCCCCCCCCCGCTGTCTTACTATTTTTTTTTCTCTCTCTTCTTTCACATACCTTCTTTCCCATCTAGCCCATTCCACATTTGTGTATATAATAGAGAGAGAGAGACTTCTCATTCGCTATCCCGTCCCTAATCCATAGGTCCCACATTTCCTATTACCAAGCTAATACAAATACAAATGATACATGTATATGTTATGCATTATATTGGTATACACATGCGCAGAATTAAAGAAGAATTTCCGATGAACAGACATATTCATCAATGCACATGCATACATGTAGCTACAATCAATATTTGCTTAGATAGCAGTAGCATCCAGAAGAAGAAATGAAAGTGAGTTTTTGTCTGCTTTCTCTTCTCCCATTCATTCTATTTTTATTCCTTCCTTCTTTTTATACAATGCCCCCATCACATTTGTCGACAAATACGGTAGACGGGTTTCTACATTTTGTCACACACGAACAAAGGGTTGGTGTACTCCGTGTCAGCAAGATATACGTTACCAGACGGCTAGACTTGTAACAAGCGATACTCTCTCTGTTTGCCTTTCACTTCTGCATAACAATGCCTTACATATCACCTTTAAAACAACATCCACACTACGGCAATTATGTATCTTTTAACCTTTTAAACGGTTGATTCGCTTCGTTATTGCCATCCGTTGAGGGGTGTTACCACTCGTTTACCAAGACACACGATCACACGCAGAGAGCCAAGACCAAACCTAAGCTACCTCGGCCCGGGAGGCGACCAAACATGAAGTTCAGGGAACTGGGATGACCATAGGAGGTACGTAGTGAACCCCACCTATTTTCACCCCCCCCCCCCATCCCCACCCCACCCCCATACCCATCAACCTCTCTTCCTTTGGTGCCATGGTTACCCTACATGAACATTGTTCTTCCTCCTCCGTGGGTGATATTGCCGGTGACAGGGGTTATATTATTGGTAGAAAGGGGATTGAGAACAAAAAAGGAGAGAGAGAGAGAGAGAGAGAGAGAGAGAGAGAGAGAGAGAGAGAGAGAGAGAGAGGGAGAGAGAGAGAGAGAGAGAGAGAGAGAGAGAAAGGGGGAATAGAGAGAGGGGGGCGGGGGGGGGGGAGAAGGGAGGATAAAAAAGAGAAGGGGTAGATGAGGGGCAGATGAGGCGTTTGGGAGGGGGGGGGGGGTATTGGATGAGTGGAATAGCATTGGGAAGATAATGTGTAACGAAAGAGGAGGGAGAGCTCAGAGTGTGGATAAACTGAGTGAAAATACAAGACTATGAGGTGAGAAGATAGTGATGAGTTAGATAAGGGAGAGGGAGACAACATAGAGAACGCAGCACCGCAAGATCATATTAAGCATGATGAATATACGAGAAAAAACACGAAATTATCATGATTATGCTACCAGTTACCATGGTAACCGTACACATTCTCAGTACTCAGACAAGGCGCCAATAACACTACTTCATCGCTGATGACATCCAACTTACTACCACTATACCTTCTCTTAATCATCCGAACTGATTACCTAACTGGTAATTCGTGCAAGGGGGTTCGTCGCGCCCTTCCCCCATAACTCTCGCTTCAATACCACCACAGTTCCGAATCACAACTCACCGCACGTAAGGCTTCATTGATTTCTTATTCCAAGATATTGAAACAATCAATATCTCTTCCTATGTTCGTAATGAATGAATCGAAATAACGCGACGGCTACGTCATTGTACATTTTCGTCTCGATATAAAAATCGACATCATCGTCAGCAATCGGTAATTTCCGGACCTAATTGCCAATTTCCACACAGAGGGGATCGGAGGCCAGGAACCCACACGGGCACATCGGGGGCGGGAGCATGAGGGAAGGAGACGGCTCCAACACAAATAATATCCGATGGTTTAAACAGGAAAATACACATTGTCATAAGTACAAAGAACTGCCAAGGTTTGAATGTGAATGTTTGAAGGAGAGAGAGAGAGAAAGAGAGAGAGAGAGAGAGAGAGAGAGCGAAAAAGGGAATCGTCTTGGCTCCGATTTGAGCACATTTTGAATGGAACACGAACGCCGACAAATTTTGTTCGCAGCGGGGGCGGCGGTAGGGGGTACTGGGCAGCTCTCGCCCCAGCCCCCGTCCCAGCCCCCGCGGCTCAATCAGGCCACGATAGGCCTACGAGCTCGACTCCTGCACGGGCCTGCTTGCTGCGATCACAATTAGGGTTGAAATTGTTACCATTTAAAGGCCCACCCGGCAATATTTTATCAATTTGGGGGGTTCCTCCTTTTTCCCCTTTTCAATAACTGCATCCTCTGGACCTTTCAGGCGGGCCATAAAGAGTCCAAATGCTGTGGTAGATATTTCCTCTGTCTCCCTCCCTACCCCCCCCCTCTCTCTCTCTCTCTCTCTCTCTCTCTCTCTCTCTCTCTCTCTCTCTCTCTCTCTCTCTGTCTCTGTCTCTGTATTTGTATCGCCCTCTCCATGTCTTTTATTTTTTTTCCTCTCTCTTTCTCTGTATATTTTTCTGTCTCTCTCCATATCTTACTCTTTCCTTTCCATTTCTCTATATTTCTCTTTCTCTCTCTGTCTCTCTGACTCTCTCTCTCCCTCTCTCTCTCTTTCTCTCTATTTCTCTCTCTCTCTCTCTCTCTCTCCCTCTCTCTCTCTCTGTCTCCCTGTCTCTCTCTGTCTCCCTGTCTCTCTCTGTCTCTGTCTCTGTCTCTGTCTCTCTCTATCTGTCTCTCCCGCTCTCTCTCTCCTTTTTTGTTCTCAACCCCCTTTCTACCAATAGTATACCCCTGTCTCTGTCTCTCTCACTCTCTCTCTGTCTGTCTGTCTGTCTGTCTGTCTGTCTCTCTCTCTCTCTGTCTCTGTCTCTCTGTGTGTCCCTCTCTTTCTCTCTCTCTCCCTCTCTCTCCCCCTCTCTCTCTCTCTGTCTCTCTGTCTCTCTGTCTCTGTCTCTCTCTCTGTCTCTCCCTCTCTCCCCCCCCCCTCTCTCTCTCTCTGTCTCTCTCTCTGTCTCTCTGCCTCTCTGTCTCTCTGTCTCTCTGTCTCTCTGTCTCTCTGTCTCTCTGTCTCTCTGTCTCTCTCTCTCTCTCTCTCTGTATCCCCCGAGTTGTTTCTGTAAGGGGAGAACGAGTCTCACAGTGGTGCGAACAATCACACGAAACATGGGGAACAGGGGCGTAGCCATGGGATAAAAGAGGATGTGCCCCACCCCTTTACACCATGCTCATGTCAACAAAGCATTACATCATAAGGATGCTGCCATTTCAAAAGGAGGAACAGAAAAGAGCAGTACTTTTGTTTTTTCTCATGTAAGCTGGAATGTGTTTTATCACTAATCTTGTTACGGTTCTTAAACATATGTGTTACGAAAATCCCAAGTCTTGGCCGACTAAGGTTCGGCCAAACTCATCATCAGGCGTGCTGTCTTCTTCATCTGTCCTTCTGGCGAACCAACCAACTAACCTTAGGCTAACAAAAGCCAACAATTTATCGAAATCAAATATGTAAACAACGTGAGCTATTAAACAGGCATTTCATAGTGTCATAGTTCATCGCGGTGGTACACATATATAGTTGATCTTTCCGTTCACTCAGACAATATAAAACACAACAATAATGATTAAAGATGTCGTTGCCAAGGTATAATGCATTTTCGTAAGCAGACTCTCCATTCTTTTCTTCTGACATTTTAATTTTGTCTTGCTCTTTTTGTTGTTGCAATGAGGTCTTCTGCGTATTTTTTTGTGTGTGCCTTACTTTCGTATAAGGTATATATCCTTATCAAGTTTTTCCTTGAAAGCTTGTTATCTTTATGCTATATTTTTTTCAATTTGAATTATTGTATACTCTTGTAATATAAACATTATAATTGTGAATTTTATTGAAGTGTCTCATTGCGTGATCATACGACTGTACATTAAATATGTTTGTATGTAAAACATGATTATGAAGTAAATATATCTTTCAAATTGAAATTGGAATTGAATCAGACTACTAATACAATATGTGGAAACAAAATGCTGATAGATTATCTTGAGCACAACACCCGTGGGTTGTTCATATAGCAATAGAGGCCCGTTTCTGCATTAGAATGCCAGTGATATCTCATTTAGAGCTCACGCTAGTATTAATGATGCTAAACCGTTTCTCGAAGAGAATAATAACTCGGATATCAGTGATATCTCGTGTCTCAGTGGCGGCTGGCAATTTTCAGACCAACTGATAGCGTTTCTCACAAAATATTGCAATAATTGATAAAATCGTTTGAATGTTGACATGACTTGAAATGTGGGAAGAAGAATAGCTTTAAACGCTGATTATTTGATGGATTGATGTGTAACAAATAATTTTCTACGAATGGTATTGTAATATCAATCCTTCATTTTCTCTCGATATTCTTGCAAGGTTTCGAGTTCAGTCTAAATTGTGTTGAAAGATACCATTTCAATACTAATCAATGCAAAATGCAATTCGTAAATCGATATCTGTGAAATGTTTTAAAGGGGCCCAAATACGGAAATAAGTGGATGTTTTGATATTAACGACATATAATACATCTCTATTAAACGTACTATCAGTAATCTTAAAAGAAATACACAACACTTGGGAAGTCACTGCTGTTCTGTTCTCAAAGATCGTTCGCTTGAGAACAATATATGCCACAGTGTCCGAGCAGTTCGAGCATTTAGATTTGAGGTTAGAGTTGTAATAGCTTCGAGAATCACCTAAGTGCTAACTATTGGGTATATAACTGAACTTATAATTGTCATTGTTTGGAGAAACTCACCCTAGATCACTTGGAATGTCAAATTTAATAATGCAAAATGCATGCAAAATATGTGGAATAACGATTTATTTTTTTAATATGATATATCAATTCTCTCTCTTTGGCAGGCCCACTTACGCCGTGTCTGGCTCGTAGAATGCTAATGAGATGCTAATGAGATGCTCACGCATATGGTTTAAATTATGCTTTATACACTAGCACAAGATGACGTCATAACACTTGTATCACATACATGACGTGCATACCAGAAGTTGTTGGTATGCAAGGGAGATATTAGACTTAAGTTGTTTTGATTCAACATCATCTCTTTAGGCCTATACGTTATCATCCTAAATATTAAATGATTATGAAAATATGAAAGTAAGAAATCAATGTGAGATATGCACGGCTGTTGTCATGAATATGAAGGAATAATCTTCTTCACCTACCCCTTCCACACATCTCATGAACATTTTTTTTTTTATTTTGGTCCACTTATGTAGAGGAATTTGGCAATAAATTATACAAAACGCAACAATGCGCAATATAAGTTAAGTTTCTCTGATGAGTGCATGATTGTTTAATAGATTTTTAAATGTGTGTATAATGTACATTAGATTTAGTTACAAACTGAATTTCGATTGCTTCTTCTTTTCACTCTTGTGTCATGAGAATAATGTAATATATTTTGGTCATCACATTCATGTACTCATATATTGTCATGTACTGGATCAATCTAAAACGAGCTTATGCTTTTACTTTACCCATGACACTACTGTGTTATCTTGTATGTGTATGAAATGTAAAATCATTTGATTTTTTTGTTAAGTGGAAATAATGTTGAATTAAATTGAGAGTTTATTGTATTCATAACATGAACTTTAATTTATACATGGCTGCATATCAAACGGGGCGTATGAAGTCATTTCCTCTTATTAACCCCAGCGGTATCCTACTCCTCCAAAACGAAGCCCCCCCCCCCCCCTTTTTTTTTTTTCTCCCCTCCACTTCCCGCCCCGCCCCCGGTCTGCACATAAGCCGGTGTAAGGGGAGCCCGCTATGTGAGGTCGAGCTCAAGGGGGTAAGCGGCGGTTTTCTCCCGGGGCCGCTGCCCCTGACAGAGCGACTCATTAGTGCTCGCACCAACAGGGCGCTGGCTGCTCGCATCAAATCGTAAACAACCACTTACTACCTGCTGCGCGACCGTGTCGAGCTTGATACAATGACATCTAGGCCCTTTTCTTTCTCTTCTCCCCAAAAGCCCCGAGTTTTTATCACCTAATTTGGGCGATATCCGATGAGGAATAGTCCTCAAATTTAGGAAAATTGTTGAGGGTGGGGAGCTATAATATTCCCCAAATCGAAGCTAGCATCATCTCTGTAGTGAGTCAGTCGCGCTGTTGAATCTTCCGCGTTGATCTCAGACTCAGCGTTATAAATGTTTATTGCAACGTGCATAGCTCTGCCAATTTGTCTATCTTTGTTCCTTAAATGTGATAATCTTGTTCACAAATCAAATCATAATTTCTTCGTGTAAAGGTAGATGAAGGTGCTTACATATTAAGGCACTGTGTCGAATGATGAGTTCAATCTAAAATGACATTTGATATACAGCGCGCAATGGAAAGTAAATATTGTTTTAAATTCCAGACCGTTCCACCATCTTTTCTGCCTTGATAATACTCATTTACATTGGATAAATAAACTTCTTTGCTTAATGTCGGTTGGTTCGATTGATTTTGGATAAGCCTCGTACATTTAATTTCTGTCCATTTATTTTGCACTTTTACAATCATTAAAGTGATTAGTTTGTTTTCATATATTGTACTTCTTGTTTCACCCTTTCCCTTTTTGTTTTGCTTCTCCGAATTTCCCTTCTAGTCTTCATTTGTTCCTCCTTCTTCTTCCAATTTCTTCACAATCGCCGTATTTACTTCTTCTCCTTCAATTTGTCGACATCTTTCATCTTCCTCCTCTTCCTGATTTTATTCTGATTCGCCTTCCTTTTCGCCTTCTTCGTCTTCCACCCACTGAAATGTTTTTTTTTTCTCTTTCCTATTACACACATATCTCAATATCAAAATTACATGAAACTAAATGATAAACTTGGTATTTAAACCAATTTCAATTTGTTCTCGTATACCCGTGCGAATGATGTACGCAACCTAAGCCGTGTACTTAATCCCGACTGAAATTCATTAATTATAACAGTTAATGAATTATAGCTTTATACACCTTGTTTATTGTTTGCTGTGGTTATTATCATTTCATTATCATAAGTGTTCGGCCATCATAATGTTCTTTAGGAGAAGAGCATCCATTGTCCACAGTTTGTTTCCTCTGTCCTTTTCCTGGCTGTCTTCATCCCTGTCTCCTTCTTCCAATCACCCTTTCAACCCCCCCCCCCCCCCCCCCCTCCTTACATACACACCCAACATCATTGTTCGCACACTTGCAAATCGCAGCCAACCGCATTGTAACAGCGATCTCAATTTGCCTGCGCCTCGGCCTGAGCCGCCGCTGCCTCTGACCCGAACTAACACTCAATTACCGGGCTCCGCCCCGCACGGAGGAGGGCAGCGTTCCGCTACCGGGAAGCTGTCGACTGTCATTTGGTAGAGTAATAACTGTATAATCTACAGCCGAGCGCCACATAGCTTCAGTCCACTTTCCCGGTGTTCAGCCGTGTAAGTCTGTGTTCAATCGCTAAAGAAACAATCTGCACCTTCGTGCAGATTTTGTTACTATTTTCAAGGAGTCGGGATCATTTTATGAAGATCTATTACCATTGTATTTATAGAGTTCTTTATCACCATTCCCGGCTATTCTGAATCTGATGTAAAATGATTGAAATATATTTATTTCGAGGAACGGTTTCGAAAGTGACTTATTTCATGTTTTCTTTGTTGTACAATTTCATGTGAAATCTAATATACGTTTCATTCTTTTCCTTTCCGCTACTATTTGTAGTGTGACCAAAAACATGAGTAATGTGCTATTTTGTCGCGAATGTGAAAAGTTAAGCACATTAGGAAAATGATCCGTGCATGCAATTTGTCTGTAAATTTGTTTTTCATGCAAGCGTGGTTATTTCTAGCTTGCTGTCAATTGCTCCAGTATTCTAAATCAGCATAATCACTACGGGGTACTGAGATGGAGTAATTGCAGCTCGTCATAAACAAGTTACGCCGAGTTGTTACTCTTACCACTTGCCTCCCCTCTCTACTTCTGCTTCCCCTGTCCTACTCCCCCTCCTCTGTAGCTCCGACCATCTCTCACTCTAACTCCCCTCTCCTCTTCTCTATCTTCCATTGCTATTTTTCACTAAGCCCCTCTCCCACTCTCTCTCTCTCTCATTTCCTCTTCTCTATCTTCCACCACTCTCTCTCGATCCACCCTTCTCTCCATCTCACTCTCCTCTTTTCCATGTTCTACCACTCTCTGTCGATTCACTCCTCTCTCACTCTCCTCGCATCTTCTCCATCTTCCAATAATGTGTCGCTCCGTCCCTCTCTCACTCTTCTCTCCTCTTCTACATTTTCCACCACTCTCTGTTGATCCGACCTTCTCTCACTCTCACTCTCCTCTTCTCTATCTTCCACCACACTCTGTCTCTCCACCCTCTCCCACTCTCACTCTCCTTTCCTCTTCTCCACCTTCCACCTCATTCTGTCTCTCCACCCCTCTCTCATTCTCCTGTCATTTTCTCCATCTTTCGTTTCCCTCTCTTCAACTCTCTCCCGACATTGCGGCTCTCCAATTTACCCACCAATTTTCAAGAATCGTGTCTGGTCAGACAATCTGGTGAGGAAGTGCACGGGGGCCCGGGGGCCCGCGGGCGACAAAGCTTGCAGGTGGCCGCGCCCCCGAACATAACATCGCGGCGACAAAATGAACTCCCCTCTTATTCCACCGACCACGCACCGAACACCAAGAAATAATTCCTCTCTAGTTGCAAAATAGCATTCTAATTGGCTGAAAATTAGGAAATTCAAATTGTAATTCCAGGCCATTTACACGTTCATCCGCAGATTGGGAGGCGTGAGTTTGGGTTTGTCTCAGTTTCGCAAGATTCCATTGAATTTCTGGTGACAGTTGATATTCAATCTGTGTCGCGGCGCCCCGCTGCGCGGCTACGTGTACCTATATTGGAGGGGTCGTCATTGCCGACTTGGTTTTCCTCCGATAAAAGTGGCTCTTTGAAGATATGTAACATGATGAAAATTGCATCCCTTGTGCTGGAATGTCCTAGCACTGACCCCGATGCTCTCCTTTACTAAGAGCAGTAATCAGAGAGGCTTGGCTAAATGCCTTCAATAAAATCTTCATCAGTGATAGATCCATTATCTTGGACGGCAGAAGAAATAGGTATGAGGGATAAGATTCTTTTTTATCTTCCTTCTGGTAGTTGTAAAATTCCTTCACGCATTTTTATCCTTTTTTGTCTTGTTAAGATTCAAAAGATACGAGATCCACTTTCAAATTCCATTCCTCTTGGGTAAAAGTTAACCGTCAAAAAATTGTAAAGTACGAAAATATGAAATGAATCGTACAAAAATATTAACTTCACATGACAAATTCTACTGACCAAAATATTTTGTTAAACCGTTTTATTTTGGGGTTTTGGTGCAAAATTAGGGCAGGAATCTATGTCGTGCTTCCTTGATGACTTCCCGGGAATATTAGGTAATATATAACCATGACAAATGGAATAGCTTTCAAGACATCACAATGGAGTTGCTTTTGTGCTGGTTTCCAGCATTCACAGCAGTTGTAGATGGTGGGTTAGTCTTGCATCTCGAAGAGCTCAAATTATAATTGACTGATATCTCAACAGCGTATACGAACGATTTCAGTAAAACATCATAAAAATACATAACAATTAAACCTTTTTTGTGTAAGGTAGCGCAAAACATTGAACACATAACTCTATTTCTTTATGAGCTTGCCATATTGTGCAATGAAGGGATTTCACTCCATGAATAATTTAAGATGTGTTAAAATTCATTAGCATATTTATCTGCTGTGAAGTATTGGTAGTCGCTCGGATATCAAGGGAAGTCTCCGCATCACCCCAGCTCGGCAGACACTGGTTGGGAATCATATATTTGGCTAGTTATGTCTAGGAGGTAACACAGTACACACCTAAACATGGATGAATGTACATGTAGAGTAGAACAGACTGACCTATACCAATATAATAGTGATATCGATGTAAAGTGAGAGTCGGGAGGGAGGGTGAGAGAGAAAATGATACACACATAGAGACAGAGGGACAGACAGACATACAGGAGGGATGAGACAGACAGGCAGAGGAAGAGAGAGGGAGGGAGAGAGAGAGAGAGAGAGAGAGAGAGAGATAGAGAGAGAGAGAGAGAGAGAGAGAGAGAGAGAGAGAGAGAGAGAGAGGGGGGGGGGGGGGGGTGGGGGAGAGCCGGAAGAGAAAGAAAAGAGGATGTGTGTTAATGGTACGAATAACCAGTCGACAGTAGATGTAAAAACGAAATTTAGAAAAAAAAAATGAAAATAACATTAGCCTTAATTGAAAAGGAAAATCACTTTTGCCGATCAGAACCTATACGTGTAGATCAAAATAAAAAAAAGCTAATATTCCAAATGCATTTGGATGTAACTTAGCCAAGAAGATTAGTCTAATCACATCAGTTTATTACATTAATTGAACTGAATATTTCATGAACGCATCGAGTCGACGTGGTCTGCATTTTCACGGTCTCCTACTCACATTTTAAATCTCTGTTCGTGCACGCTCGCAGCTTAGTATATCTTTATGGTCAACGTTCTACCTCACTCTTTAACCGTTTCAGTGACATACATAATGCGGCACTATAGAATATATCGTACTGTTTGTGCGCAGATATGATAGTAGCGAATACAGAGGTTTTTCTTAGATGTTTATCGCAAACCAACATGACCACTTCAATTACAACATAGCATAAAAAAGCAACAACAAAATCATCAGAAAGGGTAAAAGATATTGATGAAAATACAGAGAATGAAAAGGCAGTAATATTGAAAACTCCTACAGTATCATTTACAAATCAAATCGCCACTTCTTAAAATTAAAAGGTATTTTGCCGTTTCATTCAGCAATGAAATATTCTATTTCTGTTTGTCCCGTTAGCTCATACAAAGTTCAAAGCAATGCGTTTTCTTCCCAGAAATATGTGTAATAACATAGAACTGGGTGATAAGTAGTGCACACACGACATGATTATGCCTAGGCTTTTAATGTGTGTGAAGAACGTCACGGCTTGCTTTTTGATATTGATGTTTTTACTTTCATATTGAGATTGATAAACCATGCATGGTGCCCAACCTCTCCAACTCTGCAAAACCATTTGTTGTGGTTCTACGAAGCACCATGTTTGTTTGTATCACTTGTTTAGAAGATACATACCGTAACAATACAGTATGCCTTGTAGTTATTATTTCTTCTATAGCATCGAGTTTTGATGCGGTGCTAAGAACTATTACTTAGCATTCAGAAAGCTGTTTACC
This sequence comes from Arbacia lixula, assembly GCA_963669155.1. Lineage (NCBI taxonomy): Eukaryota > Metazoa > Echinodermata > Echinoidea > Arbacioida > Arbaciidae > Arbacia > Arbacia lixula. The sequence goes on from OZ022584.1 coordinate 20,709,870, forward strand.
ATTTGTGTTTTTTCGTATGATACCACACTTTCACACACATTGGCTGACATGTGTACACACTTTCACATACATAGATACATGTAAACACAATGTGTATACATCAAATTTATTTATTTTTAAGCGTTGATATATTAATCTGTGGTAGCATTAATGTATTGGTGTTCAGTAACATTAACCTATTGATTTATATTAGCTTTAATGTGTTGATTTTTAGTAGCATAGAAACTAATCAAAACGTATTTTTGAAAGGGTAAGTAAAACATACCTGTATGATTAGAACAAAATAACACAAAGGGGTAACGCTATCAAAATACATAAATTGGTAATATATCACTGGCCACACCAAGAGTTCTCTCGAGTGTGCTTGGATGGTCTGATGATCGATCATAAATGCAAACATCTATGAAAGTTGCATCACCATAAATCACCCAGAGAACTCGAATATATTGTTTGTCTCTGAATTCTCTTGATTGGATAACACTTCTGTTGGAAAAAAAACTATGTGCATTCAAACCTTTCCCCCTTTTTTAATTCCTTGATTTAGTTTATCGAAATAAATCTTTCGATTCAATATAACGATATAATCGAACTTAGCAAAAATACACAATACAATTCCAGAAAACATGCCACTCATAGACTGATAAACAAGCAGAGTACAAATTAACGGAGCCAGCTATAGATTACACGCTCGTGGTGAGTTTAACATTAGATGGGCGCAGACGGAAATTGTCTTGGATATTGTTTTATTGACATGTATGCTCAGTGTGAGATTCTGAACAAAACAAAAAATAAAGGGGGCGCGTGCCTCTTTCCCCCACCACAGCCATCTAAACACAACAAGAAAAAGTAAGCCCCCCCCCCCCCCCCCCTAAGCAAAGTAATATAACTTTTTATATTATAACTCCACCCACCCGAGCTGGTCAAACTCTGTATATAGATGGCTCTAGTCCCCACGCCCCATACACCATACACCCCTACACCTCCTCTCAATCTGGACTACACAATTTTAGCAAGAGCAAGGACAAGTTTTATAGTGACAAGAACGAGAGTATAGATGGCGCTCTTGCACTAATAACGGACGACTCACACGTTTCACGGGAACGACGCATACTATAAAAATAAGACTGGGGATGGGAATCTCGCATCGAAAATAACTCCAACTCCAGTTCTAAGTCGCCGATTGATATCTAGACTCATTGGCGTCTCATTCAGCGCATAATCAAGGCTACAATTGTCGCCAAGACGCAGATATGCCGGATCTTGACGCGGAGTTTGACCGATTTACATACTCTGCAGGTCTGTCTCCCAGGGTAGTACATATCGAGTAAGAACTGAGATAAAGTCGTTATCGTTGTGAGTAGCCTTGTTCCAGCCTGGCTGACATTTCTAATCTAAACTATTCAATAAAGGGTTCAAGCTGCGGTAGACTTATCATTCTCTTTTTTTCTCCGGCTCGCTGTAGGACAGGCTGAGATAAAGGCTAATGATAAAGTGACCATACTCGTGCACAGGCCGCCTCAACTTTTCATTTATAATAATACATGTCGCAGAGTATGGAAGCCAGGCTTCGAAAGCCAGTCACGATGAATTTTCATGGAACTATGACAAATCTAAATGCAAATTATTTTCAGTGTATAATTATGTATGGTTTGGAATATACAGGTGTTTCAGAGAAATCAATAAAACTCAAATTAAGTACGGTTTGCCAGAAAAATTTTGTTTTCCGTGCTTCAAAGTGGAACTAGCCTAGGTACTAGGTTGTGAGGTGCATGGACACAACCCAGTCTGTTAACAACTATGTCTGGTAACACAGACTATGCCCCAATCATATCCTCACTCAGCCAGAAGAACTATGACGTCATTAATGCGTAGTCTGTGTTACCAGACATGGTTGTTATCAGACTGGGTTGTGTCCATGCACCTCACAGTCTAGTACATAGGCTAAAGTGGAACCCACTTGGGCAGGGTTTAGGACGTCATTACGCTGCAAAACGAACATAGAATACACAGAATGTACAAAAGCATAGATCAGAGCATTGTATTCCAGTTTACTTCTACCGTGCACACTGACCATCGCAATGCGGACCTTTGTGTGAAGGTACGAGTTGGATGCATAATGGTCCCGTGTGTGTCAACAAGTACTGACGAAAGAGGGCAGTATACTTGTTGCAGAACGCAGTGCAGTTGAGTGATTCAAACAAACCTAGTTCTAGACTAGTTAAATGGGGCGACTAGGGTCAATCTTGGATAGTCGTGGAGTCGTGTTGCGACCTGCAACATATAACTTGACATAAAACTGTCGCATGCCTACCTAATGTGATGGCAGTTGCCAATTGATTGACAGGTGTGATGCACAACATATATTGTAAGTGTATAATAACGTTGACGTGGATATCATTCATTTACATTTTTCATCCATGATTGTAGACAAGAAGCAGATAAGAGATGTTCCACCAGTGAAAGTCGCAATTGCAATTACAACGTGCTACAGTTTAAAAATGGTACGTGATTTATCGTTTGATGGTCGAAGTTGTCAACATACTGTGCAGCTGACATGATGATGTTCGATTTAAAGTGTTCAGTAAAATAATAACAAGTTCTCAATCATATTGTACAGGTGTTTAGTTTGCCGCCATCTACGTTATATATTTTGAAATTCGCAGCTTTGTGATCCCCAGTGACGATGAACATTACACATCCTCATGTATTCCCTCTTCCTGCTCTTCCTCTTCTTCTTTTGATATCTCCATTTTCTTCTGGATGTCTTCCTATTCTTCTTCTTCTTCTTCTTCTTCTTCTTCTTCTTCTTCTTCTTCTTCTTCTTCTTCTTCTTCTTCTTCTTCTTCTTCTTCTTCTTCTACTTCTTCTTCTATTTCTTCATCATCATCTTCTTCTTCTTCTTCTTTGTCTTCTCCTTTGTTTTCTCGTCTTCCTTAACTTGCTTCCATCTCCCTTCCTCTCCCTTCCCTTCCCCTTAAAGACAGAGTGTCCCATTTGCAAAAGTCATGAAACGCAGGAATCAGCAGTATACCCTAATGATAAACGTGTGGGAAAGTCAAAGCACAACAAACATTTTCAGGAAAAGTGACAAACTAGTGATGTTTACGTTTGAAACGTAATAACCGTCGCCTACATTCACAATCGTATTGTCCCTGTCAGTGCGCGGTGCGCCGTACACCGCGAGCATGATGCCATTGAACGCATGCACCTTTGTACGGACAATAGCGAATAGCTGTCTTCGGCCTCTAGGCTACAATTTAGAACCGGGACATTAACCGACGACCCGCCAAAACGTTTTTAAAATCTAATGATCGCTATAACTTCGTTTTGATTCAGTTCCTAGTTCTATTATTGGGAGGGAAGTTCTCATACAGTATTTTCTTCCATTTTCCGTGTTTTTTTTTAAACAAAATGTTATTGTCTTTGACCTGCAAAAAGGACACCCTGTCTTTAAAACAATGCCGAGGGTTTGACATGTGATGTTCAAGACCGATGCTTTGTTAGCATAGTTTTAGCGACTTCTCCGTTCGATAGAATTTCGGCTGCTCAATGTTTCTTAGTAGATCGTTCAAAGATTTTTTTTTACAAAGGAATCAAACTTTTTTTTTAACAGCTTCTGTCTTTCAATGGGGAGGGGGCGGTTTAAGTTGTATCTAAGTCACAACAATATTGAACAGGTCTTTAACTATAACAAATGAACAGATTGGCCCCCATGAATGGAAATAAGTTGCTAATACAAAGAAACAAGTTTACACAATTGGGGCAAAACAATGATTATAACAGTGACAGCTTTACCACTTCAACGATTATGTTACCTAATCTTTGAGGAGCAAGATAATCCCCAAAGAAATAATTTTTTAAAAGACCTGAGGTGTTTCATCTAAGCTACGACATTTTGTAACTGTGTTCCTGCGAATATGATGTAATGGCATGCCATGCTATGACTTAAAATCATATTAGCAGGAACATAGTTACAAAATATCGTGATTACTGTTTAAGGTAAAGGTAAAGAATAGGAATTGTAATGCTCACGTGACTCGAAATTAATGCATAATTGTTATGACAACATCGCGAATCCCGGTCTCATTTGATTCCAAATACCATTATCATTGGAGACGATTCATTCCCGTGATCCTGAAGTGAAACTACCATGGCAACAGCTGCAATAAGAGAGTTCATTGGCTGTTGGCATGGTAGCTACCATTGATGGTGAGTTACAATAATTGAAGACCTATATGTAACATGGCCCTGATCTGTTCTGACATTATAACGGATCCAGGCCTTTATCGTTTGTACTACTTTCACCCATTATCTTTACTTGGAAGCGACGTGATTGGATTGCGTCATTATGATCCACCCCTACGTCACTTAATTCGTGTACAAAATTAATCCTCAACGTTCCATTTGTGGATTGTTCACCATCAATACACTCAAATCTCATAGAGCAGCATTTAGTCTGGCACACAAAGTTTCTTCTCCTAATGTAACATCACATTTTTGGCGGCAAATTCAAGCTGCTATTCTGCGATCGACACGTATATATTTCGGGAACCCCGGCTGTATTCAGGACAAATACTATCCAAGACAAAGTGAAGTGGTCATATCGTAGACGTACTGCCTCGGCCCGGAAATTACCTAGCAGTCAGGCTTACATACCTTTAGCACCGTCAAATGCTATTTTCTGTTGTGTTTTCCTGGAAATGATCACGGAGATCTTGATGCCCCACCCCTCCCCCATAAAGTCATTCACTCACACTCACATATGCGATACTAGTCAAGATTTTCCTACACATTCATGACATTACATGTACTCAAGTTGTATTGCTTCCGGTTACATTACAGTCATGTTCACATTACTTGTGCATGTTTCCCAGAAGAAAGGAGAAAGATGTGATTTTTGTTTTTCTTTGTTCTTTGTTCTTCTCCCTTCCTCGTCTTCTGACGCGGTTCTTGTCAGCCTTGAACGACAGGGATTACAGTTTGAACAACTAAATGGGAACTTACCGTGAGCAATCTATGTTCTGATTGGAGATACTTAGTTGACATGAGCTTCTTAACCCGTCTAATCTATTCTCCTTCAAACTACTTAGGGAAGATTATAGCTTCTAATCGAGAGGAAAGCAGCTTCTCACTCTACCCCCCATGGTTGCCCACTTCACGCGGCGCTCCTTATGATAGCAAATGTCTTCGTAAATCCACGGGCCCCTGCCGGGGCGAGATAATGGCAGCGATGCGCTCTTTTGGCAGGCAGCGGGTGATAGGACAGGGGGTCTGTAAAACACTCGGAACAGCTGCGAATCGAGTAAACCCGGGGCGGAAACCGGTAAACAGATCCCGCACGAGCTTCGGCGTGTTCGACAATCATACATCGGGGGAAGACAGCCAGGTGCTGGGCGCCTCCGTAGCAAAATTGACCAGCATAATGAGATAATCTACAAGTCTTAACGAATCTTGCAATTGTTCTTTTCTAATCATTTTTCATATCTCATTGTAGTCTTTAAGACGTTAAGATACTTCTCAAGGACATTTCCGCCTCTATTGTGCTCTGTTCTGTTCACCCACATCTCTCTCCCACCTAAGCACATTCTTTATTCGCCTTTAACGACCGACAATCACTCTCATTAGTAGTCGGATCTACGAGTTCATTAAGTATCCAATATATGCGCATTATCTATGTGAAGAGCTGGCGTCTTCAATCATGATTTACTTCAGTGTATAATGCACTTTCAGTATGAATATCGTGGGAAAAGTCAATTACAAATACGAAATATATACACGCTAGAATTGTAATAAGTGTGAAAGTTAATCATGGCAACATACCTTCGTTAGAACTTAGTTGTGTTCGAAGACATGATTTATACAGAGGTCAGTATTGTTACCAAGGTAACCACAACTATTAAAGCAACAAACATGAATGATGAGAGAGTACATCACATTATATTAAATGTTAAGGACTCTTTGTGTGCATCATTACTCAAGGATCAATCATTTTGTGATATTTAGAGGACAGTGTTTCTTCATCCCTTGCATGTCCTTGACAATACAGCAATCATAGTTGATGGCAAGGTTTGTTTTCTACACGAGTACATGTAGAAGAAGGGGCGAAGCCGCTCAGTGACAGCTTGACTAACACAAAAAAGATGGGATAGTAGTAGTGGTAGTGGTCAAGATTACGGGCCCTGGAATCATAGCAAAATCACTCTGCCGTTATTGTGATTCCGCTTTCGTTTGATTTCATCAATTGGAGATGATTTCTTCCAGTCACGAAAGAATGAATCGCCCATAATGATTTTTGTTGCGGCACACGTATTGTTTACCACTATACCATGATTCCTAACTTTCGCTTAATTTCAACACTTAGGTAGATTGGCAATACCGGCGTGTGACATCGGCGATACAGCAGAAAAACTGAAAAATATTCTTTTTCTACGCAATAGTTCAGGTAGATTACATTGGGTTTTACCCGGAATAAGTCCAGCGCAAAACATTATTTTGGCAAAAACTGTACCGACTAGGTTTTTTGTGAACTTGTGCAACAATGATGTTTATGTCTTTTGTATTTCCATAGTATTTGATTCTGATATTAAAATACAAATCTATAATGAGCAATGCCTGGGTTTTTGCAGCGTACATAATCATAACAATGCGCGTACATCCAGTATTTTTTAATGTAATTATCATGGTTTATAGGACTAAAATACATTTTCATTTCGACTTACATGTACAAGGAAAGTCTGAGTTACAATTTTCACTCCTTATGCTTGCTTAAACTAGTGTTTGATATAGCTTCCCTCCAACTTGCTCAGATGTGATTTCTTGAAAAAGTGAGCGTTTAAACGAAGCCTTTTATCATGAATTAACCTTCCGAACTCGTTTTGTTTGGGCTGGATACACGAAGAATATGGCTTTTCTTTTTCTCTCCCCTTTGGCTCATCAAACTTGACTGACAGGGCCGTTATGACAGACATAACATGAAGCAATTTACCCGATGAATGGGGGTGGAGGAGGCCACAAAAGAAGCGATTTTTCTACAAATATTCTTGCGTTTGACAAGGCATAGGGAAAGTAAACTTGGTGTCTACGTATGTAGACTGTAATTAAATCTTATTTGCTAGAGGTCAAGCGACTGTCGCTGCCAGTTGACCTTTGTCAACATATTAAAGTCGATGTCAAGAAGCTATTTCTGGATAGGAAAATATCTCCGTTGAATAAGCTCAGTTCCATTCACTTAAACTTTTCTTTAACCATTTGTGTGCCAGATAAACTGTTGCTGTCTGGGAATTGCGTGTATTGATTTTGCAAAAAGGCCAAAAAGTTAATAATGTGTAGGGAGTATAGGCTTATGGTTTTAACCTCGTGACGAACTCAACGTGCTTATGTGTGTGCACTAAATATCATCCTTGCTATTTCCACTTCTCTCCCATTACGTAATATAAAAACTAAGGTATCATTATGACATACGACATGCCTGTTCCTCAGTTTAGATATAGCAAGTAAGAATACAGGTTGCAAGCACGAATGTAATCAAGCTCAGTCCAAACTTAAAGTTAATCAAACATGACTTCCGAAGTATTTTTTGCTATGGTGACGTTTTATTCCAACGATTCATCTATTTTCTGTATATACACAAATTAAAAAAAAAACGTTTTTTATCTCACACTTTGTAATCATTCATAACCCCGCCCTAGCCTGTAAATGATAGAGACAGCCACTGTCTAGATGTCACTGATAAGAAGTCTTACTCCTTTTCTCACAAGAACCAGCATGTCGGCATAATTGCTATGTCGCATCAATCTCCCGAAATATTGGGCTTTCCTCAGTACCCCTTAAAGACAGCCAGTCCCTTTTTCAGATCACCACAAAACCATCGAAACATTGGCAAAACATATAGAGAAGTGTTAGCAAGCTCTATATTCACAATTTGAAACTGATACGTAGTGTAAAATTCAAATAATGCACGTAAACAACGTCTGATGAATAGTCTTTACCTCAGGCTCTTAGGAGTTTGTGTTGAAATATCTGCTCTATTGATTAATCTGTTTATTAAATTATAAAACGCATTATGAAAAAAAAATGTTCTATGGAAGGAATCATCTCCAACGTTTCGTAGTTACTCATAAAATTAGGATTTCACACACGCATAATAACAACATAGATACTGTAACAAAGACTAATACTTTTTTCGTAGTACGAAAAAAGTCGGTTTGAAATTTAACGGCTGAAATTTTTTACATATACAGAAAGCTTCAACATGCTATATTCTTAGAAATGGTCTTGAATCACACTTTCTTCAATTTACGATCGTGATACACGATTTCAAATTTTAAGCTTGCAAAAGGGACGGACAATCTTTAACCTGCCGCTGTCTCATTTTTGCGATAAGGGGTCACCTGCTTGCGACCAAACTGTAATAGAGAAAACTTTAATAGAGAAAACTGTAATAGAGAAAACTGTAATAGAGAAAACTGTAATACAGAAAACTGTAATAGAGAAAACTGTAATAGAGAAAACCTCCGGCACAGAGGGGTTTTATCCCCGGCAAGTTAAGAGTTAACGAATTTATCTATTGGCTAATATTTGTCTGATAATATCTTCTAAATAACTCATTCATTCTTTCATGTACTAATTCATTTACTACATACAATGTTTTGATATGCAGTAGAAAATTTGATTTCGCAGCACATTTTGACACGTGGGTCCATATCAACTTTGTATCTGTTTTTGCACCGTAAATCATCATAATCATCGTTATGTTGACAGAAGAGCTCTGCTGTCACAATAGGTCCCGATATCGCCTTATTTTTTTCTGACATTATTCAACCACGTGACACTCATTAATACGCTGCCGATACATAGTGCACCAATATAATGCTTCACTGGAAGATTACACCATCTGCTTCGCTTTGTCGATCCCATCTGCGGGTATGAGATTACACACGTATTCGCAGTAAATGATGCAAGCCTATGAACAAGTTCAACGTAAACGGAAACAAAAACATAGTTCGAATTTAACGGAAAAAGTAACAAGTAACACATGAACGTTGCATTTAACATTGATGTAACTTAACATTGACGGTAGATGCCATGTCGATATGCAGCAACGATGTTAAGAACAGTAACGATTGTTGTTATGTAAAGCTGTTATGCAACATGGGTCATTAGGTCTAGGAGATACCCCTTAGCAGCACGGCAAGGACTCTGCTGGCTCAACCGTCCAGCCTGAAGACACGCGATACCGTCTTCTGGGTCACCGTGAAGCAGAATATCCATTCTATTTTTTTTTAAACATATCTTTCAAACATTTCTCGGAACAGTCATGCTAACCTAACGACAGAAGTTTCGACAACAGGCACGTATTACGATATTAATAAACGAGGTGGAATATTTGGTAGTCTAGGTAAAAGTCAGGCTCGAAATGTTAACGCGCCGTTTATAAATTGACAAAATTCGAGGTGCAATTGTTTGCGGCTCGTTGATTATCATTGATTATTAACGTGCCTTCTTAAAATCTCACGAAAACGAAGCTTTTTCCACAGGCATAACCCTAACCCTAACCCACAATTTTCAGGTAAAGGCGGACCTGATTTTAACTTTGATAAGAGATGATTAATCCCCTTCGTTAGCCATGTTAGCATGCTTCCCTGTTTACAGAACTTGTGTCGTTGGATGAGCATGCTGTGTTGAGAAACAGGTGGAGCATAACGAGCTAAACATGACTGGCGGAAGATTGTTTTTTTACTTTTAGAAACTTTCCAAAGTGCTTTAAAAAGTAGCATGTTAGATAACGAAGCTCTTCGATCTGCAGCTCATCAGGTTATCACGCAGATATGAACAGATTACAAGAAGAACCATTTTTTTTTAAACTTGTTACAATACAAACCAAGCATTATTTCTAGTTTATCGTTTACATTAATTTTTTTGCACATTAATTGCATGTTTCAATCATTCACACATCCACTTATTCAATCATTCATTTTTTCTGTGTTTTTGTATGCACTCATTGATTTAATTATCCATTTATTTGTCAATTGATTCATTCAGCCAGTCAGTCAGTCATCTATTCATCCATGCATTCAATATCAATTAATGAATGGATTACTTAACTTATGTATCAATTCATCTATTTATTTATTTATCTATAACACTATTAATCAGTCAGTCAATCATTCCTGTACCCATCCATTCATTCACGTGTCCTCCTTTCTTGATTGCGTTCTCTCTATCCAATTCAAAATATCCTACTTATTCAGTGACACTTTAAACCAGTAGTTTCTCGACACAATTCCACATTCAAGCATACCTCTTACCAGGGACCTACTAGGTCCCTGCTCTTACACAGTGTAATACAAATACTTCACCGTGTCAAGGTCATCGTAATGAGACAAATTGCTTTAGAACTGGCGTGATCAGTCAACATTTCATAACCTACTTTACATCTTGACGTCAAAGAGAGAAACAAAAACTTGCGTATTTGAGGTTTGTTTGTGTTTATGTGTGTGGGAGTGAGTTGGTGTGATAGTGTTGTATGTGAGTTTCTTGTATGTGCGTATGCGTTTTGAGTGATTAGTTATGATTAAAGTGTTTGCGTATGTGTGTGTATATGTTGTGCGTGTGTTTTTGTGTGTATTGTCTGTGAGGATGTATGTGTGCGTTCATATATATATATATATATATATATATATATATATATATATGTGTGTGTGTGTGTGTGTGTGTGTATGTGTGTGTATGTGTGTGTGTGTGTGTGCATGCGTGTGTGTGTGTGTGTGTGTGTGTGTGTGTGTGTGTGTGTGTGTGTGTGTGTGTGTGTGTGTGTGTGTGTGTGAGTGTGTACATGTGTGTGATATTGCATGAGTACGTAGTATGCGTAACGAGGGCATGTGACATAAGGTTTTCTATCCCTTTTGTCCCTGGCCTGATCGCGATCACGTGATGTTCTGACTGATGCGCGCGCAGTGCCAGCTTCTTAAGCTGCGCTTTATTCAACAAAATCCAAAGAGCGAAACTGACTGAATACATGCTATTGAAATCGCTGAGCAATAAAACCCACAAAGAAGGAACAAGAACACTCATTAACAGCACGGTCAGGCTCCACTCAGTCGCTTGAACTTCGAAAAGAATCCATGAATCAAGTCACAAGTTTGACAACTAAAAGACAGTTGGGTCGAAGCACGCCCGACCACCTTTTATCTATCGTCTCCATTTAAATCCACAACTCCCTTCTCTTTTCTTTCGTTTCGAGGCAGACTAGTCGCTAAATAGGGCGGGCTTGTTTCAATAATTGCATTTCATTGCCTTTCTTTCAATAACTCACGCACACTATGCCGGATTGATTCAGAATTGCTACATTTTTTGTTGCTGCCCCTGCTATTGTACAAGCGTGCCCTCTCGACAGTCAAGCACTATTTGTCAGCCCGGTTTAACAATGCAAGACTTGCCTTCAAACAGACGATTACCAAATCCACCCGAGGCGTTGCGGCCGCAAACCAATCCATCATATCTCCTGGTTAACTCGGCCCAAGTTTTTTCTCTTTTTTTCCTCTCTACTCCCACCGCTTTTTATATCAACACTGAACTTCAATTGTTATCATCAAATATTGCGTCTCATTATACACGGCATCTATTTCCCGGCAAATTGGGGATAAAAGAAACGAATAGACTGATGATATGTGAGAGCAAATGTTCTAGGACAAAAAAAAACATATCACACGATATGGTAAAGTCACGCAACAGCCGTCGATCTGTTTACAATACGTCAGAAAAGATTCTTCCCGCCTTCTGCTATACCTCTCCCTCTGCTTCAACATCAGATACATCTCTGACTCTGTTTCCGTTTCTATACCTTCTTTGCCTTCTTATTAGTCTTCTAACAACAGGTTAGTGCAGTATTTGATCGTGTAATTGGATCAGCTTAAGCAAACAGAACAATCATTCATTTTTAACAAACACTGGCGTCTGTGACAGCTTCTGAAACCTGTTCAGAAACTAGCAGGCAGCACGTGCGTCAATACGTAAAACGTTACTTTTCTCCAAAGTTAGTGATGATACCAATATCTGTTCCGATTAATTTGGGCGCAGTCTTTACCTTGTTAACCATGTCGGGGCCGGTAATTCAATAAGTCATATTGCTTTGTATCTTTTAACTTGCAAACATTATCATGGGCATCTCAGAAAGGAATTGACAAACGTATCAATAGAAAGACGATTTTAAGATCCACGTAAGTCAATTTTAGATGGCGCCAAGTGCTCGGGTTTTGTGGATTCTTCTACTGGATCCAAAATAAATAAATGTTATATTATCACTCTTCACGGGGGCGGGAGGTCGAGGCATAATGTTGGAGATGTGCGCTTTGTGTGTGTGTGTGTGTGTGTGTGTGTGTGTGTGTGTGTGTGTGTGTGTGTGTGTGTGTGTGTGTGTGTGTGTGTGTGTGTGTGTATGGGGTGGGGGGTGGGGAGTGAGATGGAGGGAGAATTGGTTGATGTGTGTTTCTTTAAAATAATACCAGTGATACAGCTTTACCTTTCCTTCTGATGGAAATAATGACATGATGAAGACATTCAAGTACTGTTGCTGGTGTCAAGGCATACATATAAGAATGTGCAAAATGGTTGTAACTGTCATGTACAACCGGGAATATGAGTGAATGCATTATCAACATGAATAACCATCGAAGAATAAAGAATAGAAAACAGAGAGAGTGGAGCGGGTAAAAGGAGAATGAACAGAAAAAGAGTAAAGGAAGAGAAGGAAGATGAAGAAGAAGAAGAAACAGAAAAAGAAAAAGAAGAAGAAGATGATGAAGAAGAAGAACAAAGAAAGAGCTAGAAAGGAGGAAGAAAACATCAACAATCAAATGAGAAAGAGAAGAAAGGACAGACAACAGGAAAAAACACAATCAACGCAGCATGGAAGAAGCAGGCTTGTCTCGCGTATAGAGGTCGTAACTACATTACTACATGAAGGACTCAGCGCTAGATAATACCGTGATAATTACAGTAATTAGCCTGAGCGTTCTCAAGATCTTCTTCCCCATCATCTTGCTTGATCACGTGCCACTTGACGTCTTTACTTATCTCACTTGCTTTCATCCCATTGCTATTAATTTGCCAAATTAGCCGTGGGATGTGCTTTAGCGATATATGGAGATATTGTTCCGAGTTTAGGCATTGATTGGGGTTGCCTGATGATTAGGTTCAGAGAGAGATAGAGAGAGAAAGTGAGAGAGGAGGGGGGACTATTTCAAGACGCTTTCCATCTCCCAGATCGAACAAAGGCCTAATGAATTAATATTCAATGGGAAGAAAGCGAGGACAATTTGAGATTAATGAGTGTGATTTTGATTAATTCACCTAGCTGCTCATGCAAGGTTATAATGTCTTACCAAACATGTGCGAGGAAAACAGCCAGCGTTCCTTCAAGCAAGGAATGGTGTTTGTGCAGTTCGGATATTAAAATGATCTTAAAATATATTCCAAGATTCGAGACTGACAGGAATTACCTAGGAAGATAGGAAATACCACAATGCTCAGAATAATAATCAAAAATAGTTTTGAGGTGGAGATATCTGAGAATGTTATTCATTATCGAAAGTAAAAGTGGGGAGCAAAGCATTACAAAATATCAAATATAAAAAGATCTTAAACGCCATTGTTCAGACCTTAAGATTAGTTTATCTCAGGTTAATAAACAATTATCATGTTTAATTTAGAACGATTTACAACCGCAGGGGAATCGTTCTGGCGGCTTAATAAGAGCATAATGTACATCAACATGATACATCTTCATTACTAAATGTATGGAAATAGTGGAAACTGAACCCGCAAATGAGCGTTTGAGCCTTCCAAACAATGGTTAAGATCAATCATTCTGCCTCAACATCTCCTGAAATATGATCATACTGTCGTATAGCAAATAATGTATGTTCTTTCCTTTTACATTGCTATTCTGTGGATACCTTTCATGCTAGTAATTGTAGTGATGAGTGGTATTCAAATGTAGCAAACTGTTTAAGCAATTATCATCATTCAGATAATAATACGTGTGGGATGTTTGCGGGTTATGCTACGGAACCTCATGTTCAAGTTTCCGTAGTTACAGTAATGTTGGTAATGATGATAATAATACATATCATGATGATCATGACGATTATGACAATGAAATGAATAGATTTGGCAATGGAACATTGGCAGTAAAATGATAATGATTTGAATATCAAGAATCATATATGGAGTGGAGCAATGCTAGTGAATAATAGAAATCACGCTAAAAATAAAACTTACGTAGTGAGATGAAATGAAAATAGATTTGATACGACTGGAACTGATTAATCTGGTGAATACAGGAGGAATAAAGAAACGATCCCATATCTTTGTTGAAGGTTAACTGAATAATTGATTAGCTTCAGTCGGTCTATACTTTTAAAAATAGGTAACCTGTGGGCATTTTATGTAATTTCTGTCGTTCTTCGACTTACTTTTAGCTCCCACGCCATTCGCACACACACTCAATCCCGACCCACACCCCACCCCGGTAAATATACCCTCTCCATGGAGACAAGCCTATCGTTAGTGCCGCGAGTCAAAAACCTTCGCGCTGAAATGCTGGGCGAACGAAAAGCGTAGCACTTAAAAAATACAAGCAAAACAACATGAAGATACATGAATACGACAGGAAATGAGAGGCACTCCCTTCAATACACGTCGTCCTCCTAGGTCGCCTGGAGCTAAATTTTTTAAAAAAAATACATAGGACGAGTCCACTCTGCAAAGAACAACGCAACGATAAATATTTCAAAAAAAGACATTTAAGAACAAACGTAGATTTCCTAATGAGCAATACAGATGACAGATTATTGTACATTACTTGATTCATGACATCACAACATGAGCCCATCAGAGACAGACAAACACGAGGTTCTCAAAGCTTGACAATTGATCAATTGATTGATTTTAAAGGTCTCGTATCCTAACAATTACATTGAATTTTTAAATGACTAAATAAGCAATCGTATCCATAATCCATAAAGGCGGTGACAACACGTTGTTTAGAGGCAGGAAGGTACATAGTCATGGAGGGCCTAAATAAAGCAAAGGGTCATGTATTTGTTACAAACTTTTGGATGTTTTGCAGTCGTTTTGAATTTCAACACAGCGGAGGTTGTGGGTGTGCATGTTACAGACTCTACCCACTTGTCTCAAAGCATTATGGGTAATAAAATCACAACATAGTCAGTCTCAAACTCGCTCGTTAATCCGAAAATGAATTAGGTTCGTTAATTCGAAAATTAAATACTCTTTGTAGAGTTCTGTAATCGGTTCATTTATTTGAAAATGAAATAGGACTCGTTGAGTGGAAAATGAAATTAAAACAATGTATTTCATTTCCCAATTAACGAGCTACCTGGTATATTGTTCAGCATTAACCTTCGAATAACGAACATCAGCTCCTTAATCATTGGAGCAGCACTGCATAGGCAGACCGCGGTGTTTCAGGCCGGAGCCCTTCCGGGAGAAAGCAATGCTCGACTGGGCTAAACGACCCGGCACCTAGATGACAACAAGTGGCATAGTAAGTTAGCTTTTTCCTAATTCTGGCAAAAAATACATCATTCATTATTAATGTATTGGACACGATGCTAATGTTGATTTTTATGGATAATTGTATGCAGCATTTTAAATTTGAATGTTTCATCCAACATACACCTTTTAAATATTCAATGTATTTTCCAGCTTCTTTTAAGGTATCATGTATCATAGTAAAACTAATTTGTTAGATTGCATGATAATTGTATCCCGTCTTTCTTCTTCGTAACAACTCTATACACGATTTCTGCAGCTATGTCCTCAATTAGATATTTTTTCTTTGAAAATAAAGGCTCTAAACTGAATCATGCATATTCGGCTTATCAGAAAGTTGCTAACCTCACTTTACATCCAATCTTAGGTCGTTACGATATCGATATTAGTATCAATCAATAAGTATCTTGTTTAATTGTTCTCTTGTACTTTCCTTTTCTCTTAAGGCATCCCAAACAAATCCCTTACCGCCACCCATTACGGCCCTGGATACAAATATACATTGTGTCATCAATTCGTCAGTATGGCAATTTGGCGAATGAAATCCAGTCTCGCTTTGCAACCGTGTATGACTTTTAAATTCCGCTTTTTTCATTCTCTTTCTTCTACCTCTTCTCTTCTTCTTTTAGTTCGTATTGTGTTGGCAGAAAGAGAGAATGGTGCACTTTTTGAAAGGATGAAATTGGTCTTTTCCTGCACCGTAGCCCGAAGCACGGATCAGAGAATCGGCGGGTGTTAAGCAATGTTTAATCTCCCGCTGCCGACCGACTGGTAATAATAAATAATAACGCTCTGTTTTCCCCAAGACCTGTTACACTTTGGATATTAACGGTTTCAGACCGCGATGCGGCCGAGACGAGGAGAACGAGAGAGAGATGGGAAGAGAGGGAGGGAGTAGGGGAGGAAGGGAGAGAACGAGAGAGGGAGGGAGAGGGAAGGAAGGGAGAGAGTGAGAGGGCGAGAGAGAGGGAGAGAGAGGGTCGAGAAAAGGCGCGCCGCAAACTGCTTGGGGCGATGTCCATATGGCATGCATAACATACAGCCGAATTTGGAAATAGAGAGAAGCCAGGAAAGATGAAAGTCTCATCTCGAGAGAGTTGCTCAGGATATAGCTTTCCTTCTCATCATTACCACCGCTATCACCAGCGTCAAAGTATAAACTTTTGATTTCCCGACACTCGCATCATATTGCATACCAATATTGCTTCTCGGCAGATTAGCCGCGGCTAAACACCCCCATTTTGGTTTTAATAAACACGAGAGGTCCCAGGGCATAATATCGACAACTTGCATGGACCCCTCTCTATTTCAATCTCTATATAGATGTTTATACTTTCTTCCCTCTTTAATGGGAAAGTAACAGATCTACACTTGCGCCGTTGTTCGGAATAAACCTATATATATAATGTATACTCCTGAGATTAGAAATAAAAAAGGGGGTGGGGGATGGGGATCATTTATCACCAGTAATGTCACAACAGCGGCACCATTTTGAGCAGTATCCCTTTTTGTGTTTATTTGCACCACTTTGACAAGTAAAAAGATCTTGATAGCACCGTTTTAGACAGAATGATGCTAATAAGAAAAGTGTATACCCTATCATGGTGCTATACCCCAAACGGGGTTGACATAAGAGGGCACTTATTTCTTGGCGCAGACATTTTTTTTTAGCCAATTATTGAATGTGAACATTCTTCTGCCACATATTTACCGACGTATCTTGAAAATGATCGGAATTGAACAGCAATTGTTTTATAGATCTCTTGATCATGTTGATAGTTTGATACATTTGCCATGCGTTCCAGTGACGATGAGCAGTTTTAAACTATGTAGATATGCGAGACATGGTAGTTATTTTTGTACTGCATTACGGTGTTTTTATTTGTTTTGTGGGGGTTTTTTTCTTTGTGAATAATGGGTGCATTTAATGGTTTCTAACTTTGGTCTCATTATTTCTTAAGTAGTTTAAAGATGTTGTGCGGTGTGTGTGCTTAAAGCCCAAACAAATAAAACGTCTTTCCGTCTTACAAATAAAAGATGATTTAAAAAGTATCATGTGATTATTCATTTTCCCGAAAACAGCGCTTTTGCTTGAATATCCTTTATTTTTGAAAGAAAGAAAAGAAAGGTATGTATGTCGTAAACAAAAGAGAGAAGGAAGAATGAGAGAGAAAGAGAAGCGGTCAGAAAGTGTGTGTGGGGGGGGGGGGGGAGAATATGATAACAAGTTAGCGTAAGCGGTATTATGGAGGGGGGAAAAGAAGCTGAAGTGAGAGAAAAAAAAATATCGTAAAAAGTTTAGCTTTTACAAGGTATTACCAATTCCCCATGCTTAAGTGAGAACAAAAACAACGTAAAACACGACCTGCAACTTTTAATATCAAACTTTGCTATTCTCAATATTGATTTTGTCACCGCCCCCAGGCCGCATCCGATGACTGCCTCCTTGTCGTCTCAATTTCCATAGAAGCCATCTTTCTAATTCCCTCCGTGACTCCCCTTTTTCCTCTCCCTTCCGATATTCTACTCCCTAGCTAAGGCACGACAAAACAAGAGACGGCAGAATGGTAGTATTAATCCAGCAACGCACCTCGTCTTCTCGTGTCGTAGTGTGATAGGTTATTAGCTTGAGCGTTGTGCGGTTGATACTGATTTAACTTTCATCTCGCTGAAAGACGAGAAGAGAGATAAAGATGGCGAGGGGAAATACAGTTCGTTATGCCTTACAGCCTGTTGATCAAACGTTAATGGCAAGATATATGCAGACTCTTTCCTTTCAGCTTGTCAGAACCCATCCAGTCCTACTGAATAATTAACCAGTATACCCCCCCCCCCTTTTTCCCCTAATCATCATCATCATCATCATCATCATCATCATCATCATCACCATCATCATCATCATCATCATTATCATCATCATCATCAGGCATTGTTCAACCATTGTTAGATGAAGCCCTCCTCAGTCAGTTTCCATTCACTTCTGTTTGCTGTCATTCTGTTCCGTGTTGCTGTGTTTGTGTATGTTGATACTTCGACACTCCACCTCCTCTTTTGTCGGCCCCTTCTTCGCTTTCCTGTTCTTGGTTGCCATTCTGTGTTTTCCCCTAAACATCTCGTTAATTAGCTCTACCATCTCTCGCGCAGGAACATGAAGACGCAATCTTTATAAAAATACGAAGTCTTATTTAATGCGTTAAGGACACTCGTGCAAGGAAGGTGCTTCACGCGCAATCCACGTGGAATAAGTGCGGCAATAAGGACTCGGTGCGATTCGCGGAGAAGTTGTTTAACAAACTTAACCTTTTCTTGAGTAATGACAAATTAATTTGGGACGACAAGACTGGTTAAGCAGGCGCGCTAAAAAGAAGCACTTTCCTCCCCTTGTCGTCTGATTGGTGAAATAGCCCGGACCGGAAGCCGTGTCAACGACGCTTCACTTAGCATCACGTTCAATCAGCGCCTCGGCCGTCCTAAGATTGTCCTTCATTAATTGATACGTCTTAATTCTGATCAGGACTGAGCACGCATCGCCTCGAGCGGGCAGGCTGAGTTTATGCTCATCAAAACGGGAACAAAACCTCCGTCTTATCACCATTCGCATCTCACGGCGTTGTTTGTGGTTCGATATACCTACACATTCTGCCTCTCATCTCGACGTCTTGAGCAGCAAGCTCGTGTCATTCACACGTGCTGTAATGCTTGCAATAAGCCTGCAATATCAGCTAAAATGATACATGAAACGGCTTTCATTCAAACTGCGGTATTAAGCGACGCGAACACTAACAAAAAAGATATGTATCTTGAAGAAAATGATATCGAATGTAATTTTTGGACCTAAGAATGATTCCCCAATCAGCATACTAATAAACATTTACACCGAAACTGTTGGCATTAGGTCACGCTTATACAACATCGGCAATGTTTTTTTTTTCATAGGAGAAGAAAATCTAATCATAGTCTAGTTATCATTAGTGTGATGATTAAGATATTATCAGGTCTATTGCAGTTTTGGTATATTTTTGTTACAATTGCTATTCCCTTTAACCACCAAACTCCATCTCCTAGTGTATCATTACATGAACAAAGCTGATGACATTATGAAGTGAAATTACTAGCCCTCAGAATATTGCATATTTTGATATAACATGCTAAATTGACAATAGTTCATGAGGATAGACCAGGGTCCCGAAACATAAAGGTTTGCAATCAATCGCAAAATGACAACTTTCAATCAACGTCATTGTTACATGCTCTCTTTGTTCAAAAGACTGGCCAGTAACAAATCAGAATTTGTCGTTCAAATTTGCAATTGATCGCGAACCTTTATGTGAGTCCAGAAGTCTAAAAAAGATGTAGACACAAGGGCGCTATAGAATAATCAATACTCACTGGTTCACAGTAGCTTAGATGCAGGTAGAGTGATAGGTTCGAGAGCATCGCATAAATGAGATCAGATGCATGTGTAACTTTTTCTTGAATGGTGGGATGCCAATGTCATGGATGTCACTGACTTCTTGGTCTGGCAGACTGTCCCAAACCTGAACAACAGTATGGATTAATGTTCTAAAGCAGAGACAGATAGGTCTACTTGTATGTCGTTATGATGCTACGTAATGATTGCGTGTGACGTCACCATCACCGGTTTCGTAAGTGGTATTTTTATGAACATTCTTTCATAATGATGATATTATTTTATACAATATTTGACATGTTTTCGTAAAGTTTTATCGTTTTACTCATTATCAATTTAGTAATTGATGATATTGTTGTTTGTTTTTCTTTCATAATAATGATAGCACTTTACCTAACCCGCTAATATTGTCACAATATATGGCATGTTTTCGTGACGTTAATGTTTTTCTCATTATCAATTCTGTGCTTTCATGGTTGTATTTTTATTATAACCAGAAGCAGGTTATGTCAGACCCGGATGTCAGATTGTTATTTCGAGTGAGAGTGAGTGACAATAAAAGTTTCCTACGTAAGCCACTGTCAGATATCAAGCAGCGCGAGCCAAGACATTTCTATGAGACATGATTAATCGTTTCACTGAGAGGCCTGTTATACTCAGATGAAAGAAAAGGATTGCAAGGCTCTTTCGATTTCATTTTCATTTCATTATACACGCTGAATTCCACCCATAAAAGGAGAGTCACTGTTGGTTTTCTAATGGCTGTTATATTTCGCTATGTCTTGAAATAATCCAGGATATTCAGTTGTTTGTAATTTGTGATGTTGCTTTTTGCTGTTCTGCATCCATCCATCTTAATACCTTGTTACTTACGTAACTTATATTTTGACAAAATGAGCTCCACGGCCATTTATCACGCACTGACGCGGTAGATATTCATCTCACAAATGTTTTCGTAAAGTTTTAACGTTTTACTCATTATCAATTCAGTAATTGATGATAGTGTTGTTTGTTTTGCTTTCATAATAATGACACGCTTTACCTAACCCGCTAATATTGTCACAATATATGCCATGTTTTCGTGACGTTAATGTTTTTCTCATTATCAATTCCCTTCTTTCATGGTTGTCTTTTTATTGTAACCAGCAGCAGGTGTTGTCAGACTGTAATTTCAAGTGAGAGTGAGTGACAATAAACGTTTCCTTCGTAACCCTCTGTCAGATATCAAGAAGCTTTGTGCTGTTCTGCATGTATCAATATTGATACCTTGCTGCTTACGTAACTTGTATTTTGACAAGATGAGCTACACGCTCATCAATCACGGACTGACGTGGTAGATATTCATCTTGTCAAAATAAAATGTAAGCCTAATTACAAAGGTTAACTGACTGGCAATGGAAGCAACGTTGCTCAGTAATGTGTTTCTTTTGTAATAGCTTTAAACACCACATGGCCGAGTTAATTCGACTGATCTTCTAAAAGCCCTTATACCATATGTTTTATAATACAGGTAACCTAGGCTCTGTGGCGCACTGGATGCATCGCGTTCTTAATTCTTTTGTCTATCCTTTTTGCAGCTAGGAACCGTGCCTAATTTGTTACCCGCGCTTTTTTGGTTTGCCTAATTTTGCACTAAGGGTATTATGTAATAGTAAGTGACGTGAGCACATATGGGAGAACATGATTGGCGGATTTTGTTTTGGTATGATGGAACGAGGGTCCGAGAGTACATGATCGAGTTTGAGGGAGTGGTGGGAGAAGCTATTTTGTCGTGATTGACGAAAGACCTGTTTTGTCACCCACGGGGAGGAGTCCTGTGTTCGGAGAGAGTCGGGAAAGTCTGGGGACTTGCTGCATGAGAGTGAGTGTATCTGCCCCAACTCTAGCTGCCACTGTTTCTGCTGTCATGAGCGGGAATTACATACGTGTGGACACAAATTCCTCCGGGAGGCAGGCAACTGGGTCTTCAATTCTTCAAAATAACTCCCTAATCAAGGGTTAAGCCATCACGTGCCCTTGCACCCAGACCGGGCGGTGACTGTTCGGCTTCCTGGTCTCCCTCATCGACGTCGCCGAGCATCGAGGATCGCAACTGCAACCACCTCAGTTCGGGCATCGACGTCCTACCGTGTAACCTCGACAGCGGGTCTTTTGATGAAATCGCGCTTCAAAACCTTATCGCGATCGCGTCGTCAAGGCAACCGGCTTGTATTGACGCTGCACACTGAACTGAACACTATCAACCGGCCTTATCCAGGTTTTGATATCTGTACCGAAGATAGTTTGATGTAAACCCATAATTTAATTCATTCATTATATATGACTAGTAGACAGAGTCAATCGGAAAATATTTGATTATTTATCCATCCTCATTCCTATTAAAAGATTGTTGTATTGGAGGCAACATTTCACTGTTCAATTCAATTGATATGTGTATGTTATTGCGTTTTATTATAATCTGATTATTTCATGCATTCCTTATAATTAAAGTTTCATCTTGAGACTACATAAACATTAGTTCCGATTTTTTATTCTTCGTCTACTGGAATGAAGAACCCCACAATGTTTTGACACATCTCACAAATGTCATATTGGATATAATCATATATATAATCATACGTATATTGGGTTTCTTGTACTCTGAGGAAATATTGCATCCACGTACAATTATTTTTCACGATTTTGTAAATACATGGACGTGACAATACAAGAGGCAAGTAAATCATATCAAATTAAATCAAATAAAGAGCAGGCCCTCAGAGAAATAAAATGAATAACAGACAAAAATAAAGATTAAGGAAGAAGAAAGAAGAGAAAGCAAGAGAGAGAGGGAGCGTGAAAGATAGAAACAATAAAGAGAGAAATGAGAGTACTGATGTCACATTTATATTATCCAGCACCTGGTATATATTTTTGACTCTTTTGTTCGTTTAAATGGCACCGAAAAGAAGTCGGCACTTGTTTGTAAGAGTTTGGGTTATAACTCTTAAATCTACACCATCACTCCAAAGCTAAGACCCATTAGGGTGAGTTGGTGTTCTAAAGTGTCAGTGTCAAGTTAAGAGCGCGATTTAACACACTTGTTTTGAAGCATTGTTATCAAGCATCACCAGGAAAGAATCACTAAAACACCCTTGCGAGGTAAAAAAAAAAAAATGTCTAATTTCTTGACGCTAAGTCATGTAAGTAGCATAGGGCTAAATCTTACAAATTTGGTATTAGATTTTAACTCTATTGATTGTTAACTCCATTTTTTTAAAGATATTTTTTATTTTCTCTCAAATCAATTGAACAATTCATTCTTACATAAACTTGATACATTGTACATTGATATTTTGAATCAAACATGAATTGCAATAGTTATACAAAGACAAAAGTACCTTTCCATATATTGTTTACAAAACATTGTTGTCCAATCAAGAATCTTGAGAGGAAAGTTTTGTCTATTTAATCTCCCACACACATACGCACCCTTACACACACACACACACACACACACACACACACACACGCAGCACACAAACACGCACCTACACACACACACACAAACACACACACATACACGCACACACACGCACACATACAAAACACACACAAATCTAAACATCTTTTTTGGTATCGATAATCTTAAAACGATACTGCTAGGAGTCCACTGGGCCGGCGCCAGTTGGTGCCAGTGCAATTTGCTGTGGCGCCTAGTATCGCCAATAAGATGCCTAGTAGCGTGCATTGGCTCAAACTGCCTCCCAACTGGATCGTGGTGGCCCGTAACGGCGCGAAAAAATAGATTTGGCGCCAAGAAAATTTCAAAATGTTTGAAAGTTTCGTCGCGCCACTTGCATCGAGCAATCAGCGCGAAGTGTCCAACAAGTGGTACCATATGGCGCAAAAAATCCACCTTTTGGAATCCATAGGAATGTAATGACGCGCGCCAAGTTGCGCCAATGAGATTTTGCGCCACGTGGCACCACTTGGCGTCACTACGCGCCAAATAATTCCAGAAGAGGCGGATAGTCCGCGCCAAATGGCACCCGATTGGTGCCTACTTCACGCCAAATACCACTTGGTTCCCGCCATTCGACTCCACTTGCCGCCTATAAAAGTAGGACTGCATCGCAGTCGCATATAATCAAGTTTTGATTGCAAGCGCCAAAGAACAACAATAACAACAACAACAGGACATTCTCACAAACTTTCAATATTCGACTCGACATCACCTCTACGCAGTTTTTCCTTCACAATTTCTACAAGATTTCACATAATTTTCAAAGAAGATGCCCCAAAGGCAAAAAAAAGGCAGTAGCAAGGGGACGAAGGACAAACCTGAGCAGTCCGAGATGAAGGACCCCCAGCCCAAGAAACCCAAATTGAGCTCCAGGGTGGGCCCCCTCTAAGCAGCAAAGATGACGGCATGAATGATGAAGACCTTCGCGTGGTGGGACTGGCTCCATGGTGACTTTTGTGGACTGTGATTGTATTGTGTTAGCACTATGCTGTTATACATTTGTTGTATCAAAAAACTTAATCGGAGCATAAGGGACAACCTTTTGGATGGTTTCCTTGCCCACTCGGAAGTTGTAACCCAGCTCGGCAAAGGTGGCCCCAGAGGCGAGATGCCGCAGGAAGACGCATAACTTGAAGTGGGTGTCTTTCTTCTGCAAATGGGGTGTAAGCCTGATCAACAGGTTATCTCTGGGGACACCCTTGTGTAGTTCTTCAACTTCCTCTTATCATTCTCCCTTAGCTCATTCATCAGAGTGTGGTACTGTCCACGTTCTGCTCTCAGCTGTGGGTGGAGCATGGGTCTAAAACACCATTTGTGCTCCCTTTTCTTCTTAGGAGGCTTTTCTTCTTCAGGATTGGGCCACCAGAAGTTGATAGGGAGTGGCCACCTCAGCATCTCTCATCATCTTCTGATGGAGCATCATCATCAGTACAACATTATCAAAAGCCTCGGACATATCAAAAGTGTGAATATTTAGTAGAGATGTTCTTCATACAGCAGCTGAGGAGGGTCTGAACCAGGTAGCCGATGGCCGATATCCAAGTAGTCGGCAAATAACAAGAAGTACCAGCAAGTTTAAACCAATTTGGCGACCATTGGTACAAACTAATCACCACGTGGCGCAAAGTAGCCGTCTATCGGCGCAAATGGCGCCAACGTGATAAAAATTGGAAATCAAATGGCCGTGTAATGGCGCGAACTGACGCAAATGGGGCAACATTTTGACGCAAGCCAGGTGGCATTTGGCACACGCCATATGCCACCCAGTTTACCCCCCTTGGCGACACACATGCCGAGCAGACATTTATCTGGCACCACAGCGAGCCACTACGCGCCAATGACATAATCTTTGGCGCGAACTGGCACCAACTGGCGCCGGCCCAGTGGACTCCTAGCAGCATCAGTGAATTAATCTCGCCACAATATATTTGCCTTGTGAATAATGCAAGCCCATGATTATCTGATTGGTCGTGTTGGGGAAGGAGGGAAATAAGAGGAATATGGAGAAAAAGAAGATGAACATGGGGACGAAGACATAATCTATGCACAAACTAAACATTGCAATGACTACCTGCAAGTGCTTATAATAATATCACATACCTAGCACATTTCTGACATAAGGAAACGATTATTCCCACATGAAAGGTTGTTAGATGGTATTGTGTGAAGACATGTGATGATCTTGTGGGCAGGTGGAGGTAGTAGAATCTTGAGTTGGAGGATATTGTGGAGGCGAGGCTTATCAGTGCTGAGAAAAAATAAATAAAAATAATTTTAAATATAGGACACATATTTCCAGTGAACAGTTAGTGATTTTGTTATGTACATATTATGTTGCATCAACATAAGTCGACATACATTTTGATGACAGGGGACCTTTAAGGATTAATCCATGAACCTACTGATATTCATAAACCATTTTGATCTCATAATGACTTTGTGTTTGTAGATGACTCAATATAGACATGATAGATATGTAGTCTTGTGATGAGGTACAAGCAGACTTAAAGACAGGGTCAGAAGTATGTCATAACGATAACGTGTTTGGAAAACTCGGTTTCGTAGTGACCACAGTATATATAGGTTTTCCCGCCCAATTTCGTAAACTCAGCAGCCGAATTAACTATAGGTTCATTCAATTTAGAACGAAATTGAATGACGGTGTAGATCATCATTCAAAAAGCAAAATTTGTCGTTCAATTTTATTTTAGGAGCATACGATTTCATACTTTTGTCATACAAAAATGTAGAACGGGCTTTCAATTCCAAAAACGTGCAAGGAGCATTCAAATTCGCGCCGGACAGTCTGCAGTAAGAATTCGGTTATTCAATTTAGTGAACAGGCATACATTTTTGACATTTGTGCAGTGGTTTTCATCTTACGCTAATTTGTAAATTTGTGTACTTCTGTTAGAATAATTATATGCACAGTTTCGCATGAAGAAAGGTGATGTGATTCATTAGCTTGTAGCTCTCAATACACCGATAACAGTCGTCAGAGAAGGTGGGCTATTTCTGACTTTTCCTATAAGTTCAACCGCAAGCTATACATACAGAGTCTGCAGCATCCGAAAGAGGTTGCAGTGCAGTGCATCGACATCATAACCCCTGCAAATGCACCCAGTAGTACAAAAATTCTCAAACATATATGCCTAGATGCCTGAATCGCCAGGAAATCGACGGATGAAGCAGTGCACAACATTTACCATGATGAAAACAAGAGATTATATGAAGAGTGATGAAAAAGATGAAAATGTAACAAAACAGATAAAAAAAGACAATACATCTATTCTTAAAGATCAAACGAAAAAAAAAAAAAAGCCTCACGGGTCCAAAAAGAAAGGATGTGATTTTTTTTAAAATTGAATGACCAAAATGCGAAATAGGTTGCCCATTGGCGAAAATGAATACGCAATTCGGCGATAATTCCCCTTCTAGTAAAGCTTGGTGAAATTGAATGTAAAAACTAGAAAATTAAGTGAAACAAAAATGAAATTGAATGAAAAAAGTTTGAAATTGAAGCGCGGGAGTGACAAGTGGGCCAAAATTTCCCGAACATGAATGCATGTTGATGAAATTGATTGCTGTTTTGACGAATTCGGCCGGGAAAACCTATATTATATTGTTTTGCAGCGGTCATCCGCATGCACTACTCGCATTGCCGCGGACAAACAGGGTGACAAAAGCGCGGGTAGTACGGAGCGGAGAAGCGCCATGCGTGCTGCTTGCCGTCTCGGTCTCTACGCTGCAGGAACCGCTGAGGTTTTCGACGATTTGAGTTTTGAACCTACTCGAAATCTAAAGATCAATATAATTCCGCTTAAAGTCAGTGTCCAGATCTATCATTAGGATGAAAGTTTTAATTCAGTATTTTCCGTGTTTTTAACAAAATGGTATTTTTTTACCTGCAAAAGGCCGGGCTACCCTGTCTTTTGTTTAATAACACTGTATTCATGTCGGCAGGTCGATGAACGTCAGACACCAACGGATGTTTTGCTCTTTTTTATGACCAGGTTTACGGTTCTTGTACCAGTGATCTTGACATCTTTCTCACATAGTACTCAGCTTGGCTTGGCTATTGCTGCCTTGAAAATAACATAAAAATAATGAAAACGTATGAAGATGATTCCAGTTTAAAAACAGCGCGTGCTCTCAGACATAAACATTGGCGTGGTTGATTGACCGACGCATCCCTAGACATGATAGAGTTGTGCTTCTCAGTATCACTTGCATCATAATATCAGTCATTAAGTAGAAACACAAATATGTTTCGTAAGTAACGGAATTGTGTTTTTATGATAAAGATGACAAACCTGACTTCAAAATTATACAAAAGATTTTACTAGGATGTTTTTGTGAAAGTTGTGTGTTTTCCATCAACAGAGACGTGTCTGAGGATGTCAGCTCGCAACAAGGTACAGGTCACCATGTAAGATTGTTAATGCTGGTGAGAGCGAACGAAAATGAAAAATATTGCCTTCGTGACGTTAACGAGTCTCTGGAAGACAACATTTAAAGGCGAGATATTAATTTAAAGATACGATGGTAAAATCAAAGTGTATTAGCCTGGCCTGCAAGCAGTTGTTTTTTTTTTCTAATTCAAACTGTTCAAAAAGCAGATCGGGGCCCCGTAACATAAAGGTTTGCAATTAATCGCAAAGTGACAATGGCCAATTAACACCATCGTTACATGCGCTTTTTGTTCAAAAGACTGACCAGTAACCAGTCAGGATTCATCTTTCAAATTTGCAATTGATCGCAAACCTTCATTTTACGGAGCCCAGGTCGCTACAGCGCAATCATTATCGTATTCTGCACCATCTCCCCGGACATGTCGAATAAATGGAGGGTTTAATAGTCACAGTGATGATGGCGGAATTAGAGGTGGCCGTGGTGTAGGTGATGGTGAGTGGAGTTGATGATGATGATGATGGTGATGATGATGATGGTGGTGGTGGTGGTGGTGGTGGTGATGGTGGTGGTGGTGGTGGTGGAGGTGATTGTTGTAGTGGTGGTGGTGGTGGTGGTGATGGTGGTGGTGGTGGTGATGGTGGTGATTGTGATGGTGGTGATGGTGGTGTTGGATGTGATGGTTGTAGTGGTGGTGGTGGTGGTGGTGGTGGTGGTGGTGGTGATGGTGATGGTGGTGATGGTGATGGTGGTGGTGGTGGTAGGGGTGATGGTGTTGGTGATGGTGGTGGTGTAATTATAAATATTAGTGAGAGTGACGTTAGTAGTAGTGTTGATGATGGGGTAGATGTAAACGAGAGGCGTACAGAAACAATGTTTTCTTTCTAGAGTTACATTTTGCCATTATTTTTCTTTTCTTTCTCCTCCTATGCCATCTCCATAATGTTTCTTCATCTCCGATGTGCACTAATTTTGTTCTTTTACAACTTCTTCATCTCCTTTTCTATATTTCATATTTTCTGTTTCCCCCTTTTTTTAAACGTGTCGTAGTTTTGTGCGTGTGTTGTTCAGTTTGTGGTTTATTCATGTTCTTTTTGACATCTTCGAAATGTGATCTAGATAAATCCCCCAAATACGAGGAAATTCGTTCACGAAAAAGGGGCACAAAACACGACCGTATTGTTTCAATCAAAAGCGGGGATTGAATGTTTGGTAATACCTGATGGGAATATTTCTAAGCCATGCTTATGGTAATTGTTCCTCGTCAACGATGCCTATCAATGTAATCCTTATAAAGATAGAGAGAGATGGGGGTAATTAGAATATTTGTGAAATACAGCGTGACTTGGTGGCATTGTCTAGATAGAAATCCCCCATTGCTCATATTGAAAGCTGGCAGTCTTCGAATGAAGGGCTCTCGCCTTTCTCTTGAGCTCATTTGCATAACGCCGCTTACAAGCAGAAAGAAGGGGAGCGATGGTGTTCGCTTATTCTGTAGCTAACATCTCATCGATCAACCAGCCAAGAGTCGGGAGTCGCCCATTATTAGCCTAAGCCAAACTTGAGATGACTGGGTATTATACTAAAATGTGATACCAATTTGTGGGCATGATGATACGAGAGCGCGAGGGAAGATGGGGTGGGGGGGGGGGGGGGGGGTGGGATAGCCATAGACAGAGAGAGGGGAGGGTATACATTGTATAAGGAAGCAACAGACACAAGAAAGGGGGTTGAGACGAGAAAAGTAGAGAAAATCAAAGAGACATTCATATAACGAATACAAAAGAAAAAATGAGGGAGAGATAAACAAAAAGATGGAAAGGGCGAAGTAAACAATGTACGTTAATTTATTTTGTTGTTGTGTACGTTATGTGGTTACTTTTCTTGCAATGAGCGTGTACCTCTATTTTATGATTAATTCTTTTTCCTTTTTTCTTTTTTATATTTTAAGCTTACATGTTTTTTTTCTTCAAAACAGTAGCCTAAGTTGCCTTCCATGATGTGAATAAAATGATATGAATAAGTGTCTCTCAACTATCATGACTATATCGTGACTCTGTGACAGAAAATTTTTTTAATGAAATATTTTTTTAGATTCTAGAATGAGAGTAAATATCACGTTGATTATATTGATAATCTGTAATGGGCGAAGCTTCATTTCGCCACATTGTTCAGAACAAATTAACTAGTTTAAACGGTCCCTTTCACGGACATTATCAAGTGAGGGAGCAGCA
Organism: Arbacia lixula; assembly: GCA_963669155.1. Classification (NCBI taxonomy): domain Eukaryota; kingdom Metazoa; phylum Echinodermata; class Echinoidea; order Arbacioida; family Arbaciidae; genus Arbacia; species Arbacia lixula. The sequence goes on from OZ022584.1 coordinate 20,740,006, forward strand.
TGGCGTGCACCCCTAACAGAAAATAATACACGTGTGGTTTATCAAAATGTGAAACTTTAACATTGACGTAAGATTCAAATATTGCAGGAAACACAGGCTACATTGGAAGTTGGCGCTCGGGTTCCGCTCCAGCTGCAAATGCAAATACAAATACATACATTACGTAACTATGTTATCATTCATCTCTCAAGCTTGTGATAAGTTATGGTTTTTTAATCATACCTTATCCCGAGTTTGGCAATTTATCTAACAGTGTGCAGTTTCTATTATTCACAATGTACGTATTAGATAATGATTTAGACGACCAAACAATGATTCAATTTGAAATGTAATGGCTGATATAAATCCTCGAAAAGTAATTCCTTATGTACATGTCAACAATTAAACAGGCAAAGTGAATACACTGCTATACCGTTAAGGATACACGTTTACATAAATGTAGTTTCCGTTAACATGGTACAGATCCTTTCATGAGAGGAATTTATAGAATTATAAGAATGGGTTTTCAATGAAAATTTTAAATGTGAAAATAAAATGAAATTCCGCCGTCTGTTTTTCTTTCCTCTTTGTGATTTTGTTCCGTATGGTGAGGAGACAAAGTGATGCAACATACAAGGTCTCCTTCAGGCGAAATACCATCAGTTTGCATCTCATTGTGTATCGAGCTGCTGGTGCTGCTCTTGTGTTTGAAAGGCGCTTGGGATCTTGACCACTTTCCTCCAAGACTTTCCCGCCTGCAATTGGGTTCCAATGCCACCATCTCAAGTCGCTTTCAATTAGAGACACATGCGCAGCGCGCCCGAGAAGCCACTTGGACAGAGAGATGGCGGGGGAGAAAGGGTGAGGAGAAGGGGAGGTGGAAGTGGGAGAGAAAGAAAGAAAGAGGGGGAGAGTGAGAGAGAGCGAGCGAGAGAGAGAGAGAGAGAGAGAGAGAGAGAGAGAGAGAGAGAGGAGGGGGGCGGAATGGGGAAAACAGGATGGTGAAACAATACTTGTGACGCACTGAACTTTCCGCCGCAATTACCGTTTTAGTCAAGACGAAACATTTCCTCAATTAGCAAACGTGGCTCAGTGAGCCACTAATGTTTTGTTAATTTACTCTCCACGCCATTGTTTCCCTTTTTTCTCCAACTGCACTCACTATGTTTACCATTTGCCAGTCTCCTTTACTCATCTCCCCTGTCTATCTTTTCTTCTCCCGAATCTTCCATTCTCTCTACCGGTCCATCCCCTCTCTTTTTTCACCTTTTCACGTTATCTATATCATTTCATCGCTCTACAAATCTTTCTATTTCTCTCTCTCTCTCTCTCTCTCTCTCTCTCTCTCTCTCTCTCTCTTTCTCTCTCTCACTCTCTCAACATACCCCCTCCCCATCTCCCATTCCTTCCATCATGTCTCTTCTCTCTCCCCCATTCCTCTTTCTCCCCATCCCTCCCTCTCCCCATCCCTCCCTCTCCCCAGTTCTCCCGAGCTCCTATTTCCGCGGTTTATCGCCAGCAGTGATTGCGTAGCAAGAGTAGAGGAAGGAAAAGGTTTACCAAATGTCAGCCTCGCGTCTCTGGCCCAAGATTGGCGCGAAACATTCTCCTTCCCCTGCGAACAAAAACCTGATGAGCAGACGCCTCTTAGCAAAATAATTGTTATTTGATGCGCGCGCTCAGGGCGGGAAAGACGGGGCTATTACTGTAAAGTAGCGCGGACAAGCAAGTTTTTTTTCAGTGCCTAATATTCGTTGGGTTTTTGTATAGAAAAGCTCGTACCATGCGCAAGGTTAAATCGCTACGGGGTCGAGTATGCTCCAATTACAATTAAACAGGCGTTACATTTACAACCAGCGACGGAGGAAAGAGAAACGGTGATGCTCCCCGATAAACTATCAGGGAGAAAAGGTTTTACAGAAAGATGAGCGACATGACCGAAAAAAGGCGACGAGTGCAACATGATACAGAGCATATGACGAGAGAGTGCGATCTTCACACAATGTGAACACGCGGTAACAGATCAACCGTAGCTAAGAGATAAACAGGCGGCAATGCTCGAAACACTCGAAGAGTATGCGTCACAATACTCACAGCACTAATGTTACAGTGTCTGGGAATTAATGTAAAAACATGATTAAGTCCTCCTTTCCGATGACCACATTAGCTTTTTGTTTTATTTCAATATACCCGCAGCTTTGGCCTATTATTGTTCACCGATGACATGTAAGATTAAAATTGTCCATTATAAAGGTCCTCAGGGTTAGTGGTTACAAACCATCTAGAAATCTCAACTTCCGTTTGCGAGAACCTTTGCCCTTCTGTCCGTCTTGCTATACTTTTTTGGTTTTTGATGCATTGTTCCGCTGTCCACGAAAAACTTCTTGAATGACAATGACAGTATATAATCAGAAGTCACCAGGGAAGGTGAGAGGAGGGAGGAGGGGGGGGGGGGTCGTTCTGCTCAAACATAATCATATGCACAGTCAAATTCCTTGGAAATACTACTCACTTTTAATGCTTTCACCACTGCATACATGAGTAGCATTATCAAACAACTTAAGTTCTCTAGTCATGTTATGCGGAAACACGCAATGGAACTCTTAAAAATCTATTGTAGTAGAAGCAGAAGAAGACAGATAAGGACATGGAAAGACGAACTTAAATAACAAATACAACCGGATTCCAAAGATAAGTAGAGTATGAAAACGATATAAACGTGTTAGGAGTAACGAGAAAGCGGTATGATGGATATGAAATATTGCGGACACAATCGACAATGATTCCAAGAAGATTATTTATAACATGCACCATTTCTGTTATGCTAGTTGGTTGCAATGCCATATTTTCTGAGCACGCATTGGAATTGAGTGCACACTGAATCACGTGCGGTGCAGAGACTTAGTGCACGCGGTTCATAATTTCAAGGTCAATATCGATAACAGTTTCATTGAAACCACTTGACAACAACAAAGTGTGTCCTCTTTTGACGCGTGCGTCTGGGTATGTGTGGATGTGTACATTGATTGTATATAGAAATGTTAGATGGAAATCATGAGTGACGAACATTAATTGTGTTGGGTTGCAAGGTGTTATACAAAAGGATATCTTCCAAAATCAAGTTTATTTTGTTCTACAGGAAAAAACAACAACAACGAAATATTGATCACCGATGAAGGAAATAACGTGATTCGTTGTACAATTGTTCACTTGGTATTCTAATTAATCTACATTCCCCTGAAAACGTGGGTGTAGACAGGTAGACGAAACACCAGGGTTGGGGGAGGGGGGCGGTGGAAGTTGTTGTGTTGACAGCTCCCGCCCCCTCCGCCCCTCCCCTCCCTCCCCTCTCTCCCCGGGTGTCGAGGGCCCTTCAGAATAGTTCTCGGTCAGATTAATGGCAACAGAGCTAAAAAGGGGATTTCCTCTTCGCCATTGAAAATGTATACAAAGAAAAAATGGCCCATTTCATGAAACTGACCACACACTAGATTCCATGTCAGGCAGGCCGGACGAGTGGAACAGTCGTGGCAATGCGGACAAAAGGGCATGGTGTTTTTTTACTCTGTTTTCTCAATGTCTACTGAGCAAATGCTTAATTATCTAACTACATGCTATCAAAACCTAACAAAGCTCCAAGCAGTATGAAGGCCTTTACTTATGATCTAACTTGATCTGCACAATGTGACTTAGCTTGCCTTTAGTGCTAAGGCGAAGCATGATGATGACAAGTTCAGAAAACAAAATAAGATTGTATTTCCCTTGCAATGTGTCCCCTTGTGATACTGGTGATACTGATGCAAGTGTGGGTATCGTGTAACCAGGTCCACGCAGAGTGAAACCGACCCCAGACCCATAGACCTGCCACGCAGATAGCAATCAGGAACTGACGATTGTTCATGGCCTCTCGGTGAAAGATGCGTCTCTGGGTCTACAATGGGTACATCAGGGGCTGGCGGCTCGGCAATGAGCGCTCTCGCTATGCAACACGGGCTAAAGACATCATGATCTCCCATGATCATCAATAAAGCGAGTAAATAATGTTATGTTCTAAATCTATCTATACTCCCTGTCTCCATTCTCTGAGCAATCAAAGAGTGGAGGAGATTTATCTATCGCCCTGAACAAAGCCCCCGCCACGGTAAGGCGGCCTAATGCGTCTCCGTCTCTCGTCGAGCGGGTATAGACCAGCGACAGGCAAACGGCACTCCATCGACCCCGCCGAACAAAACAATGTCTTCCGCCTGAGAACCCTAACATTCATGAAACAAACAGAACAGATCAGTAGAGCATTTAAACGCGATTTCTCTCGATCAAATTTATTGTGGCGCTGACACAACAGAAAGGGGGTCTTTCTCAAGGGCTTTGGGCCCGACAAAAGCGCAACTGAAGATGCTGGAGGAGGCCAAAGGAACAACAATGTTGGCAAGCAGGCATCCAAACGGTGATGCATGAACGCGCGCGATTGTATCTGCCATCTTTATTGTCGATGTAAAGTACCCCGATTATTGAGACATGCAAAGTGCTTAGACGCGCTTGACGAGGTAAACATAAACACGAAACAAATTGACCCTCGCTTAGTAAGCCTTAGAAGTGGTGCCCTGTCAGTGACGTTTGGCAGGATAAAGTGCGTAGGCTTTCATCGGAGGATCGATTAATGAAAACATGGCCACAGCCCTTTTATGACGGTAAGAATGCGAAGACGAAAGGACGAAAATGATCTGAAGGGACTTAAGTCATTAAAGATGGGAATGTGGATGTAATCTTTTAGAAAATCGCAACAATACGTGGTTCCGTTGGCGCCTTGTGAGATGGGGATGTCTGGGGTGATCATTTTAAAGACCCTCCCCTCCTTCCGCTGCATCCCTTCACCCTCTCGCCCCCCCCCCCCCCTCCCCCACCCTCCTCTCTCTCAGGTCCCTTGACTCCATCTTCCAGTCTCATTCGACCCATCCTAGTACTGTGATTGCTATGGTGATGAAAACACTCGTTTTACTTTCAAGGTGAACACAACTATGTAATGTATGTGTACAAATCAGATATGCAGGTTGGGAACAAAACAAACGATTTATTCATATTAGACTTTAACAATCAACGTAAGTAGTCTCACGTCCAGTTGTATGTTTCTTGTATTTCTTTAATGGGAGTGGGGGAGGGGTCAGGCAAGCTGACAAGCCATCTAGGGGAGATGTAAACTTGGTAAAGCGAGATGACGGGCAAGCGATTACAAGTATGCGAAATTCGGAAAATTCCAATGCTTCATGGAATTCCTCTTCTATTGTTTGCCACTCCACTTTTCTGAATTACAGGGGTCATTAGCTCCAGCTAGTAGGGTATTAGTTGATCCCTCTTAGGTTTGTCTTAATTACCCTCATTCTTTGTTTAATGCAGAGACATATCTAAGGCAGTGAGTAGGGTGAAGGATAATTCACAAGATTCAGGTAGTTCATAGATCTACTTTATATCGGTTCATGTCAGTTTAATCGGTTAATGAGTATTAGCATTTCATCGTTATTTTTCGGCAAAACAAGTACAGCACGTGAAGTACAGAATACTGTGTGACATAATTGTACTTACAAAACATTCGATAACCAATGAATAAACAATATACACATGAATGCCAGAATGAGAGAGTCTCCAACCTGCAATTCCCACTCCTTTATCATGAATTACTGCACAGAAAACAAGTATCATCCGTCCATATAGCTGGAACATATAATTCGTTCTAGCATCAAACCAATTCATATATAGATCATAATACTTTGTTGTTTTCATTCTCCCCGTATCTAGTTATGTGTGACATCAATTAATAAGTTATATCATATAGCTTACGTCAGTTTATTTGTCGATATAGCCCAAATGAAATAGATCGGATTATAATACATTCGTGATATAGTTCATGGTTACTGATCTATATAGTTTCACAAATGTTAGCTAGAATAAAGAAGCTGTATTGAAATAGTCAAAATTTCTCATAGGTTTCACACACACACACACACACACACACACACACACACACACACACACACACACACACACACACACAGATACATCCTACTTGCGCACGCAACATAACTGATGAATTGCACTTCATTAGGCCAATTATCGATTGCCTTTCCAGAAAGGCCAACTTCATTAAAGAAGATTAAGTAGCATTATTTAGGGGAAGACGCATCTGAGGTGATTTCAATCAGGTAAATATCGATCGCACTTTAGCAACTTTAAGAGCAACTTTAAAAGCTAAGGTCTAGACTTAATGTCAAATCGTTTTACGTCAAACTCAATAGAATTCTGTCATTTCACTTAATTTCCGTTGTTAGGTGAAGACAAATGAATGCATTTTCTACCGGTTTCTCAAGTGAAAGTTGGTATTGTATGAACGCAGTCTGCATTGGAGTTTGGTAGCCAATGGATGCCATCTTAGACTGGGAGATTTAGGAGGGGGGGGGGGGAGTGCGTCTGGTGCGGAAGGGATCTTGTTGAATAAGCATGGCGACGGAGATTCATCAATAAATTAGGTGTATTATATCATCACAGAGGAGTGTGCCCATTTTCAATTGACACCTTGACACAGGTTTCTAGAAACATTTGCTTGTCATGTTTTGTTTATTTGTTTGTCCTCTTTCATTTCATTTCTTTTTTACCATATAATACTATAACAATTATCATCTAACATGTGTTCTGTTGTCATGGATGTGTGCATCTTTTGACACTTCTCACCTTCACGTGAGAGATGTGGGGTGCGTTAAAACGGGTGAAGTGACGGAAACCTATCTTGTCTTTAACCAGGTTCCTCCCCCCTCCCTCTCCCTCCCCCCACCGGAGAGAATTTCATCTTTGTACCCGAATAGGTTTACTGTTGTTTCTGTGGCGCCACTGCACACGAGTGGGGACAATGTTGTGCACATATCTCTTTCATTTTCAGATTCTCGAATCAAAATACGAAGCCATCTTTGTTTTTGATAGCTTTGCTAGATATCATTACACATAATGGTTGCTGTTTTTGATGAATGGATTATGAATTACAATGAACACAATGATTTGACTCCGTTGATAACATAATAAATTTTAGTAATATTGTTTACATTTTTCAGCATATAGAGATCATCATTTATTAACAATTTATCATTTTTCAAATAGAACTTATAATCAAGGGTGCAGAAAAACGTGTCAGCAGATGCTCTTCTAGGCAGCTGTGCTTCATTCTGAGCTACCTGATGACGACACGAGAGCAATTCTCCTGAAAGGTGTAGCCTTCACCAGCGATAAAAAGCGATGGGGTAATTATCCCATGTCCTGCCTCCCTGTAATTGAAGGCAAGTATTAGACAGACATGAAATGAAAAGGCTCACGAACAACAAGTGCACCAAACAAACACGCAAACAAGGGGAAAACGTGCAGAAGTCACAAAATAACCCGTTTGCCTTGAAGGGAACAATTACTTAAATTGACGGCAATTATCAAAATAAGACCTGCGGGAGTGTACTTGAAATTTATGACTATGGAATAAAATTTGAAAGAAAGAAAAAGAATATAAATGGACCGGGCAGAAGAGGAATGGGGTGAACTACTTTGTATCGCTACTCACTTCTGATACATAACAAATATGATACAAGGAGTGCGATCATAAAGCGACCCAGTGCTACTACAACAACAACTACTACTACTACTACTACTACTACTACTACTACTACTACTACTACTACTACGACTACTACTACTACTACTACTACTACGACAACAACAACAACAGCAACTACTACTACTACTACTACAACAACAACAGCAACTACTACTACTACTACTACTACAACGACAACAGCAACTACTACTACTACTACTACTACTACTACTACTACTACTACTACTACTACTACTACTACTATTACTACTACTACTACTACTACTACTACTACTACTACTACTACTACTACTTTTACTTCTACTACTTCCATTACTACAACTACAACAACTATTACTACTACTACTACTTCTTCTACTACTACTACTTCTTCTTGTTCTTGTTCTTCTTCTACTTCCAATATTACCTATTTGTATCACAGGGCTCCTTTGGAAAGCAGTCCTCGAGACTGAAAGGACTACCCTGTCTAAATAAAACGTGAAATAAATAAATAAACCTCTACTGACGATACTTCTAACACTATTTCATGTATTACTACAGTAATGATAATACTGCAGATACTATGAGATTCATTAAACATGACTATCAGTGGTAACAAATGCCGCATATGAGAATGATTGGAAGAATACGAAGGGAAAGGGTGAGGGTAGGAGGGGGATGACATAATCATTTGTATTTTATGAAGGAAATTGACATAATAGACTGAGAGTAAAATGAAAACACTACCGAGACATTCATGTTGATTGATAAATCGTCATAAAAAAATATAGGACGAGACGCGTGTTTACTTTAAATTCTTTATTTGTTTGCCCTGTCACTTCTCTTAAAACCTGACCTTTCTTTGCTATGGTCGTACGAAATATCATACAAATTGTCTCTTTTCCTAATAGTATAATTCATATGTATGAAACTCCACGGATTATCAACCTTGTTTAATAGAAATTTGAGGAATCAATGAGTATCGTCCCGTAAAATTGCTCACAAGCCGGCAACACTGAGTAATATTCACATCAAAACGTGAGAAGAGCCGTGATAGCGAATCCCAACAAGTGTGTTTACGACTGAATTTTGACTGCGCAAAAAGCACCGATAGCCATATGTTGATTTCCATGAGGGTTTTTGTTGAGTCCAAGTTAATCATTATTGGCTCATAGGGGTGAGCGTCTCTCTCTCTCTCTCTCTCTCTCTCTCTCTCTCTCTCTCTCTCATCCTCTCTTTCTCTCTCTCTCTCTCTCTCTCTCTCTTTCTCTCTCTTTCTCTCTCTCCCTCTCTCTCTCTTTCTCTCTCTTTCTCTCTCTCCCTCTCTTTCTTTCTTTCTCGCTCTCTTCTTTTCACTCGTCCTCTCTCTCTCTCTCTCTCTCTCTCTCTCTCTCTCTCTCTTCCTTTTTCTCCCCCGCCCATCTTTCTTCCTTTCTCTGTTTCTGTCTTTTTCATTTTGTATTTTGCCCATCATTACAGAAACACATTATTTTTGTTTCATGATTCTCATCAGGTGGTTGTGCTACACGTGGAATTCTAGTCTTGACTCTACGTTTTAATGCCTGCTATTTCTCCCTTTGTCTCTCGTCCCGTCCCCGCGTGCGGAGACTCTCAAAATGCAATAAATTCTCCACCAGTTGAAGTCAAGGTTGCAGGAATTTTTGGGCCCGCTAATATCGCGATCATAAAACCATTACTCCAAACCGCACAATCAAAGCGTGAATTGAAATCCTACGCGCCATTTAACATGTTTGACAGTCATTTCACAATGAAATGCCCACTCATTGTATATAAATCATAGATATATCATTTACTGATGCGCCCTCCTCATTCTTTCTCCGCATCTTTTTGTAGAGTGACACGTCGCCCAGCTTAGTAATGGCTGCTGAAACAGACGGCAGACTCCTGTGCGCTATGCCGGAGAAGCCCCGGGTGTTGACAGCCTGTCGCCGCCTCACAATCCCCTCCGACAATGGCTTGACGTGCACGCTCGGCTGCAGCGCGGCGCAAAGAAAAACGACCATTAAGTCCTTTTGTGCGGGGCCCATCTCACTCTATTGTGCCACAATCGCTATCCACCTTTCTTCACTGTGACGATAATAATGACACTAAAGAGACCACTTTTTCACAGAATTGTCGTCAAATTGTTGAAATATGACGATCGCTCGAGGCAACAACGAAAAAAAGGGGAAAAACAGCGAGGAAAAATGGGCGAGCAGTAAGTCATGACGCCGGCCTGGCTCGAGCTGCATCCAATGAGGGGTTACTAAAACGATATTAATAAGGTTTAAATACCATCCAACATTGTTACCGTTTATCCCTAAATCCCCCCGCATGTTCGACAAGCACACTAAGACCATGATAAATCGCTGTTAGATTCATGCGATGTGAAAACGAGACAAAAGGAGTCTGGTACCGTCCCCACTTGTTCGGGTTTTTTAATGTCGAGTGGAGCCCGATCATGTCTTTCTCAATTTTGCGCGACAAGCAGTTAGAATGGTAATGCGCACATTAATCACCAGGAGGGATTAGTTGCAGATCTAGCGGGCTAGCGGCAGGAAGGTTAGCCAGGCTAATTCTAGGTCATGTTTCTCAGAGATTTACCTTCCCCACATGGCGCTTTCAACCGATTACCTCCGAAGCGATCTTAAAATGAAGACGATGCCTAAGTAGTTCTCTCGCTGATTATCATGATCATGTCAACCCAACATAGAGCCTGTCAGGAATGTTCGGCGTGATCCATTCCTTCCTTTTCGACAACACTTTGCAAGATAATCTTGGTATTGTAAATACAACATTATCTAAAAAGAAATATAAATGATTGGCACCTTTCTGGCAGGGAATTTGCGGGAAATGAGTTTATTTCCAATGGAATAGTGCGTTTCAGGTCGAATAGCAATAAGAGAATTGAGAGAAGCGAACTAGATGCAGAACATGAAACAAAACTAGGAATTGAGAAAGAGGAGAAAGATGAAATAAGATCAAGTAAAGGCTATCACTAGCGGTCATGAAATGAAAATCGTTGTTAGCATATTTTCCTACCGTTCTTCTACTTTATATATTTTTGTATGGATTTTTGTTCATAGTTAACAATTAATAACCACTCACGTAATCATGACTACTGTCCTTTATGTTTGTCGTAGCCAAAAGAGTAAACCATCACGCGATTGAAGATTCACGATAGATTATGAGAAACACAGAAGAGAACAAAACTAAGGTGATTGTAAAGGGAAAAAAGAAAAGAATATCGTGAAGAAGAATAACATCATTAACATAGAACAAAGTGGGGAAGGAATGTTGAACAGCAAATAACAAAGAGAATAATGAGGAGGAAGAAGGATAAGAACAAACAATGTGAATGAGCAGACGAAGAAGACATGCATAAATCGGAAGAACGATAAGAATTATGACGAAATAGTAGGAGGGAAGTAGAAAAAGAAGGAAAAAATAAGAAAAAGAAGGAAAAAATAAGAAGAAGAAGAAAAAGAAGAAGAAGAAGAAGAAGAAGAAGAAGAAGAAAGGTGTGAAGGAGAAAATGGAGACAAACAAGTAAGCAATATGTGGTGGAGGGGGAGTAGAGAAATGTAGTATGTATAATTTGACGTGTGATAGGAGAGAGGGAGAGAAAGAGCGAGACAGAGACAGAGACAGAGACAGACAGACAAACGGGGACAGAGAGAGACAGAAGACAGAGAGAGCCAGGGAGAGACAGAGGCATACAGATAGAGAGAGAGGGAAAGAGAGAGAGAGAGAGAGAGAGAGAGATGAAATTAACTTTCAAAAACTAGAAAGATAAGACAAGGGGCAGAGAGGGGAGAGATGCCGAGAGAGGCAACGGAAGAAGAAGAGGTGCAACGGGACAGGAGGAGGGTGAGGTGGAGAACGCTGATTGAAGATGGAGTTGGGGGACAAAGAATGATGGTAAAGCATAAATTAAACAGACATTTAGGACAATTGCGCTAAAACTAAATACTGCACGATACTGATGATGTACCGCTATCTGCGCGCCAATTTTCTCAATTCAATTATTCCGGTATTCAAGAGCTAATCATGATAATTAATCATGATTTAACATTACTTCCTGAAGCGCGACGAAACGACTTTATTCTTTGTGGGAATTTGAACAATCACCGCACTAAATTATGAGCCACGTGATTCAGCTTTTACAACGGCATCTGCCGTAAAACGACCTCGACAAACGATTGTGATGACATGCCATCTATACAGAGAAAGAATGAAAAAAAAATATTCAATTCTATGAAAACTCATCGCTTTATTCTCTCTTTTTCATATATTAGCTACTGTCATAAAGGCATAGCCCAATGCACGGATGTAAGAACGACGGGGCTACTAGTCAGGATCGCACGCTTGGCAGCTCCGCTTAGACCACAATAAATCATCTTGGCAACTATTTGATTTTTGTTACAGCCTTCCCGATTATCGCCATATATCATGACAATGGTGTCAATAGATCTTTAATTGTGTACATCGCGTCATCGCTTCAAAGAAATGACGGCGACGGAAAGACAGGGAGGACCACATTCATGACATTGTCGCCTCTGCCCCGTTATTTCCCTACCCCGATCTCTCCCCTCCCCCCCCCCCCCCCACCCACCCATTCTCTCCCTCCCTCCTCCCTCACCCATTCTCTCTCTTTTTCATTCCAAATAGCCTACTGAGGTGCAGCCACCAATGTTATAATCATCCATGATAAAAGCATTACCATTAGTTCAATACACACTTAGTTATCAACTCATTCTATACCACTTGTGTATTTATTTACAAGTAATATACATGCATTCCATAGAGCACCCTTTTGTATGGAACAGAAAGGGTTAAAAGAAGTACAATTAAGAAGACAAAGAGAAGATAATGAACCACATCAAAAATAATAATCATGAAAAACAAAACATGAGAAAAAGATTGAGAAAACGAAGAGAAGAAAGGGTTGAAACGGTAGAAGCAGAGGTACCAAAAGCAGCACCGCTAACTGGCTAACGTGACTAACGTCGATCTGATGAGCGCTCTAATGCCTCGTACATGTCGTACGTAGATAGAACAACTGCTGATGAAGTCTGAAGTATCCACTGATGTCAGTGATTCGTGTCCCTCCTTCGCCCCTCACCCACAATCGACTCACTCGAGTAATTAGTCCCACACCAAACGCTCACACGCATGAGCACAAATCTCCCCTCTTTGTGAAGTGGGGATATCGGTCTTAGATCGCATCTGACCAATTCACAATCGGCGATGCGGTGTTCGAGTTATGCCATGAGATCTGTGAGGGCGTCAACATCTCGGGGCAGCCATATACACAACCCCCCTCCCCCCCCCCCCCCACCCCCAACACACACGCACACATCAATGCATACATGCATATATACACACATACATACACGCACACACATACATACATACATACATACATACATACATACATACGCATCTATTAGTTAGCATGCTTAGAGCATGATTATGAGCCAACAAGGAAGATGATGGGATCCCTGTTTAACACGCTGTGTTACATAACGAAACTAGAGATCTGCAAATTATCATTCACGATGATCGTTCCTATAACGCTTTTGTTCTACTGTAGAAGCGATATGCGAAAACACTTCATTTCATTTCAAAACATCATTCATAACACGATAAGAAATCGTACGCATGTATTCTTCGAGGGACATATTGGTAAGTTTGTAATTTCGTTTGAACTTAACTGTGATGTTAATGATTATAGCAAACACTTGACGAAGAATGTGAATAAGATCGTGATAGATTACCCAAGTGCATATCGCTAGTACTCACATATCAGTTAACAGATTTATATTTTGATAACTTTGGATATTCAATATTTGTCATTATCATGTAAAAGCGATTCGTTACGCCTTGCAATGTGCTATTATTATATTAATAATATTGAGCCCACTATATGAGGTATGAGAAAGGATCCTATAAGGCCTGCCTTTGTTTGACAATAGATAAAGGCGCGTGTAATGATTTGTTCTGTTTAACTTTAACATGATTAGGTAAAGAAATTAATTGGAAAATGATATAGAGTCTTTGTGTCTTTTCCTTTCCAAATATATGATGGAAAACATGTTGCACATTTTGCTGGTACTTTACTTATTTTTACTACTTTAAATGTAGACGGTGTATCACTCTTGCAAAAGCGTTACGAGAGGTTTCAATGCACGTCGTACCACTTCGTGTACAAATGTTTCCAGTGAACTTTGTAGAGCGCGAAAACATCGTCCTAAAGATATCGCTGCTGACGCGTGTCGCACAAGTATTTAATTGCCTAATACGGGGTATAAAATGGCGCCAAAAGTCAATCAGGTTTTTACCCGCTGTCGTCTGTTCCAACGCTCACCAGCGGATTGCGTGATATACAGGGGGCTGCATGGGGTGTGAATTTTACATCCTCAGACGATTGCGTCGGAGCGTAAGGAACGCGAAGCAATCAAGAAGGTAATTTAGCGATTCAGGTATTATACGTCGTGTCAACAACATAATTATTGGCCAACGAGAGTGTCAGACTATTAAATAGTAAAGGACAGAATCATTAGGGGAGTTTTTAGAGTGGTGAGACAGAACTAGGTTTAAGATGGGGAACGGGAGAGGGAGAGAGATGGAGAGAGAGGGAAAAAGCGGGAAAGAGAGAGGTGTGGATGAGGTCAGGTATATCCCATTTATATATTATATAAAGTTAAATGTGTTCATGATGTACATGTATTTTGTTACATGTAAAATTATTGTATATTAATATTATGCGCTTTATAAGTGTTTGGTTATTGTTGTTATTATTATCAAGCAAAATGCATGGATCAAATGTACAGGAAGCGTGGGGTTTAAAACTCAGGAGAAAAGGGCAAAATGTTATAAAGGCATTTGATATTGGGAAATACCTGACATGACACACTGCAAAATTAGGCCAGATGATATTCCATATGGAGCAGATGGCAACTAATAATAATGTAAACATGCTCGCGCAAATATTATCTAGAAATTATCTGGAAATTATATCAAAATCCACATATACATACATGTACCTTTAAACATGTCAAGTACTGGTAATACATAACGAAGATAACGCTGAAATCGAAGTTGCGATTCACTTGGTGATCGTCGGTGACAGTAAGGAAAACATTTATTATCGAAGACCATTTCCTGAAAGCTGGCCATTACAGAAGTAAGATGTCGATACATCACCTTTTACAGAACAGATAAGTAAGCAAGCGGCAACAATGTTAACAAAAAGACAATGATTAATCGCGAAAATTAAAGTGGAGATTAAATGAAGTATATGTTCATGGTCTGAAGGTCAAAAGACAAGAAGAAAACATGTATCATATTTTGAAAATGGAAGTCGTACGAAGAAAAAAAAAAGCCGCACTTTCATAACCTTTCTAAACACGCTTAAGGTGGGTCGTGACAAATTCGAAATCGAAAGGGTCAATTATTCAATGATTGCCTCAACTTTTCTGAAAGGATTGCGTTTCATAGGTTGGCCGATGCCTCTTCTATCTGGATGTATATCCTATATTATTCTTGTAAATGGAGCTCTTGGTTCCGCGTTTTGTTCAGTCAAAGATAGTTTTCAAGTCGTTTGTTCTCGGAATACCTACACTTATCGCTCCAAGGTGCGGGTTACGCAGCTCTTTTGTATCTCTATGACTCGCTCAATAGCCTTAGAAATTCGCCCAATTGCATGGAATGGGGGACTTGGAAGAGAATTTCATCGCGTAATTAAGGAACAATGGCCGTCGTCTCAGGCAATGATCGTATCGATGTTTAGATAGCTTCGCGATTTGTCGCTAATAGAGTCAGGGGTGATGAAAGGAATAGGAATTGCGGCAGTAATCTTCGGCGTACAAGCTCTTACAAAGATCCCCGCGAGTCTCTTCCAGCACTGGACCCAAGAGCGGTGGGACAAAGGGGGGAAACATCAACCCCCATTCTTATCCTTAATGGGGATTTGCTAATCCCATTGTCCTCACTCGGTTCGGGTCCGGTGACATTGAAATTGAGAATAAGATTATCCCTTCTAATTATTCACTTTCCTTAATTTCCCTGGTCAATAGTAATTCTGCTGGACAAAGGGGCATTATGGTCAAGAGGTCGACCAGGATTAGCTGAGGCCCAGTCCCCGAGTATTGATCGGCCCAGACTCCAGCGGACAGGGGGGATTCGAGGGATTCACTTTGTACCCCTTTTGACTTGACTTTACTTACAAAGTCCCTGCAAGCGGAGCCGAGTGCCTATTCAGAGACAAATCACTTGATCGATGTATAATTGCCTGTCTTCGGGGAACGTCGATTACACAAGAGAACAAACGTCCTGCTTTCTTCCTTCAAAGCA
Source organism: Arbacia lixula (assembly GCA_963669155.1). NCBI lineage: Eukaryota > Metazoa > Echinodermata > Echinoidea > Arbacioida > Arbaciidae > Arbacia > Arbacia lixula. Next base: position 20,755,964 of record OZ022584.1, read on the forward strand.
CCGAGGCGTCTTGCGAGACCCGTCCAAACCACTCACGTGTGGTCTATGGGTTTAAGACGCAAACTCCAATCCGCCGGCGCGCTTTTTTATCTCCTTCTTCTTCTTTTCTTTTCCCATGGTTTCTCGGTCGTTTGTCCACTTCCAATGAACCGCTAATGATTGGTTAAAAGGGGAACTATCAATCGAGATAAAGGAAGAGACAGTTGGCCTATCATCCAGGACTATTCTGACTCAAACGTCCAAGGAGTGTCATTGAAATCTAAACACGAAGGCTATTTGAAGAGATAAAGGGGAGCTAGCAATTATTGCTCACTTTTGTGTCCATCTCGCGAGCGTTCGATGTGTGACGCCGACAGAGTTGTCCCAATCAAACGTTTTGTCCGAGCGGGTGTGGAGACAAAAAACCCTCCCCATGTCCGACAACTGGTCTTCTCCTTCGACCCTACTCAAGCAAAACGATGTCAGTAATGATACCCTGATGAGGCGGGGGCCGTCCTACAATGAATGTCGCATCTGCTTCTTTTGTTTGTTAATGATATGCGAGGCGACACAGTTGGTTAACAACCGAATAAATTGGCCAAATCATTACGGCTTGATTTATGTAGCATTAATGAAAGAAAATTTCTCTTTTTTCTCCCCCTCCCATTCTCTCTCTCTCTTTCTCTCTCTCTCTCTCTCTCTCTCTCTCTCTCTCTCTCTCTCTCTCTCTCTGTGTCCCTCTCACTAACCCTTTCTACCTCTCACTCTTTTTTACATTTTCTCTCTCCCTCCCTCTCTGTCTCTCTCCCTCACTTCCTCTTTCTACCTTTCACGCTTTTAGTTCTCCCTTTCTCTCTCCCTCTTGCTCCCCCCTCTAACGCCTTTCTCTCTCACTCGGTCTATTCCTCTCTGTGTCTGTCTGTCTGTCTCTCTCTCTCTCTCTCTCTCTCTCTCTCTCCTCTCTCTCTCTCTCTCTCTCTCTCTCTCTCTCTCTCTCTCTCTCTCTCTCTCTTCTGGTGAATATGAAGGATCCTAGTCAAAGTCTGCTACAGTTTATGGCTTGGTCACACCCTCTGTGAAAAAGTATACTTTCGCTAAGTAGATACAGTTGAAAAGTACGTCCAATGGTATTATGTTGGAAGAAAGTCGTTTTAAACAAACAACAGGACAGTATATGGTCCTTTTGTTTCAAAACTGTATGATTGGTCAATTCTGTACCATTAATGGAATGCAATATACATAATGGAAAGAAATGTACACTTCTGATGACGAGGATGACCATGAGGTATTGAGTAAAGGATGAAATATATACTTATTTGGGTAGTTATTTATTGACAAGCATTGTTATATTCTTAAAGGGATAGTTCATCCTGAAGATTGGTCAATAAAAGCAGAAATATGAAAGAAACGTATCAGTGAAAGTTTTAAAGTTATGATCTTTTGACATTTTAATTTTGTGATGTCACTTTCGAGGTGCTCTCCCGTATGTTGTGTTCACCATTTTTCCATATTGCTCTTTTTATGTTTTTGACAACGAAATGATTTGTTTTCATACAGGTTTGTCTGTAAAAACGTATCTCTAGTAATGTATCAAATGCACAGGTAAAAGTGTGCATATCTTTTTGAGAATATTTTCAAAAAAAATGTACACAACATATGAGGAACTACCTTGCACGTAACGTCACAAAATCAACATTTTAAAAGATCCTAACTTTCTTATCCTCAGGCGTATTTTCATCAAACCTTCACTAAAATATTTCTATTATGTTTCTGCGTTTATTGAAACCAACTTACCTTCAGGGTGATCTATCCCTTTAAATCTTTCCCGGACTCCTACTTGGGATTACCTGACGTGTTGTTTACCAAGTGAGGTTTTGCTTCAACTGGCTTCTTACAGTACTAGGCTTGGAGAGGGGTAAACAGTTTAATGAAAGCCGCCGTAACAACACGAGGATCTGAGAGCACTTACATGACTTTATACATGTACTAGTGTTTGGCGTACAGAGAATTATGTTCTTATTTACTTCACGCACAATTTACCAACAAAGAGCAACGTCTCAATTACCATCATCACCATTTCATTATTATACTAATGACAATCATGACAATCGTGCCATTATCCTCACTGTCATGACTTCCATGTCGATGTCTCCTACCATAATTATCATAACCATCACCTAATCATTACCATCATCATTCGCCATCGCCATCACAATCATCATCACCACCATCACCATCATCACCATCACCTTCACCACCATCATTGCCATCATCATCATAATCATTATCACCGGCACCGTCATTGCCATCATCATGATGATCATCAAAATCAACATCACAACAACTACCGTAATCATCACCATCTCCATAAATAACATTTACACCACCAATGTCACGGTCATCATCAGCAGCATCATCGTCATCATCATCATCATCATCATCATCATCATCAACAACACCACCATCACCATAAACATCATCACTTCCACCATTACCACTATCACCATCACCATCACCATCATCATTTTGAACAATCAACATCCCCACATGATATCCCACAGAAGGTTGACCTCTATTCCCTTCCGCCCAAACGCAATCTGAAGATCTTCTACTCATTTTGGCCGTATTTAGATTCTAATTGCTTGGAAAATAAGTCGGCCTACGTGCTCATTATCCCTCCACCAGCTTCTCAGCGGTCGCAACCTCCCAATTATGTGATGTTGGACTTCTCGCTCTTCATGTGAGTAGGGTTTCCGCCTGTTATGCGTCCCAGAAGTAACATATGTCTTCATTCTATTTCCAAGCCGTTTTTTAAGCTGTCATTTTGGTACTCAAAAAAGTAAAACAGAAACCAGAAAACGTTCTGGCGAACGTTTGTCTTCTGGTGTCAGGTGTTTCTTCTGAAGGTTTATCATAATTGGCCACGTTCCAACATATAATCACCATATAATAGTTATATAGGCTTCACGACGTATGCGTCTCAAAGTGAATGCATTGAACTGACTGGTTTTCATGCAATGTCCAAACCAGAACAATCATTCATATAGGTATTTAACAAAAAATCTTTGTTTGGTTAAAGGTGCTTGTCTGAATACTCTGTTTAAAAGAGCGGTTGACTATGTAGAAACCTCGACCAATCTTCTTTTAGGTACTTCAAAATAATTTTTGTGTGTTTATTCATTCTTGACTGAGTATCCGGCTGAAAAGTAGGTTGATGTCAATAACAACCAAGCAATCGAAGAATCATAATGGTGGTTGAGCAAGAACGGAAAACCGGTACATTTTTTTTTTTTTAACTTCAAGGACTACCGCTAAAAGCCTTCGTTAATGATTAAAGTTGTTCTATAGTGTCATGTTTGAATGAGATACTGAAGTCAACATTCGGACTTGTTGTTGCCCTTATGCATAATACGTATATATATATATAAAGTATGTACTAAATTACATATCACATTTCTTTCTCTCTCTCTCTTTCACTCTCTCCTTCTAACTCTCTCATTTCGTCTCTCTCTGTCTCTGTACATTTTTCTTTTCCCTTTTTGCTTTCTCTTCTTCCAATTCTCAAATGAATAGAGTGTATAATGAAATTCTGTTTCTTTTTTAGTTTCCTTCTGTACCTTAAACAATGACACGAAGTATAAATACGTTTTCACAGTTGTTATCGAATTTGCTTTCATAATACATTCCATTCCTGTTACCTTTATTTTGCACATTTAAACATTATGAAAAACCGGTTACCATAGTTACAATGTCATGCTCACTTTTTTTTATGTATGTAACATAATATACACATAACCCGTCTTTGAAAGCACTTTATTGTGAAGCCTTGTTTTGATTCTTTTTTTTTTTTGCTCTTTTCTCATGGTCAGTTTCCAAATGAACTGTTATAAAAGTTATGCTTTAGGGTTTCACTCTAATTTAAGGAAAACATAAATATGCATTGATTTTGATAGTTGCCCATCGTAGTACACCGTCCGCCTGACCTAAAAAAATGGAAATACTATCCAACGAAATGCAACAAAAATCCAACAGTATTTTATGTAACGTATTCAATCCAAATGAAAGCCTTGGACATGGGTTTAAATCTTCTGCTAAATATTTTCGATGACATACATACAATTATACAATCAACTTGTTTATATCATCCTTTCCGCCAAAGCCTTCTAATTATCAATGTGTATTGGTCTTCCTTCATCTTCAAGAAACCCGCTGAGGAAATGATAAAAGTTAATTGCCTTCTTCTTTAAACATGTTCAAAATATATTTTTAATGACGAGGGAAAGAAAACACCGTTGACTTTCAGCAGCGTTGCCACTTGGGCCGATGTCTTCCTGCGATCGTGGAAGCATACGAGAAAGTGTCAGGTGGTCACGGTAGATCAATGCTCGCAGGATCGCGAGTCACGTGGTCACAGTAGATCGATTCAGCCAGTATCGCGGGTCCCGTGATTGTCATTACTCCTATCCCTTTGCATTGAATCTTTCTTGTACAAGCACCACTCACAACTCCCTAGAGCAACAATTTGTCTGGTACACAAAGAGTTACAATCAGATTTTGCGGGCGAGATCATTAACCAATATGTCGCCAATGATCTTCTCCAAGTCAGCCTATTTCTTGAAGGCGAATTCAGGAGTAATGCTGATCGTTTATTATATAAAGCTGCAAAAGCTGTAATTGTGTCTGACTGCTAAAGGAAAGGTTTCGCTTAGTTGAAAGATATTTCCCCCCAAAAAAGCATCAGAATGTGATAGACATAATGTTTTAAGGAGTATTCCTCCCTGAAAATTAACGCGATTTTATTTATTATAAGCAGAAACATAAAATAAACGTATTGGTGAAAGTTCGATAAAATCCGTCAAAGGATAAGAAAGTTACGATTGCTAAAAGTTTAGATTTTGTGACGTCATTTGCGAGATGGTCTCCCATATGTGATCTACTGTTTTTGTTTTAAATGCTGATTTTCTCAAAATGATATGCATCATTTTGCAGGCGAATTTGATACGTCATTAGAAAAAGCGTTTTTACACAAATACCTCTATAAAAAATATTCCTTCATCAAAAACAGAAAAGATCCATTTATGGAATCATACAGCACACAACATTATTGGATAGCACCTCGTACGTTATATGCTCTAAACTTAATGAACTTTGAATCATCAAAACGAGGCCAGGATGTATTTTCATTCGTGCATGTTTGTACCAAACTGGAGATGTTACATGCATGACAACACATATCGGAAACCTTGAATAGCAAGACTTACTACTCTGACAAAAGGAAGCAAGTTACAAATCACTCAAATCTGTGTTAGTGGTATTCTTAGATTGTACCCAGCATTCCCTACATCCGGCCAAAATCTGGACAAGAAATGTTCATCTTGCTGCGAGATATTCAATATAACATGAAGTGGTGTTGCACTGATGCCGATGCAAATGACAGACACATTTGGTCATTTACAAGAAACGTCTCTTTTGTTAGTTGCTTCCTTGTGTCAGAGTAGGGAAGAGGTACGTGCCGAGTTTTGCAGAAGCAAACCAACCAGTACAAACTTTTTTTTCTAATTGCATTTTATACACATGAAGAGAATAAGTGTTTTGACATTGTCTAATGTTGAATTTCTATTCATGTGTGGTCATGACATTACTGAATGAATAACACTCATTCCTTATATCTTGCGTAACATAATTACAGTGTTAGTACTATCATTATTGCAATGTGCTTCTCTTATACCATGTTAGGAGTATAAACCTATTTCATCTGTTCGCACTTATCATTTCCTTTTTCCTTGTCACGTTACTAAAACCATGCTAGATCTTCAAGTCATTGTAAGTCCTACAAGTTAGGTGGGTGTAGTTTCCGGAGAGGACGCTACATTTGACCGGACCTTATTTCCTTCGACATTCTTGCCACAAGTTAGCCATCTTACTCCATTAGAAAGGATGTACCTAAACGGATAAATAGTGTGCCCATTATCCTCCTATTGTCCGTCGTTCACTTCCTCCATAGACCGTCTCCCTCGATCTATAACTGTCCGCACAAAACGCTTCAAAAGGCCAGCGAGCGAAGAGTCATTACCATGGTAGGGGTAATTTAGAACCCCCTTTCAAGAAGATTACGAATTACCAGTTTCAATTACGGGGGAAACCGTACGTGACTATGGAACTAACGAGGGTGGTGCCCTCTGATAGCAAGATACGATACAGACTTTCTTCATGCATGTTTAAGAAAGTAACACAATTTCTTCAGGAAATAAAATGCTCTAAACCTATTCTTCGTTGCTTGCTTCATGGTCGTCTTTGTACATTTTTGATAAAAATGATAGTCAGTCCATTTCAATAAACATTTGAACTTGATCGTTTTATTAGTATTTCGTTTATGTAACCTGTATTATTATGCGGGCGCTTCCGCTACAATTTTTTGAGCATTTCCCGGAAGGGTTCAACTTCAGTCATTAAGATAAAGCCATGCAACATCATGAATGTCTACATGATCATTATGAAAAAAATCTTTTTAATTAAATATATACTTATATGTCATCAGAGAAACTCTGTATTTCGACTTGTCAGTACCTCCGCAGCGCGCAAAGCGGAAAGATGGATGTGTATAGAGAGCGAGAGTGAGAGTGAGAAAGGAAGGGAGAGAGAGAGAGAGAGAGAGAGAGAGAGAGAGAGAGAGGGGGGAGGGAGGGAGACAGAGAGGGGGGAGGAGAGAGAGAGAGTGAGAGAGAGAGAGAGAGGGGGGGGGAGGGAGAAAGATAGAGAGAGGGAGAAGGGGGAGAGGCGAAGGGGTAGGGAGGAGTAGACATAGAGGAGAGGAAGAGAGGGGCGGACATCTACTGAAACTTGTTATGATTGATTTGATGATTAGCATGATTGGTGGATGATTTTTAATCACAAATAACGAGAGATTCATTACTTTGTTCCCAATTTTATTTCAATCATTTGTGTTTTGTTTTCGCACATAAAAACTCACACGCGTTTAAGCACAAAACACACAAACACGATGTAAACAATTTGACCACACAATAAGGCAAACTATAAAACAAATGGGATCTAAGAAGACATAATATGTCTACATTTACATGTATTTATATTGTTATCTGCTTGAAAGCCATATGAATGCTTGTTATACTATAGGAATCCCTGCTATCAATGGATATTCTGGAAATACGAAAGTGAAAATGTCCACTGTTTGATCAACGTGTTGTGTCTACCGTTTACCCTGGTTCACCTCGAAGTTATTATTGACATTATTGTGTTTTATTTGTTTATTGTTTACTTATCACTTTACCATTGCTATTCTATTCTATTATGATCTTGTTTTCCCCTTTCCTAGTTGTTTTATTTATGTTTCTTGGGGGAGGGGTAGATTTGTCTTTTTTTTATTCCCTTGTGCGACTCTTTATATTTACTCAAACAAACAACACTGTTGATGATAATGCGATGATGATGATGATGATGATGATGATGATGATGATGGTGGTGGTGGTGGTGGTGGTGATGATGATGATGATGAAAAACATGCGCAGGCTGACTCTGGTATTACAATCATGGGATTCTTGTTTGGTTAAATTATGATATTGATAATTAAACTGATTGTTGCTTATGTGAATATGTATTGATATGTAAAGTGCTAATAATGATGAAAACAACAAGAAGATTACGAAGAAGAACAAGACAAACAGTGTTAAACGCATTGAACACAATAACAACATAGCAATGATGTAAACAAATAACAATGGGTAGACAAAATACTTAAAACCTTCTTATTCAACGTAATAATGTTTATTTTCTTTAGAATATCATAGCAAAACAAGACTATTTATCAACATCGCTTTTTCAAATAACATTTCTAATAAAGTGTTCTTACACAACGCCAACGTACAACATTAGCACGAAAGATGTCAAATCTCCATCGTCCTCTATTAAAGAGTGATAACATAACAACAACAACAGCAGCAGCAGCCACCTCCACGACGTCTCCTCCTGCCCAGAGACTGCGGATGTCGTAGAGGGTATTGCCACAATGGTCTTATCTCATTATCGTTGCATCTCGAGAGAGCTTAATGTGAATAGGTGCAACACTTTCCGAACTATGCACGGTATGCTGAGCTAGCCGCCTTGTTTGCTTGTTTCAGCGTTGAGCGCACTTCACAAAAAGAAACCTGATCATCGGTATGAAAGGCACACACAAAGCAGGCCCAAATTGCAAATGAAGACATTAAATACCACAAAAAGGCACCTTGTCATCGTACTGGGCCGCGTAATTTACTTAAGCCGGTTTAGAATACACATTGCGTCGCCGTGTTTAACTTTTCATTATACCTTCGGTTTTGTTACTTAGAACGGTATATTACGTTATCTCGGCCGGCTCTGCTGTTCGCCCAAAACGGCTTAAGATACTTTATTTTCGATCAATGCATAATAGCCCAGATAATGCAATTACTAATGAGCAGGAGGAATTAGTGTGGTTGGACTGATTACAGCACCATGGGCCTGTACTTTGCCCAGTGATGTGGGGCCACTTTAGTAGATTCTATTCTTGTTTTATTCTACTTTGTGATTTTCGGCACCGTTATTGATGTATTTGGGGGCATATAGGTCATGTATATGATGGTGAAAACAAGCGACGAGAGCCGAGCGGGCATGAAGGGAGTGAGATAAGAAGGAAATAGGACAGAAGGGAGAAGGGGAAAGAGGGAGAGAGGGAGAGGGATAGGGAGGGGGTGGAGGGGGATAAGACGAAGAATGGGAGTAAAGATAGGTTTAGAAGAGGTGGACAGAAGGGGGAGAAAAAAACGGAAATATGGGAGAGAGAGACAGAAAGGGAGAGAGAGAGAAGGAAGACTTATATTCGAGTCAACGGGAGGGTGTGGTAGACGTTAGAATACGCGCAAGACAATGGGAGTGTGTGAAATGCGTGTACGATATCAAATCGTTTAGAGAAATAAGACGTACATTACTTTCGGTTGTGTTTTGTGAACAGGATAGCCCTGTTTGTGTGTGTGTGTGTGTGTGTGTGTGTGTGTGTGTCAAGACTAGAATTCCACGTGTAGCACAGCCACCTGATGAGAATCACGAAACAAAAATACTGTGTTTCTGTAATGATGGGCAAAATACAAAAGGAAAAAGACAGAAACGGTGGGAAGAAAGATGGGGGAGAGAGAAAAGAAGATGAGAAAGATAGCGAGGGAAAGAGGGGGGGGGGGGAGAGAGATATAGAGAGAGCTTGATACCTTTCATGAAATCGACACAGGAACAAGACATTATATTTCATCAAATGTTATTGTTATTTGAGATTAAGCTATACCTCACTAGAGCGCCTTGACGGAAAGATGACGTGAATATGAATAATGAAGGTTACAGTGTCAATGAGAAATTTTGTTGTACATTTCAGTTCTTTCCTACTTCAAGTCTATCGTAAGGGGTTCTAATCTGAATCCATTTCTAAAAGGCAAAAATCAACTTGTCCAATACGTACGTAATATACGCGACACGACAGCTTCTCCATACGTGGGGGGGGGGGGCATATAATCATTCTGGCTTCATCCATCACGGACATGACGGAATCAATTAAAGTAAAACGCGAAACAATGCGCAATTTAAAGCAGGCATCCCTTTGTAGTAGCAAATTCCTGCCTAATCTCACGAGCGAGAGAACAGTCTCAAACTTTCCTCAGAAACATGCTGCCAAACTAGTTTAATCTTACTCGCTTGATTTTTATGCAAATCCGAAGCAATATATCCCACGGGTTCTTACTCTATTTCCACACCTGATGCTTTTGTTGGAATCCGTTCGATTAAGCCACAATCAAGAATGAAAGAAAAATTGCATGATCTTTTGTAGGAGAGATAATCATACACTTCTTTGCCAGTGGAAAATGGATATTCACATAAAGTTTGGTGTAGAAAAAAGCAGGAGAGAGGGGGAAGAATGCAAAATGGAGCAAGTGAAAGATTTTACTATTTTGCGTAAGTTTTCTTCAGTGATAAGTGCTCAATATACGTATTAACCTAAATCACACCGTCTCTAGTGTTCTCTCTGTATCACTCTCTCTGTCTCTGTCTCTGTCTCTCTCTTTCTCAATTATACATACACATTATATAAATTCATCCCCTCTATCTATCTCTTTCTGTCTCTCTCTCTCTCTCTCTCCCCGTATCTCTTATTTCTACCCCCTAACAACCCCCCCCCCCCCCACACACACACACCCTCTCTCTCTCTCTCTCTCTCTCTCTCTCTCTCTCTCTCTCTCTCTCAATTCCATCCCCATCCCTTGTTTGGGACCAAGTCCGCAGCAAAGCTGGCCAGCCATCACGGTAGCCAACCAGCTCGTCTTCATGTCACTCTATCCATGGCTCTGTGCCCAGCCCACCGCCCAATCTGCTGCTGAGATTCGTGCATGCATCTTGCGTAGTGAGTATAGTAGGACATTAAAAGCGCGGGTCGCCTCTCCGCGGCGCCACATTCACGAATCAGACTGTACGCCGTGGCGGTACGCATCATCGCGCACTCCTCGCCTCCTTCTCGCCCAAATTTGCGGCCGAACACAACTCATTCTCTACATGACACCCTGCCAGTCCGCATGAGATTCAACCACTCTCATCATTCTCTCTACTCTCGACAACTTTGATTTCATTTATCTTTTCGACCGCTGATGATACTCCTCGCGTGTAGCCAGCCATTTCGACGTAATAATAATCTGCATTGACCAGAGTCTTGATGAATTTGCGGAGTAAAGATTGGAGTTTGTAGAGCTAGGAGACGAAAATCGTAAATTCTTTACTTTTCAGTCATGATTTGAAACTGTTATTGTAAAGCAGCGACAGTTTGTAAAAATTGGCTCGTGCGGTTGTTAGAATAGTTAGTGTGGTTTCCGACGAGTTGTTCAGCTGTTGAGTGTTACTTATCTTGGTTGGATTTCCTCGTCATCTATGGACAATACCTGCGATCAGCCCGGAGAGGACTCTAATTCTCCTTCCCCAGTACCCTCCAAGAAGATGCGGATCTCTCCGGACCGCACCACCAAGCACGCGCGCCCCTCATCTCCCCTCGCGCTGTCACTCCGCCCCGCTCACTACTCCAGCGGCGAGGACCAACATGCAGGCGCGCGGCATAGTAACCCCAGCCCGCCCGTCTCGGCGTCATCCGGGGGCCACGCCCGCTCCAAAGCCTTCAGTATCGAGAGCATCCTCCTGCCCAGCGAGAGGCACCGCAAATCGCCGAAGTCATCGTCATCGCCGCCGCCATCATCGCTCTCCCCGACAAGCCCGGTTAAGCCGATCAGCAGCTGTAGCGACCAGCCCGTTCACGCGAGCACCAGACACCTCTTCTCACCTACTGCTCACGGGCTGGGGCGGGCGGCTTTAGATGAGCTGGCCGCACACAGAGCGGCGGCTCTTCACATCCCCTCTGCGGCTGCTTTCTCTCACCTAGCACACAACCCAGCGTTCTATGCCTGGATGCATGGGCCTTCGTTCCTGCACTACCATGGTAAGTCTTGCTGCATAGGGCATATATTCTACTTAGTTAATATCAAATCATATTGATGCATGCAAATTATTCGTTATTGTCCTAAATTCTTCATTTTATAGTTCAATAGATGCTTAAAAGGTTTAAGCGACCCATATATTATATCGTATAAATTATTCGATCTGTGAAGTTGGAAAGTACATTGAGAGATTAAAGATATTCATCACGTTGATCAGTTCACGACTGTGCTTCATAAAGTTTCTAGAGAAGTAATATATTTCATGATCTAGCTATAGTAAGCATGCGAGCTTTGTCCACGACCACACATTACGAAAAATTGAGATCTCTTATTTAAGATGTCCTATCTGGTGTAATTCTCCTCTTCAAATAGCACATCATGAAATGCAAGTGTTTCAATCACACTAAGTAATAAAAAGACGAAACAAAATTACATAAAAACATGCATGTGAAAATATTAAAGACACCAACAATTTTAGGTAAAACATAGAAAGTGAATCGAAAAAATGGCAACAAAAATGAGAGGAACGGAATAATCTCTTTCTTTTTCTAGCCAAACTAAAATCAACTTTAAGAAGACTTGTACAAGTTGATTTGTATTTAATAAATGATATTACACACACTTAAGCAATGTCGAATTTCTTAGGCTCGATGTCTTATGACTTGTAAAATGTCGCTTGTTTCTCTTGCATTAATGTGTACATGGTTATGCTGATACAAATGGAAGATATCAAACTGTGCGTTATCATAATAAATCTGCAGCAGTCTTTCATGTAGATGTATGTGGGGCCTCGGTACAAAAAAATCACCTTAACCATGTTTGTGCCAAATCTCTTCTCCCTGATATGAGACTTAAATAATGATTAAATGAAACAGAAGAAGGTTAAGAGAACAATTTTCCCATTGGAACAGAGCTAAACCAAGGTTAATCTCAGTGCTACTGGAGAACTATTTCACCATTAATTTAAAACACACATACAACCATAAAACTGCATCTGACATACAGAGGGTTAAAGCTGTCGATACAGATATGTAAATATTCCAATCAGAGAAACGCAATGAGAAAACATGATTACCTCCATAAACATGACATTTTAAGAAAGTATTATCAAAGACGGTGATCACGGTAAAATGGTAATTTGTGATGAATGTTTTTCTTTTATTCACATACTAGCAATGTTTGGGGATTATTGAAATTCCACTTTTGTTCGACCTCTGTTCACGGAACTGATACGTAGGCAAAATTAGCATTAATGAGTTTTGGTTTGCAGCCCCGAAATGTGTTTGATTCAAATAAAAACTGTCAATTACAAATGTAATTGTCCGGTTGAATTCAAATTGATATGAGTACCACACTCAACAAGGCCAAGTCAACAGAGGGGCACCAAACTCATACACCAAACAACAACAACAACGATTATGAATATCTCTCTTCCAAAACAACTCGCCAGCATAAGATACACGTGTATTAAATAAATCAGTATCATCTATTTTATTCGAATTTGAATTTGAATTTGAGTTTGAATTTGTTTATTTATTTACCACGCACATAGAGTTTCTTGTCCAATTAATATAATTGTATGCTTGATGCAGTACGTAGTTTAGTACACATTATCAAGAAATTTAAATTGATGGATCCATATTTTTTATATGCATAAAAAATGTATTTCGTACAAAGTACTTACAGGGAAAACATGCGTATTCGAAGTCATAGTCACACCATATGATAAAGCTTAACTCATGTATGCCATCACCATTACCGGTGACACGGGGCCTTGATTGCAATATTTGCATTTGTTGTGACAATGTTGATTCATCTCCCGCTTGCTAAATACTATCACTGTCTTTAGTGAGCCGATTGCGACTCATTATTGGATTGTCCGTGCACTTTGTATCTGCGGGCTCCGACAGATGGTATCTCAAGAAGCCTGAAGGAGAAGCCATTGTAATGTATGGATTCTTTGATAAAAAGAACGTAGGATGCAGCTGAAGAAGCGCTATTAATTATTCATCATGTTGTTGTCATGTGTCTTATTCGCTTTGGAATGTATCAATCTTGTCAACGGACGAGTAAAACAGATCTCCCAGTAAAACAAACAAGGACATAGAGACGGGTACACGTGATAACTTATTTCTTTTGCAATGACTCCAATCGTGATTTTCAAGTTGCTTTAAAAAGCAGCAAGTTAGATAACGAAGCTATTCGATCTGCAGCTCATCATGTTATCACGCAGATGAACAAATTACAAGAAGAACTAACTATTTATACTTAGAGGTCAACCCTAGCTTTCAGTACAAATAGTTGGTTCTTCTTGTAATTTGTTCATATAATAACCTGATGAGCTGCAGATCGAAAAGCTTCTTTTTCTAACATGCTACTTTTTAAAGAAATTTGGAAATTTTTTAGTACCAGTAAATTGTTCGTGAATTATAATTTTGCGAAATTCAAATGATTTTTTGAAAGCTACAATAACTCCGATTGCACGTTGGAATAAAACATGGTAACGTGAAATAAACGTAATGTATTTGTGAGATTGCCAACTTCTTACGAAGGATTAAAATCTTAATATACAATCATATGACGAAATATAAAAGGAATAAAGGTTTATCTGTTTATTACGGAAAAAATACATTCAAGTTTATTCTTAAAATTTGTAGAGCAAATTTTTTTTGTATTCAAATCATTTTTATCTTAAAAGAAAATCCAACAGTTTTTTTGTATGTAATTTCTAACATTTTGCTTGCATACATTAGAAAAATATTTGTATAAAATGTCAATTGTACTCAACATAATTGTAAAGACTGAAGCGGAACGCTATGGCGCATATACGGTATTTAAAATTCGACAGCGCGCGTGATAAACGCGACATTAGTTAAACGCCTGTATTTTTCTATCTACGCTCCCAATCCATTAATATAATTATTGTGATGATACATTCGAGATTTTCGATGATATATGCCCCTTTGTAGTTAAATTTTAATGTCCCTTTAGTGTAGAGTATTCCAATTACACCGTCGGTCATAACTTCGTAATTCATATATAGGTAATTATAATTTGCAAGCTAATTAGGCTGCACTGTCTTGTCTCCCCCCCCCCCTTCCCATCCTCTCTCTCTTTCTTTCTCTTCCTGTCCCCCTCTCTCTCCCTGTCCCCCTCTCATTCCTTGTCTCTCCCACATTTCTCTTTATCTCTAACCCTCTGTTTTTTCCCAATGTCCCAGTCTCTTCATATCTATCCGACTACCCCCCCCCCCCTCTCTCTTCCTCTCACACGAGTATAGCCAACACGTACTTTCTCGCCAACCCTGTTAAATCGAAGGGCTTTTAAAAAAAATGAACTACAAACTACCTGATCAGCTTAGAAAAGCAGAAGATGATTCTTCAGCGGAGTGGTATATAAATTTATGCTTATTATGAACCAAAAGAATTTCAAAAGTATGTCGGAAAGATACCCTCGGATCAAGATATCAATTTGATTTAGAGCAGGTAGATAGTTAGAAGTGATATCGCCTCACCACAGCCAATGACGATGCATTACTCTTCACAATGCATCCTTCATATTACTTTGTATCCACATTCACACTATTGTTCACTTAATCAGTTACCTCGCATTCATAATTGTAGCTCATGATAATTGGGAAAGAGTTTCAGTGAATTTGGTGACGATGCCTTCAGCTGCGGTCAACCCGTGCCTCTCCTTCCAAGAACGCTTTGTTCTGATGAATCGGCTTTTAAACGATTCGACCAACCCACGCCGTTCCGTGCTTACAGAGGGTCTTTTTATGTTTTGCTCCGCGGACAGAAAGAAAGAATGAAACACTGGAATACAAAATATGCAGACCCAGCGTGTCCCCTCCCATCTTTTATATCGTGCGATAACCATTGATGGTGGTAATCGTTTTAGCGTGTTCTATTTATGAGTAAGTTACCCCGAACAAAAACCAAGCGGATCTAACCAAATAACTCGCCAAATAGGCCGGCCACAAGATACCATTGTGTCCCCCAATCCATTAACAAGTACTTGAGGTGATAATCGGACGCCACATGAACATAATAGCAACAACACATGGTTACAAATCACATTCTTTTCAAGGCCGTTCACCTTTGAGTTGCCATTGACCCGATATGACAGCTTATGACGCGTAGAATTCACGCCATTTGATACACATTCCGTACGCAATGTTGTTTCGACGTCATGACGTATCGTCTTCATGATCTCATAACATCAACACGGAGGGAGAGGGGTGATGACACCGCAGTGGCTTCGTTTTTTTGGAATACATGGAAGGTGCTATGTTGTTTCCTTTCTCGTATCTAACAAGAAAAGTCGAGGAAGAGAAGGGCAGATGGGGGTGTGTCCGAAGAGGGAAGTGGAGCTCGAAAAGGATACCGGTATAAAGACGAAAAGTACACTATATATTCACATTATACATCCACCCTCATTATTCAACTTCACTTTCACCTATTCTTACTCCCTCCCCTTCTTCCGAACCCCGCTCCTCTTCTATAGGATCCAATCACGGGAAATGAAGAAGCTCCACCCAAACTATCTACCTTCTTCGTGTTCTTTTTAACCCCCCCTCTCCCTTCCCAACCTCCTCCTCCCCCCCCCCCCCCCCACTCCCTCTCCTCCACCCACCCATCCCACTTCCCATCTCACCCCCTGTGCCCATCTGAAAGCAGAGTAAAAACTCCTCGTGAAATCAATGTAGATCCATCCGTGGTTCACGCAATCAGCATGATTCAACCTTGGAACAATCCGATATATAGGCCTTCTAACCACCTATTCCATGAAGTGGTAATTGCAGCGATCCAGCCAGATCTGATAATGTTCCCGCGAATAGAGTAGAAGGATCGATCGGCTGGCGTTTTAGCCAAATGCTTGTTTTATTTTTTTGCACTTGGCGTTGATTGCCAGTGGGACGCACACATCTAAGCTTAATAGTGATTGTCTACCGACTAATCCTTTAATTACTGTATCTTAAAGCTCATCAGACAATCAGGAGTCTCTAACACCCCTCCCCCCTCCCCCTTCTCTCTATCTTTCTCTCTCTCTCTCTCTCTCTCTCCCTCCTCCTCTACCTCTCTCCTTCTCTCTATCTCTCCCCTTCTCTCTATCTCTCCCTATCCCTCTCTCCATCTCTCGACCTCTCTCTCTATCTCTCTCTTTCTCTCATTTACTTATTTCTCCCAACTTTCCATTCACTCTCTCCTATTCTCGTCAAATCATGACACCTGTACTACGTGCCATCAGTGTATGCCTATATCAACACAATGCTCCCTTCCCTTCTCCCATATGATGATTTAAAAATGCGACATGAATTATTTCTTGCCCGCTCATGGACTAATTTTATATCGGTTATGTACCTAGTAGAGGTAATGATTATAGTAGGTCTTAAAAACTTGCCACAAATTAAAGGTAGTAACATCTAAACAGTTACATCTCAAATCAAGCTGGCATTTACACATCGTAAAGTCAAAGGATGACAACATTTTTGGGAGCTGATTTCGAGAAATCAGCTCATATATTCTTGTAATGATCCTTTGAATATCTGATTTAAAAAAATGATCTTAAATTGGGAAAAGTGAAAACATTATTTACAAGAACAAAGCGTATTTTTTTAATAAGAATATGATGAGAGTTCACTTACAGTAGCAGTAGCGATAGTAGTAGTGATAGTACTACAAGTAGTACAAATAGTACAAGTATTAATACTAGTAGCAGTAAAATTAGAAGTAGCAGCATTAAAAGTATTACTGCTCCTGCACTACTACTACTACTACTACACCTACTACTACTACTACAGCTACTACTACTACTACTACTACGACTACTACTACTACTACTACTACTACTACTACTACTACTACTACTACTACTACTACTACTACTTCTACTACTACTACTACTACTACTACTACTACTACTACTTCTACTACTACTACTACTACTTCTACTACTACTACTACTACTACGACTACCACTACTACTACTACTACTACTACTACTACTACTTCTACTACTACTACTACTACTTCTACTACTACTACTACTACTACGACTACCACTACTACTACTACTACTACTACGACTACCACTACTACTACTACTACTACTACTACTACTACTACTACTACTACTACTACGACTACCACTACTACTACTACTACTACTACTACTACTACTACTTCTACTACTACTACTACTACTTCTACTACTACTACTACTACGACTACCACTACTACTACTACTACTACTACTACTACTACTTCTACTACTACTACTACTACTTCTACTACTACTACTACTACGACTACCACTACTACTACTACTACTACTACTACTACTACTTCTACTACTACTACTACTACTTCTACTACTACTACTACTACGACTACCACTACTACTACTACTACTACTACTTCTACTACTACTACTACTTCTACTTCTACTACTACTACTACTACTACTACTACTACTACTACTACTACTACTTCTACTACTACTACTACTACTACTACTACTACTACTACTACTACTACTTCTACTACTACTACTACTACGACTACCACTACTACTACTACTACTACTACTTCTACTACTACTACTACTACTACTAATAATAATAATAATAATATTACTACTACTCCTACTACTTCTACTGCTACTACTACTACTACTGCTACAACTACTACTACTACTACTACTACTACTACTACTACATGTACTTCTACTGCTACTACTACCACTACTACTACCACTATTTCTACTACTGCTACTACTACTACTACTACTACTACTACTACTGCTACTACTGCTACTAATACTGCTACTACTACTACTCCTACTACTACTGCTACTACTACTACTACTACTAATACTAATGTTAATACTAATACTACTACTAATAATAATAATAATAACAATAATAATCATAATATTAATAGTACTACTACTACTTCTACTACTAGTAGTGGTAGTAGTAGTAAGCCCACCCCTGGAAGCACGGACATGACAGGTGTCATGTTGGTTTGGAGCGGAATTTAGCACAAGTAAATAATCAAACACATGCACTGTCAGCCAGACTGTGACATTGAGATAAAAGATTACAATATAACTAAAAGCACATCATAGCCAAAATATGGAATGTGGGAGTATTTCAATTTTGTTCCCAAAGCTTAACACAAAACCGTGCTGTTAATAATGATGATGGGGGTTGTTAGATCAGCCGCATGCGTTTCATGGCAGCAGCGGCTACGGTGGGAACAACATAGGAGAAAGCACGGTCCACTATGCGGCGGCATCCACTGACATAAAATGCTTGACTCAGATACTGATTGGCTCTCTCACGCTCTCTCATCGCGTTACGAAAAAACCACTTACCTTAAACTACTCTTAACGAATTACATTCATTTATTTCAATTTTTGTCACGTCGGTATGCTTTTCTAGTCGATAATCAGCGCTAACACAGCACACGAGCGGCCAGCTCGACTCACTGCGAAACACCGAAACTCCCCGAAGGGTCAGTGGGGCAGAAAAAGCGCGCATACGTAAGCAGCGCCCGTACCTGGCGATACAGCGCGTGTACATGTATCTATGCCTAAGTACAAACGTGGAGGTTTGGGGAACACTTTTGATTGAGGTGGATTTAAACAAAGCTGAGCGCCGATCGTCGAAATCGTGTAAGCATTTCCGCTCACTTAGCTTCAATTAAGGTTAAAAACTGAACGTGTTTTCCTGCTCAATATCCAATAAATTAGCCGTCTTCGGTTATTGATGAGCGCTGTTTGCCCCAATCAAGATGCGCGCCGGCGGAAGGGCATGTATTTTTTTGTGTGTGACAAACTAGACGTTCTCTCTCTTGGTTTTCCTCTCTCCCTCTCTCGCTTATGCATTATGGGTAACGGTATGGCTTATATCAAGAGGATTGTGAACTACGTTAAAACTTTATTAATGCAATATCAATTAAGGTCACGGCATTAAGGCCGCCAATTTACCTCTTGGAGTTTGTCCCACCCCCTCTCTCTCCCTCTCTCTCTCTCTCTCTCTCTCTCTCTCTCTCTCTCTCTCTCTATCTATCTATCTCTCTCCCTCCCTCTCTCCCTCTCCCTCTGGCTCTCTCTTTTTCCACTCTCCCTGTTGCTTCCCTCCCCTCCCCCGTCTTTCTTTCTCTTTCTTTCTCTCTTGCCGTCTCTCTATTTGGTATTTGTGGAAACGTTATGGAATATACATGTATATCGGGATCTCCGGTTAAACTTTTTCATAGAGTGTAAATTCAGTTCGATTTACCTATATATCTGATTCCTATCCTCCCCTCCCTCTCCCTCCCCCCCCCCCCCTCTCTCTCTCTCTCTCTCTCTCTCTCTCTCTCCCTGTCTTCTTCCATTTCTCACTCGGGTTTTTTCAGCAGATAAAGTACCATTTGCTATATCGTATAAATAATCCAAACTCGATTCTAAGTTTTGGCCCATTAGGATAGAGACTGCATTACCCTAACCCCCTGCGTGCTCATCCTCCTGTATGGTTACGGTTTAGCTCCTAAGTCCTTATTGTCTTCAACCGCGTGATCGATCTCTCTCGCCGTCAGGTTCTCGCGGGAATATGCATGAGTTTCAAAGGGATTGGACCTCGTCATGATGAGAGTTCTTTATTCCCTTATTGATACAATGGACACTATATATATATATATATGAAAATATATACCCCTGGTAAATCATTCATTAGGATGAAGATGCGCTTAAACTTTAGATTTCAGCTTTAAAGACGGAGCAGCACAAAAGGACTAAATCTTGGTACGAAAAGACGGCAGAAGGAAAGGGCGAAAGCAGGGGACAGGAGTATAATGTAAATCAGCGGAGATGAGTGTATTAATGTCTCGGCGTGTGGGCGGCTATCAGTCATATTAATTGTCACTGATTGTGCGCCAAGCTTCGTGCATATCCTGTTAATGAGTTCAGACCTGCAGCAATATTGTGAAGATTCTTTGAGGATCTCTCTCTTTCTCTTTCTCTTTCTCTTTCTCTCTCTCTCTCTCTCTCTCTCTCTCTGTCCATCACTCTCCATCACTCTCTCTACCTTTATTCAAATCTATGATTCTGCCCCTTATTTTTCTATTTTATATTTATATCTCTTACAATAAAACAATCTATATCTACCCCCCCCCACACCCTACCCCCTTTCTCTCTCTCTCTCTCTCTCTCTCTCTCTCACACACACACACACATACACATACACACACACACACACACTCTCTCTCTCTCTCTCTCTCTCTCTCTCTCTCTCCTCCTTGTAGCTAGTTATCCGTCCCTTCATAATTATCGTTCCTCTCTGGTCATACGAGACCACAAGACAGGTAATGGATCATCCAACAGTACTCACATGTCATACTCTGTCTATATTGTATTAAATTGTATTAAAATAAACTGATAACCCCCTGTATGCAGGTATGGGAAAAGGACATCCGTTTCCAAGAGCAAAATCATCTTTGCCTTCTCTTTCTTTAGACTATGCGCGCTGTTTTCGTAATCATTTTGTTCGCTTAAAACTTCTTTCAACATTGTACATTTGATTTACATTATATTTTTTTCCTGTTCTGAAAAGAAGCCATAAAGTTAAGAGATCGAGGCGGGCGGGAAGAGTATAGTTCCGTGTACAGCTTTAGCGTTAATCGTTAAGTTTTCAGTGGTGGTAGTTTTATAGATGAAAATGAATGACATGACATGGGGAAGAACAGCAACGAATAGTGTTGAATATGAAAGCATACAGGATGCGTAGTAAAATAGTATATAATGTCACACAGAAAAGAGTGAGAGCTGTTGTAGTAGATTAAATTAACAGATGACACAGAACGCAATGCAGAGGTATTTGAAAAACTGATATTCATCAGGACACAACACACATATACACATAGATTAAGTTGACATTTTGGCCTCCTCATTGACCTATGCGTTCTCGTTCTCGTTCTCCTCCCCGTGATTGCAGGTCTACCAGCATTCAGCTCCCACCCACCCATTGCCCAGCCTCTGACCAACAGCAGTCGGCTGTCTCTTTCCAAGGACCACTCGCCCCGACCCGCCCACTCCCAGTCCAGCTTTGGAGAGGAGAGCGACGACAAGGAAAGCCGTGACCGCGAGTCGCCCGACTCCGAACTCCGGCGCGGCGATGGCCACGACGATGAAGACGATGACATTGGCGACGACGACGACCGTTCCCCGCAGAAGAAGAAGAAAAAGACGCGGACGGTGTTCTCGCGCAGCCAGGTGTTCCAGCTGGAGTCAACGTTCGAAGTAAAGCGGTACTTGTCTAGCTCGGAGCGAGCGGGACTGGCCGCGAACCTCCATCTCACGGAGACGCAAGTCAAGATCTGGTTCCAGAACCGACGCAACAAGTGGAAGCGGCAGATGGCTGCAGAGCTCGAGGCAGCTAACCTGGCGCACGCAGCGCAGATACGCGCTCAAGCCAACCTAGCGCAGGCCAGTGCGGCCCACGCACATGCGCACGCGCAGCGGATGGTGCGCGTACCGATCCTGTATCATGAGAACCACACGTCGAGCTCGGCAGCTGCTGCCGCTGCATCGAGTCTCCACCATCCGGCCAGCGTCTTGCCTTTCTCCATGTCATACCCAGGGTCGTACCACCACCACCAGCTCACCCCGGCCTCGTCGCCACCTTCCTCCAACACCTTATCACCCGCTGCCACCAGCATGGTGACATGAACTAGCCGGGGTTCGACCGCACTACAGGGACCGTAGACGCGTGGTATCACAGGTTGATGCCAACGTTTTGCACGCAATCAATATAAGTTAGACATAAAAATCATAATATTTATGATTATAGAGAATTATAAAGCAGACATTGCGGCATGTAAGATTGCACTGTCACCACCAACGTCTGAATGTGTATGCTTCGAAATGATAATTCAGTGTAAAAAAAAGGGGGGAAATGTTGTTATCCTGCATCGCAATAGTCATTAACATCATTGTCATCCCGTTTTCTCCTACTCCTCTCCCACGCCTGATCCCTGTCCACTTCCGTGCTTCTCTTTCTTCCCTGCTTCCTGCTCAGCATGTAACCATGGTAACCCTTTATGCTTCTCCTGGACCCCTCAACTTGCTCTCTCCTCCCCCTTCCCCATCATCTACCCCCTACTATCATCTGTATCATGAAGCCTCGTCTCTATACTTCTCCTTCCTCTTCTTTTCTCTCCCTATTCGTACTCTCGTCTTCCCCTCCTCTCTACTTTTCACAATATTTATTTTTCTCCTCAATTTCTTTTTCCTCTAGCTCACTCTCTCCTCCTCATTTTCACTTTCTCTTATCTGCTTCTTCTGTTTTTCCTCCATTCCATCATAATCGTTTTTGTAATGATGAAAAACGTCCCATCCATAAAGAATCAACTCATCTCTATTGACAATATTTTATGTAATCTCTTCAATTCTGTCAAAGATCACACATCGGTGAATTATATTATTTTTTACATGTGATATTACATGTTTAATCGGTAAGAATGTTCTAGCTTTTGGCACAAAACATTATAGTTGATATGAATTTCCATCTCATGAGGAGATTAAGATAAATGCCAAGCCATGGAATCCTTCATTCTCAAACTGACTCACGGTGCTAGAACACACTGTGTAGCTAATCGTTTTCAATTTTATAAAATATAAATTAATCATACATTTTACATGTACATTGCTTTTTATCAACATGATCAATGAAGCGGTTGATAACATATGTGTGGATGTTATCGTTTGTCATTATTCAAATGTGGTGCTACGCAAAAATTTTAAAAAGAGAATTAATTTATGTTTACAGTAAACCCGTATGTAACATGGGTCATGATGTTTGATAATACGTCTGCTTCGTATTCTTATAATCGCGTCATCTCGTTACATATTAATTGGAAATCAAACTTTTCATATATCTTGAGCCAATTTCCATTACAATGCCAAACAATTAGCTTATTGTATGATAGCAATGTGATTTGGTTCGCCTGGTTACAGCATGTTTTTAATACAAAAAGTGAGACATCTACAATAAGGCAGCTATTTTTGAGAAGTATAGCCACAATATAAGTTGTTCAGTGAATTATGTCTGTAAGCCATTGTTGTATATGTGCTAACTGAGCCAAACTGCATTCCTTTGATTATTTAAAGAAGAGTTGGTGAAGTTGTCAGTTTGCGTGAGGACGTCTTGATAAATGTGTGCAATGCACGTTAGGTCCTGGATGGATCGAGATGGATGAGACACCCATTTGTGTCGAGATTAATTCACGACAGTCCTTGTTCTGGCATGCTTGTAATTGTCTCACTGCAATGAACTGAATAGTATACCATGTATACCTCACCGTGTCTCGTCTGTTATGTTTGCTACTAAGTCGAATTGTTCTTCTGGATTAAACTATTGTAAAATTCGTATTAGTGAAAAGTGCGTGTACTATAGAGCCGGTGATAGTCAGTCATCCGTGTATATCGTTCAAGAAAAGTCAATAAAATATCTGTGTATATGTAAAACATACATTATCCCTTGACTTGTCGTTATGTCATTCATGAGTGCTGACATCAAAATCAGGAACCCCACGCCTCCATAAAATGAGTAACGGAAGAAAGCCCTCTGTTGATTTGTGTGCCACACCGTGACATTTCAAGAGCAATATAAATCCCATAGACCAACAGTATAACTGGCACGAAATGGGTTAACACTTTGCATTCGCTTTCTCTCGAACTACCAACCATTGTATGGTGTAATACGAGAAAACGTAGATTTTCCTGTGTTTCAAAACCTCCTACAAATTTTCATTCGTCTCAATTTCTCCAGGAAGCGGAGTTTGTTCCCCCATTGAGAGAAGTCCCACGAGGTACGGGGCAAAATTAATCCACACTCAGAGAATCATTTTTGAGATAGCAAGCGATTATTAGCACCATCTTCTCTCGCACAATTACGCTAATAGTTCGCAGACGTCAGTGCGTTAACCGCTCATGACATAAATTTTGCTTACAGACGAAGACGGGAAACCGTGCATGACCAGTTGATGTACACGGATTCCTTCTTACTTCTGGCTGTCGAAGAGAAGGGAGTGACGGAGAGCAGAGAGAGGGAGGGAAGAAGAGAGGGTGTGAGAGAGAGAGAGAGAGAGAGAGAGAGAGAGAGAGAGAGAGAGAGAGGGGAGTAAAAGAGAGAAATAGAGACAAAGAGGGGGATAGAGAGACAGGGAGGTGAAAATAAAGCTGTATAAATATAATGATGTATATATGTTGGCGTATGCGTGTGTATGCATGTATGTATGTATGTATGTGTGTATGTATGTATGTATGTATGCATATATATGTGTGTGTATGTGTGTATGTGTGTTTGTGTGTGTATGTGTGTGTGTGTGTGTGTGTGTGTGTGTGTGTGTGTGTGTGTGTATGTGTATGTGTGTTTATAGCAAAACATAAGACAATGCTCCGTGTAACAAATTGGTATTTCTTTCTAGAAATGTAAGGAAACGACCAAAAAATGTGCAAATGAAGGGAGTAGAAGAAGATGAAAGAGAGAGAAAAGAGGCGCTATGATAAACATATTGAAAACTCTATGAAAGGAATACAGTACATATGAGAGATGTTGATAACAAGAATGAAGGAGAAGGGGAAAGAGTAGAGAGAAAGGGAGAGGATAAAAGGGAAATTGAGAGGGAGTGGGGAGCGACTGAGAGCAGGCGAAGGATGGGGAGAGCGAGTGAGAGTAAGAGAGAGATGGGATGTAGGGGATTGAAAGATAAGATGGATGACGAGAATTAAGTACGCATAAAAATTCATGCCGATGGTCTGAGCAATCACGGATATTGCGCCTCGAAATTGCCTAGTTATTTAAGTCATCATCATTCACTCACTCCCCAACCCAAATATGTATGTCCCCGTGTCATCACCGGGCGGGTCTCCCGAAGATTTATCCCCCTATGGGCCGCCGAATGATATTTCTGATTCTGAAAATGTTTTAGTGGCAATCTCCACAAATTGACGAGAGCAGTCGACATGGATAATAAAAAACGCAACGTGAAGGGATAACTTACTACCTTGTGTGGGTTGTATTGGGGCGGGAGGGAAAAAAAACAGACCCCAAGTGATTCTTGATTCGTGACGAAGTGGAAAAAGGCTCTCCGTGTCTCTAAATTCAAATGAAAAACACTCATGTCTAATTACGAGCACGCAACCATTTTCGTCGCCCTCCTCCCTCACTATCCCCGTCATTTTCTGATGCTCAGTTTGAAAATTTGATCCGCTGGGGGTATGAAGAGAAAATCCATGCACGATGGGGAGAAAAGGTCGAGACTCACATCTCTCTCTCTCTCTCTCTCTCTCTCTCTCTCTCTCTCTCTCTGTTTCTCTCTCTAATATGGAATATTCTGAAAAGGAAGAGAGAGAAAGAAAGAAAGAGAGGAAGATAAATAAAGAGAAAGGGAGAGAGAGAGAGAGAGAGGGGGGAGAATAATACATACATGTATATAAAGATATAGAGTGAGAGAGGGAGGGGAGGATTTATATATATATATATATAAGAGAGAGAGAGAGAGAGAGAGAGAGAGAGAGAGAGAGAGAGAGAGGGGGGGGAGAAAGAGGAAGAGAGAGAGAAATAGTATAAGAGGTTCCGATGGCGCTGAAAACGTGAATGGAAATACAACAAAAAAGAAAAATATACGCCACGCCGAGGAAGAATAGCTCAATGTGTAGGTCATAAGCCAATGTTTTTGTACCTCTCTCTTCTCTCTCTCTCTCTCTCTCTCTCACACACACACACACACACTCACTCTCTCTCTCTCCCTTTCTCTCTCTCTCTCTCTCTCTCTCTCTCTCTCTCTCACACACACACACACACTCTCTCTCTCTCCCTTTCTCTCTCTCTCTCTCTCTCTCTCTCTCTCTCTCTTTCTCCCACACTTTCCCTCTCTATTTACATCTTTGCCTACATTTCTCTCCATATCTTTCTCTCTATATGTTTTCCCTCCTCCTCCTTGTTCTCCTTTCTCTTCCTTTCTTATCATGTTTTTCATCTACCTCCTTCCTGTATTCCACCTGTGCTTTCTGCTCATTTCTTCTGCCCCTGAATTTCCTTTTATTTTCATCTTCGTCTATTCTTGTCAGAGTTGTAACGTCTTTCTTCCCAATTCCCTGTCTTCGCCACCAGTCATCTTCAAATCTTATCTGTTGATCATCTGTAGGTCTCCAAACCAACGCACAGTGACTTACCCACAGCCACGGGAAAATGTTAATTTCGAATAAAACTCTAGACTGTGAATCTACAATACAGCTTTAATTCTCGAATTCATCATCATCACATGTGTCAATCAACAGCTCAACATATTGTTGCTTACACCTGGGCAAATATATGAATTACGTATTTTTTGTTAAATGGAAGACGACTTGAACATAGCGCAAATATAATATCTTAAAGGAGTTCCCGTTCAACTCAACAATCCCAATAATAGAACGGGGAAAATAGCGATGCAGTTGGAATTCTTGTTCATCTTTTGCTGCACTTGTGGCGTGTAAAATCATCTTCCATCTTCTGCGATAGACAAATTGTTGTTATGGTTTTTGAGGGTTGATAACTGGGTTTCACAAAGAGGGGTTCTCTAAATATACGCATTGCAAGGAAACAATAGTTTTTCTGGTATAATGTCATCATAAAGACAACATTTGTGGGAGCGGTAAGGAAATTATGAAAAATAAACATTCCCATAGCGACGTAAAACTGGACAAGTGGATTGCATGCACGATACGCGAGTATGTACAAGAAAGCAGTCACAAGGGTGATTGTTAATGCGGTTTTAAGAATGCATTTTGGCACTTTTTAAAGTGTATTCACTCAACTATGACACGAAAATGACCTCTTATGTTCAAATAATGGGTTATGTTCCATCTCTGTTAAAATATCTCTCAGATGGGATTTGGGCATAGTCTGTTTTCCCAGACATAGTTGTTACCAAACTGCGTTGTGTCCACGCACCTCACAGCCTCGTAACTCGGCTAACAACAACGTGACATTATTATACTGTCTAAACATTGTGTACAGACGTATGGGCGTTGGCGATGTCGGTGTCAAATAACAATGACAAAACATACACACTCGCAAATACTAGTGATTTCATCGGCATATGTGTGTAAATCCTAGTCTTGATAATCAAATTATAGGCCTTGCCACACCCTTGTTGTGGGCGTTCCAATTCTTGTTGGAAATTAAACATAAAAGAGTTCACCAGCTATCTATGATAATATTTGTGTTGGCATGTTTGTTGTAATGTTTGTGGTGACAACGAATTTTGGAAAATATTTAATTTTACTAAAATGATATAACGTCTGCATATTTATTTTGAAATATTGAATAGAAATTATCTAATGAAGAACGTACACATTTAATAAAAAAAAATCTAGAATACAATACGTGCATTCGAAAATCAATGCAGAATATAATCATAACAATTCAACTAAATTGTTTCCCTGATTTTATAATTGCTTTTACATTGCAAAACTCTTCCGAAAAATATGAACATGTGCAAGATATATTATTGAAATATATTTATATTATATTGATATATATTTATTAAATAAGCTGGAGAAATATTACAAGTTATAAGCTATAAGCTTGATCACATTTAAGTTTAAGTGAAATACAGACGGAAATATTAAGAGATACACTACATTTTCCGGGTCCAAATGACGTCACGTAGGTAAGTGAACAATGACACGATAGGTCGTAATTAATTGTATGCGAATTATTTTGTTTATTCAATCGAAAAATCACTTTGCGGAGACACAATAAATGTTATGATTTATTTTTTACTGCTTGCTTCGCCTGCTTGGTTTGCCTACAGATTCATTAATCAATCTTATGTAAACAGACAATACCAGTAAGACGAAGATTGTAAGATATATTCGCTGTGTTTGCTATGAAATGATAACCATTAATTGGAATTGACGGGGCTGTTGGTCGGGGAACTAATCTAAAGGAAATATACGCCGCCCCACGCACATATCCGTATACACACACCCACACCCAACCCACACACACACATACACAATTACAAACATACACACACACACCCACACACCCACGCACATATACACACACACAAACACAAACACATATTATGCACTAATATGACATTAAAAACACTTACACGTTCCTTTATTGCGTACGTTCATCAACATTGAAACATGAAGCAGTAATGCTTAGCGGTAAGCCCAATATCTGGCTCAAGAGCTCACTGTTTCATTTTATGTCTTCTCTAGGATATAAACCAAAATTATCACATGAAAGAATCATTTTAAAATGATCTATCTATAGTAATAACAATGTAACCACAAATTATTACTGCTCATAATCATGGAAGAACAGGCGACAGGTGAAAATATACCGCAGATGGCGCTATATCGCGGTGCCATACAGATTGAACATGATAAGGCGAGGAGAAAAGATAAATTGACACTACACCTTACAAAATGGGAAAAATTCTCCCAGTTGTAAGTTTACATGTAGGTCAATTACACTTAAGTGTTTATTTATTTTTCTTCTTTCTTCAAACTCTTTCTCCCACCGGGATTAATTAACACTTTACCATACAATAATGGGATTTTTTTTTTTTAAATCTGCCCTTTTTCTATCAGTTTCTCTCACTGATCCTCATTTATCAATTTCAATTAAATGATAAAAAATATATATATATAGTCATCTTACTACAAAGCTCCTTTTAGATAAAATCATTAAAAAGAATAACAGTGATAAAATAATTACATTTATATATGAAAGATTTTTAAGTCCGTGACCTACTGTGACCTGACGGGTGACCTGTAACATTATTTGACCATCCTGCATCGATGCCCCTGTCATGTGTATTCCTCCTAACAATGATGTACGCAGACACGTTCGTTACTAACTGTTTGCGAAATGCACCGGACCGGAATAAAAATACTTTCATCGAAAAAAATCGGAGTTCCGTCGGCAAAATAATAAGTATTATTCAGTCGATATAGATTGAGCGGTAATGTATTGTTTTATAGGAGAACAGGGGAGTCTTTTCATTGGCCGGAAATGAATTTTTACAACAGTTTGTTTCGAATTATTATTGCCATGTTTTTCTGCTTAGTGTTTGTTGTTGACAAATTGGCTGGCAAATAATGTCCTTAGAATGGGTGAGTATAGATTCATTATTTCCAGAGCCACAAACACACCTTTAGACAGACGTGTATACGTGCATGTTTAAATGAAAAAGAAACACTTCGATGCACCTCTGCCTACATGCAGATTTGCACATGCCTATAAAAGACTAGACAAAGTGCTTGTTGAATTTTAAAGGATGTACTTAAATTAGAAACAGTGGTTATGGGAAGGTGCGACTAATGATCATAAGAGAGCTAAGATTAGTTTCTAGATTTTCAAACCAGCTGCACATCTCTCTTCTTTTGTGTTCGTCTTTATTGTACCAGGGATGTGTTAGGAAGGAGGGACAACTCAAGCATAATGTATTCAAACATCTATGTGGATACTAAAGCGTGCTAATGAATGTCAAAAGCATTCCACAATCACTGCAATGCTTTGAAGTCCCATGCGTGGCACCGTCATTTTGCTGCCGTCAACTTGGAAAGCAATATCTTTAATTCCCTGTTTTGTTTCTCGAAGCTGTGTTTCTTATCACATTTTTTTGTAATTTTCAAGAAAGTTAAGGGCAACACCTCTAAAGATCCTGCAATCGTTTTTCTTCTAAATAATTGTTGAATGATGAACAAACGGAGATATAAAATAATATTCTTATTTACGTAATTACCAAATTTCTTCACTTTCCGGAGATTTCCGGAAATGTTGGATTCAATCATTATTAAAATTCTATATTAAGCTGTTTATTTTCATTAACAGAGTTTGCGTGAATTTGCGTGCAGCTGAGATATTTTACTATAAAAAAACAGTTTATTTTTGTTCGCTGATATCTCTTTTCCTCACAAAAGTATTGATGCAATCCAACAGAAGTGGACAAGCGAAATAAGACTCCACATTTCTTTTGTTCTCTCTGAGAAACCGTTGCTAGGCAATCCTGTTCGTTATTGTTAAAACATATGAAAAGCACATGCTGAGACCACATTTTTTTTCGGCGGTGCCACGCATGGGCTCAAAGAAAGAATGTTGTTTCATATCCTTTCCTAACACATCCCTGATTGTACAGAGGTCGTATCAGGTGTGAGATTGTTAACAAGACCGGGTACAAGTGGCATTTAGTCGTAATGATTTCGTTGCTAGATCTCTCTAGCAGTTGTATAGGTCATTATCCTTGAATTACGTTGATGAGTGTCTCATCGCGTTCTCCGTCTATCGAATCTCATACCCCCCCCCCCTCATTTCGCTCTCTCTCTGTCTCTCTCTCTCTCTCTTCTCTCTCTCTCTCTCTCTCTCTCTCTCTCTCTCTCTCTCTCTCTCGCTGTGTGTAGGTCAGTTGCGGGTTCCGGCTTCCTGAGTTGCTTCTTAATCCATGTATTGTTATGTATTCCATGTGTATTATTTTGAAATCAACGCCTCAGGGATGCAACATATACCTCCAACACGACGACTTGCTTTCTTACCACCAGGAACGTCGGTGAAGTCCCTCTTCATGCCCTCAAGTTCAAGTTCAAGTTCAAGTTTATTCAAACCAATCAAGAAAACAACATTTTAACAATTAATTGACAAAGAAAGAACATGATAGGTTTGGGACCCCGGAGAAAGCAGAGCTTGTGATAGGGGCCCCTTACAAGGTACAGTATAGACACACACACACAAAAAAAATATATATATAACGAATGGCATATTTACAATGATAACTAAGGAGTAAAATTAAAGCTTAAGATCACACATACATTTTTTTTTCCATATTCTTTATTTGATTTCATTCACATAATGAAATAAACAATTTCACTTTATAACAGAATTACAAATCCATAAACGTAATATTTCTATTGATTCGATAAACACAATAAAGTATGATATACCACTTGTATATAAACACAATATATATGTGCCATATTCTACCCGAATATGCAACTTATAAATTATATTCCTCTTAAATAGAATAATAATCATAATACTAATAGATATGTATAATAGTAATGATAATAAAGCAATTCCATAATACATAAGAATGAAATCTTTTCTGATACCCCCCCCCCCCCCGAAACATATAAATCCACCTCCACACAAAACATGTAAGTCCACCCCATCCCCCTACACACACACATACACACTCACATACATACTCACACACAAAAACACACACACACACACTCACACACACACACACACCACTCTAACCTTATGTGCTATTTCTTAAAAGGTAACATTCTCCCATTTTAACAGATGTAATCCTAACTTGTTTCTTTTTAAAGCAATTTCTTTTTCTTCATTCCGATATTCCATTATCTTTTTAAATATTACCTCATGAGATGGAATTACACCCTCCGATCTAGATCGAAAAATAATGTATTTTAAGATAAAAATGACTGTATTGCAACATTTTATATTGAGATCTTTTCCCTTGATACCTACATGAATATCTATCCACTCTGCATTTTCAAAAACTATCGCTTCCAATCTTTCTATAACTTTTTGCCATAAAGGTTTGATATACACACAATCCCAGAATACATGTTGATACGTTTCTACCTTAATGCCACAAAAGGAACACTGATTATTATCAACAAACCCGTACATAAAAAGGTTTTCTTTTGTATAGATAGCTCCATACAATAATTTATACTGAAATTCCCTGACTTTTGTTAGAAGTGTTGTACTTCGTGGTCTTAGAAAAATATCTGTAATCTCTTTCTTTGAAAATGTGAAATCATGAAGATTATCTTTAATTCGTAAAGTGTATAATTCTTGTAATTTTGTAACAAATACTTCATACAGCTTTCTGGATGGGAGATCATTGAGTAACATTGTATTTTCAAAAATCTTCAATGAAATACTATATTCCTGTACATCAACTGAGTAGAAGTCATATACATTCCCTTTGTATTTCCCACTTGTTAAAATTGCATTACATATTTCCAAAACTTTCAATATATTTTCAGCTGCTAATCCTAAATTTTGAAAATATGTAAGTGCTCTTATTTGATTTTTTTCAAGAATTTGATCAAATAAATATATATTTTTCTCAAGTAAATCTCCATGAAAAATCATTTTACCTTTACACAAATACTCCTTATTGTTAAAAAAGATTGGATTAATCTTTCCTTCTTTAAAGTTCCTGATATACTCCATATCTTGCCATACCCTTAAAATGTCTAAATAAAACTGAGAAGTTTTTAGTTTCAATAATTTTGTATCATAATTGCACAGAAAGATAAATCTTCCCCCCACTGTCCTTAAGGTGAAGTCAAAAAAAGTTTCCATCCCATTCTCTTTTCACCATATAAAAGCCTTTTTAACCACATAATTCTTTGAGTTTTAACAAATAATTCATAGTCTATCATTCTTAACCCACCATCACCATAGTCCTGAAAACAAATAACTCTTTTGATTCGATCTTTCCCATTCCATATAAATTCAAAACAGATCTTATTGATCTCAGTCACTACCCACTTTGGAACCACTAATGATGAAGAAACATAATTCAATTTAGACAAAGCATAAGTTTTCAGTAAATGTACTTTCCCCATGATAGTTAAATCTCTTTGTTTCCACCAACCAAGAAGTCTTTTTATTTTACTTAGTATCTCTTTGTAATTTAATTCCTCTGTGATTTTTATATCCATTGAAAAATACACCCCTAAAATTTTCATTTCGGTAACCAAATTTCCCATGGGTAACTTTCCCAACTCCTTTCTATTTTTCCCTATCCTCATTATATTTTTTTTCTCTATATTAACTTTAAGTCCACTTAATTCAAAAAAAGCCCTGAAAATTTCCTGCATTCTTGTAATCGATGTCTTATTTCTAACGAACAAAGTCATATCATCAGCATATAAGATTTGCCGCACTTCAAAATTGTCAAACTGAATTCCCTTAATTACATCATCCTTTCTCAAAGGCAGCGCTACGATTTCGATTGCCAACAAAAACAAATACGGTGAAAGTGGGTCACCCTGTCTCACCCCCCGCTTAATATCAAAATAACCTGTCGAAAACCCTCCATTCATGACACAGCTACTAATTCCGTTGTACATTGTTTTAACCCAGGAGCAAAAAGACTGACCAAACCCAAATAATTCTAATACCTTAAAGAGAAAACTATGTGAAACGGAATCAAATGCTTTTTCAAAGTCAACTGCTATTATGAAGGACTCTTCATCACAATCATCACAATAATTCTGACAATAAAAAATCACGTCATCTATTAAGCGCAAAGCTTCACCAATATATCTACCTTTTATGTAACCCACTTGATCTAAATGAACAATTTCATTTAAAACTCCTTTTATTCGCTTTGCCATTATTTTAGAAAGTATCTTGTAATCTGTATTTAACAGTGTAATTGGTCTATAATTTTTTAATGTATAAATGATCTTTACCCTCTTTTTCTATTAATGTAATTACACCTTGTTTTTGAGAAGTTGCTAAACAACCTCTCTCAAATGCTTCATTAAAAACTTCAACCATTAATCTTCCTAACTGTGACCAAAATGTAAGATAAAATTCAACAGTGAACCCATCGTTACCAGGTGATTTATTAAGCTGCATACTTTTTAATGCTTCTAAACATTCTTCTTTAGTGATTTTCCCTTCACAAGAATCCTTACTTTCATCACTTAAATGGGGGATATCTTTGAAAAATATTCTTTCTCTAAAACTATCATGCATTTGTGTATTCTCTGCATACAATTTTTCATAAAACTCTTTTATAAACCTTTGTATTTCATTATTTTCTTTAATAACTTCCCCTTCATCATTGCACAATTCCTGTATAATTTTTTTCTTTTTATTGGACTTAAGTAACTGCTCAAAGTAGTCTTTATTTTGTTACGATCAGTTCACGCCAGAAAGGATCGCACAAAATGATACCAATATTTAGTTTATGTGTTCTTTATTATATGGGGTATTTTCCCCTTCAAAAACCAAGACAAGCGTTCACTTTCAATACATCAAGAAATAAATGCATGTATATAGATTATTTTACAATGTATGGATACAGGTTAGCTTACAGTGCTGGAGGATACTGAAGTCCAATGGATCCACGGCTCTCGCTGATGGTCCAGTTGATAATCCGATCCAGTATTCCCAAATTATGATCGCAATGTTGATCCCAATGTTGTACGCTGAAGAACAGGTATTCCAGATAGTCAAGTCCAAATAGATGATCCAAGATGGTCATATGTTAATCCACAGAGCTTTCACGCTTTCACAGGCAGGATCTCATAAGCGCTATTTAACAGGCAGGTAGTTATCCACGTAGGGAAAATCCTCGTATAAATCCACAGGTAGGTATTGAGCCAGGGTCACAACAATATCTTAGATGCAGGTTACTCTTATCACAGGTGACTGGAGCAAGATGATATGAAAACTGAGCTCCTATCTCAAACAACTCATATATATACTACAATCTTAGATTCTAGAAGCTTCTATTAACTGTGTTTCCAGAAATTTCTCAATATATCTAGTCAGTTCTATGCATGTAAACATGCTTGTAAACATGACAATCAATATTGACCTGACCTACATTACACTGATGAGTCATCACTAGCTCATCTGAGCTCCTTTATTATGCTAATAAGCCTCAGCTAGCTGTAACATTTTTTTCATGTAAATAACATTCCAGACTCTTCTGGGCAGTACACATTGCTAAATGTTTATTTCACCAGTGAGGAATTTCACAAGCACAGAGTGCAGCTAATTCAAGAGCTACACGTATGGCTATATGTATAACTTATACACATTTGTAACAATTTTGTTCCCCCTCTTCCCACCATACTGCTCTTGATCGAACCTTCAGCCCCTGCATGGACACATTGTATAATTTCTTCAACTGATCTTTTTTATCATCTATGTCCTTAATAATTTCACCTCTACTCGGAGAAGATAAAAGTTCTTGTTCAAGTGATCTTATTTCATGTTCAAGTTGTTCTATGATCAATTTTCTTTCCTTTGATTTTTTCTTCGAAAAAAATATTAGCAAATGTTCTCATTTTCATTTTAAGAAAGTCCCAAAAAGAAGATTTACTATCAAATTCCCCTAGCCACTTCATTTCTATATTTTTAATTTCTTCACACATTCCCTGTACAAACTCTTTGTCTAAACACAAACTGTTGTTAAATTTCCAGTATGATTTACCTGATCTTCCAAAACCTTGATTAGGTTTCAATTTTAAAAAGATCCCAGAGTGGTCAGGGGCTACTGATGTCATAATATCACATGAAAGTATTTTGTTTTCCAAACCGTTTGATATAAACCAATAGTCTAAACGACTTTGAACTAATGGTGTAGTTTGCCTGAAGGTAAATTTCTTTAACACTGGGTTCTGTTTTCTCCATATATCCATTAAATCCATTTTCCTTACAAACTGCTTTATTTTCTTTGTAAATTTTGTTCTAAAATTTGAACTAGGCCCCATATAATCTAAATCTTTATTCATTACGACATTAAAGTCTCCTCCTAAAATTAACGAGTAATTAGAGGAGTTCAAATCAGAAAAACAATTATCTAATTTTTCAAGAAAACTAATTTGTTGGTGCACCTACATACACACACACACACACAAACACACACACACACACACGCACGCACGCACACACCCATACACACGCCGCAAACACACAGACATACATGGCTTTCCGTTATTTACCCTAGCTGGGTTTGGCGATATGTCGTCATTCCGAAGAGGAAAGAGGCGTCCTCCAACAAGCTTAGAACTGGCATGCTCATTTCTTCCCTTTTTCATTATCATTGAGGATGCACACGTGTCTGAAAAATGTGCACCAAACTGAATCAGTGAATTATTGCTGTCTCTTACATTTCAAATGGAAGAGGGGAAGACTATATTAAATAATCGTCTCATAGACCCTATAAGAGATCGTTACTGCTCTCAAAATAATAATGATTTTGAATATCGCAATCTCATTTACCCAATGTGATTGATGCTGAAGGTCTTTAGGCTAATAGGGAGGTTTCCTGAACTTATATGTTTGTGGTGGTAGGCCTATCATTTTCAAAGCACATGGAAGACGGGTGACATCAATGTTAGCTTCAACATCCTTGAAATTGAAAAGGAAACAGTAGGAGCGAGAGAAGCAAATTGCATGCAGAGACATACAAGCCTAAATGCAAATCGATGTGTTCTTCATGCTTTAGACCTCTTTGTTTTACACGTTAATACTGCTAATTCTGTACATTGCACAAACGTGACGCAAGGCTTGAGCGGAATTGTTTTTGTCTTCAAAATAGGGACAAGTAGTATCCACTATACAATCACTATTCACGGTATTAGTATTGAGTATTGAGACAAGACTAGCGACATAGCGGTAAACATGGAAACGCCGAAGACGCCAAGCCAAAAATCGCTCTTACTTTAGGGAATATTATTCTATCGGTATGAGAAATTGCAATGTACGTATATTTTTTGTTTCATTTTGACATCCAATATGATCATACATCGTGTTTAGAATGACACATGTCGAAAATTACAGTGTTAATTGATGTGCTAATTCGCCCGTTCAAGCTGGTTATTAATTCCCCCAGTCCGACACACATCTTTGCCTGTGAGTGTTGTGTTGTATTGAAATTACGGATAGAACGTGTTTGGCAAAATGGTTTATTCTAACTTTGGTTAGTTTGCATTAATATTCGCATGTGCCAATCGCACAGATGCAAGTCCTTTGCTCCATTTTGTATCTGATACAAAATTCTTCAGGCTACACGATGAACATTCCATTTCTGTCTCATCAGTGACAGTGTCAGACAAGGTTAGGGACGCCCACGAATCACAGAATCTCAGAAAGGGGTAATCCCATACCTGCTACATGTGTAATATACTTGCTGTATATATAATCCAGACATCGCTTAGAAGCACTATCTAGATGTGATGTCGCTTCCCCGCAATGTGCAATTTACTCTGGTGAATGACACCTTTCGAGGCATGTTTTGAAGGACTGTGTGGAATTGAGGTTTTTATCCCTGGGCCTGGACCTTGGGAGATTATTCCAGTCTTTTTTTTATTGCATTTGGTAGAAAACTATTGAGGTAGGCTTTTGTTCTACATTGAAGTGGTACCAATCGGCTGGTGTTGGCTCTTACTGATTTTGGCACTTCGACTACATATTCAGGGATGTTTACGGCGGCTTCCTTATGGTGAGCTTTGTGAAATAAGGTTAGTCTGCTGTCCTTTCTTCATTGTTGAAGAGAAGGCCATTTTAGTGATCTGATTAATTCAGAGACACTTGTAGTGTGACGATAATCATTGCAGACAAAAATATTAAAACAACTTCAAAATACACATGCTCCCCATATATGCTTGTTTGCACTATTGATAAACCATAGAAATCATTGATGTTGGCTAAATAACAAGAAAAGTATTTATTTAAACAAGATTTTAGCATCGTCCCCGAGTCACAGATACATTGTACACAAAATTTGCATACATGTATATTAGCAATTTGACTTAACTGTGAGCTTGTGGTGGCGCATGCGAACGGCGCAGCACGGCCGATACATGTTCCGATGTAGTGTAGTGCATGAGCAGGACCATGTCCGCAAGCCACACATCGCTGTCAGCTATAGCGCCGTTCCAAGTGGTTTGGGTTTATCCAGTAATGGGTGGCCGTCTGTGGCAGCCGCGGCATGGCAGCGGAGCTATCAAAGCAGCTGACAAGCCAGGCTTAGAATTTCACATGCAATTGTCGTTGCTCCCCCGGAATTTCATAAAATTTATCAACATCGCATATTCATAGATCTAGACATGGGCTCATAAAACCCTTTTTCGGCACAACTGCACCTTTGTAAAACGTTATGAATCAAAAGCCAAATAGAAGCTCAGTATTCACTCTTGACATTACATTTGTTTCAAATTGTACCTCATAACGGAACATTTTCGGTTTCGCCATGATTCACGAAAAAGTGAAGTGGATTTTCAAAAACTTACCGCAAAATGTTTCAATCCTGCTCGGTCATCAAAGCTTTCCCAAAACTTTTTGTCGCAAATGAAAGAAAAACTCACAGGGTCACCGAGCTCAAAATCTCAACCCATAAATTTACCTCGATAATATTCTACATCGGAAGGCCGCCACCCGAACAGATCACACATCTCGCAAACTACGCCCACCATTTTGCCATTCCGTTTTCGGAACAGTGTCAATCAGTGAACATGCACATGTGATTTGTTTGTCTCTCTGTCTCTCTTTCTAATAGGTAACAAGGAAAAGGTGAACTGAATACAGCTGACTGTTACCTGGACATATCATAACTTAAGCACAAAATGGCGGGAGAGGAAGAGGATGATGAGAGTGGATTCCTGATTGATTCTGCCAGACTCTGCCTGGTCGATCTTCCTCCTGAAGAGGGAGAGGAAGAAGAGGAGGAGAGAGGGGACGGGGTATCGAACCACAAGGGTGCGGTAGTCTCAAGTCATAGTAAGGAGGTGGACGCAATCCTCAAATCGGCGATGGCGGTCCAAGCCATCGCGGTGGATCTGAGCGGTAGAGGACTGGTCAAGATTCCTGAGGAGCTTTATGGCATGGATCATGTCGAGGTACTTTATTCAATTTAACGTACATTGTTAGTGACACTGTTTTGGCAGTTGCTAGCTGATTGACAGGTGCGATGCACAGTGGGCATTGTTGTGTTCTGAAGCAATCATCTGATACACACACATTTTGAGGTAAAACTTTATCAAACTTTACATTAACTTTATCATGTATGAATTTCAGCTTGATTTGAGCTGTAACTTTTTTTTTTAATTATTTTTCAATAAACTCAAATATTTGTATTTAAATGTTGATGATTGTGCATTTGTTTTAAAAAACACAGTTAACAGAGAGCTAACAAGTTTTGATAATTCTTTTTTTGTGCTCTTTATCCTATCCTAGACATACATTCAGTATTTCTTCTCTGTCATTGCATGTTTAGTTTCTATACCTTGAGGGCAACCTTCTGCAGAACATTCCGTCCGAGTTCTTCTTAAGGGTCGTCAATGTTAAATGGCTCGATCTTCGGAACAACAACATTCATCATTTGCCAGCTGAAATCGGCTGCCATAGGTGAGCAGCTTGTTCTGAAGAGTGCTTGGTGTTGGACTACTTGTTCATGCATTGTGCATAAAGACACTAACAAATTCACACAGGCATTCACATGGGAAAACTCTATCATTAATATGGTAGCATGTGGTTCAATGTAACAAATGTTCTCTACACTGCATTGATTTCAGATTGAGTAAGACCAGTTCTTAAGATTGACATAAGCCTAATTCTTGTAATTTTGTCACTGATTAATTTTTTTCCTTGCAATCATCTCATTTGAATAGGGTGTTATTTACCTTTCAGCAGGTTTAACTAACGAGTCCTACATGTGACTACATGTAATACACGCAAGCAATAAGTCAAACAAACTGGATGAACTTCTTGATTTTTGCTTCTCATTTTGCAGGTGCTTGAAGACACTGCTTCTTGAAGGAAACCAGCTTTCTGAGCTCCCACCAGAGATGGGTAAGCTCTTATGTCTTACAGGGAGTATTAAAGATTCAATATTCACCAGGTTTCAGATAGCACTTCGCCTGCCATATGCTTGTGTTACATTTGGACTGCTCACAAATGTTTCCCACATTTTTGTTCCTACATTAATGTGATGGTTGAAACACCAAAATCATTTTTTTTATGGCACAGAAGAAATATCATAGAAGCTGTTGTACACAGCTTTCCTTCATACTTTGTGCTTACCAGTACCATATACATGTTTATTGTTCATGGAACTAACAACCAATAGACTTCAACTCTCTGTACCATTATTAATTGTATGCACTAGTTGTTTTGATGGATTTATACATATAATGACTGAATATTAATCCCAAGTTAATGTTTGATAAATTTCATGTAACTGCTTTGTGATACAGATAAATGCATTTGATAGAAACACTTTGTGATACAAGGCCCTGTTTACATTTGGGGTCAATGTCTTCAGAGGTCAAAGGTCGATGAAACCTCATTGTCTTCCATGTGTGTGCAGGCCAGCTGAAGTACCTGACGGGGCTGAACTTGAGGGGCAATCCCATTGAGTTCCCCCCACCCAAGGTGCTGGAGAGGGGTGTGAAGGAGGTGCTGCGCTACCTTCGAGAGGCCCTGGCCCTGAAAGGTCAACGACTCCACTCAGCAGGTCAGAGTCAAGACTCAAGAAGTTGATTATAATGATAAGACACATCTATACCATGCTTGATAGTATGTTTCTAAGTGCTATTGTGCTATTGTCCTTTCAGCCAGGGCAAAGTAATCATCATTGCAATGAGGAGGGAAAGGACAAAAGCACCAATACGTACAAAATACAAATACTGACACATACACATACGGACCAATTATTCATAGAGACCGCTTTGCTTTTCCTCCTTGAGTGGCCGTTGTATACAGGTTTCATTGTAAAACAGTACTGCAAGTTCATGGATAGATAGATTATGGGAAGCAGTATAATTCCCTGCTCTCACTAACATATCGATCTCATTTGCTTCTTTCTAACAATAAAGCCCAAAAGTCAAGTCAATTCAATTGTGTATTCAAACAGAGCTGAGGATTGCAGATTTGAACTTGAGTGACACTGCATCCCACTCCTCTGAGAGTGACAGCGAGTACGACCCACGGCGAGGTGGGCGGGGCACCCAGGATACAGCTGATCGCCATGGCAACCCCTTCCAGTCGTCCAGTCGTATGTCGGCCCGGTCCAGCCTCAGCAACGCCTCTGACCTAGAGTTCCCTCGGCCCCGCTCTGTGTCCCTGCACAAACACATGACGTACGAGGAGTACCGCCAAGTGCAGTACCAGCGCTTCAAACGGGCCGGGGCGCTCGGCATGCTGGGAAAAGACAAGTAAGCAACTCATTTCCGCTATTCATAGAGCTGCATAACTGGCCATCACTCCTATGGGGCCACACTAAAAGCCACCAAGAGCCACCAAGAATAGCCAAGAGCAGCCAAGAACAGCCAAGAGTAAGCCAAGAGGAAGCCAAGAGCAGCCAAGGGTTTATGATCCTTACAAAGGTATCACCATGCAGAGGCCACCAAGATATTTGATGGTTATACACCAAATTCTCTAAAATGCTTATTAAATTAATTGATGAATCATATTGAAAGTCTTGCAGCAGTCTACAAAGTCTCCCTGGTACCTTCTGCTGCTCTTGGCTGCTCTTTCCTGCTCTTAGTGGCTTTTGGTA
The DNA here is from genome assembly GCA_963669155.1 of Arbacia lixula. Lineage (NCBI taxonomy): Eukaryota > Metazoa > Echinodermata > Echinoidea > Arbacioida > Arbaciidae > Arbacia > Arbacia lixula. Next base: position 20,797,770 of record OZ022584.1, read on the forward strand.
GGACCGCTCCTATGTAAAAGGATTCATTCATCTGTATGTATTTCTTAATAATAATAACAATGATAATAATTATAATACTTTACTCATACAAGCATGGTTTGGTTTGGACTTCTGAGTTACATGCATAACTTGCAATCATTCCCATGTAAGTGGAATCATATATATCTTGTCTGTTCGCATTAAAATATCAATCTTCGCAAGCCGTCTCTGTTTGGACTAAAATCTTATGAGGAAACTGATCATGAGCACTTCCACGATATGTGCTTCATTTCTGACCTTTTCAGACACTCTACAAAATGCATTGTATGTTTTTTCCATTGTGCTGATAGAGCCTCTATTCCTAAATATGTTGTCACCTACTCCAATAGTTGATTTAATCATTAACAGTTTATTGACAAACAATTTTTCTTAAGTATTCAAATTATTAATTTGCCCCAAAACATATCCATAGAAGATTATTATATATTAATTGTAGAGTCATAGGTATGATTTATTCTTAATCTCTCAATGAATTGAATACAGAAGAGAAGGTGGAAGTTTAGTAGGAGCTGCAATCTATTGAAAAGAACCCAAAAATATTGAATAACTTTTTCTTCTCGCTCATCTTGATTATGTTTCACCCCAACTGATTTTTGTTTCTTATTCGATTCCATCACCATGCTGTTAATCATGCTTACAATTTTGTTTATTATTGTATCAAAAGCCTGAGACCGGTTTCTGGAAAAAGGTAGTAAGAGTGTTTTGTGTACAGGTTTAATGAATGCCACATTCTCCTCCGGCACAAGTTATTGCACTGTATTTTGATGGGTGTAAATTTTGTTCAAGATTCCTACAAGTTCATGTGCTAACCCTATGAAGTAAATGTATCACGCACACACACACAAACACACACACACACACACACACACTTTCTTTTTTCATGCAAATTATATTATGTATTTGGAAGTACAAATTGTTTCCAACGAAATAACTTAAAATGTCAAATATTACTGAGTTGTAATAATCAACCCCCCCCCCAAAAAAAAAAAAAAAAAAACACACACACACACTTAAAGTGGGGAGATTTTTTTCCCATTTGCATCAAATGTTTGACCCTTCTCATTGGAACACACAGTTGTAGAATTAAAAGTTTTGGTGGTGTGTCTTTATCACACCACCTTTGTTACACCTCACACCAGTCTTTAGGGACACATTGGTTTTGTATCCACTGTGCACAAAACAGCTTCACCCATCTCGGTGTAATTGGAGTTTTGCTAATTTATGCACACTGCATACAATCTTTAATTGTAATTCTAGGGAAAATGCAATGTTACGAATTCAATGATAAAATTTATAATTTGCTCATCATATTACCATTTGAACAAATTCTTATAACAAATTAATAGGTGCTTTTTTTTAAAGACACTTGCACTATAATTCTGACATGATCGAGGAGTTAAAGTTACAGTCTTCCCAAAATTATGATTCTGTACTGATGAGAGTTTTCTTTGCATTGTACATTACCAGTAGTTCAAAATGAAGATGACTTATTTCTCTCAATAAATACATATCACTATGGTGGCATTGTTGGATTTATGGTAGATGTTTTAACACACTCAGGACCAAGTACCACAAATATGTGGGTTGATGCTATACCAGTTGCTCTCAAGTATTAGTAATTATAACCTGTATCACATGAAAGAGCATAGATTTAACCATAAGTTCAATCCATTTAAATTGTTTCAATATAATCTTTGTAAGGAATTTTAAAGCGAAATAAAGGTTAAATGACCACTAAATCTTCAGATTGGCAATGCACTGAATAGGTTGAAATCAAGCTTTTGCTCTTTGGCAGAGTTATTGCTCTAATATATTTTTGACATTATTTTGATATCATTGAAAGGTATCTTCCATTTTATGGTATATTTTTTTTTTCTCTGAAAAGGCCTTAGTCCTGAGTGCATTAGCATTATTACGTCATGTGGTTGATCGTTCAAGTCTCAAGGCATTGCGGGAAGCTTTGGTGAACATACTTTCACACTGAAACTATTTTATTTCCATATTGCACATGCCTTTTGGGACAGATTTTGAGCAAGGTAATAGTGGCCTTGCACATGGGTAATGTTAGCATTTGGTGAAGGGACTAGTGTACACAAAACATGGAGGATGCGGTATACTTCACTCGATCTGTAGACCTTGCACGGCAGACGTTTGGGGATCCTGGATTCTTCAGGATTGGTTATGGGAATAGTGCACTCTTGGTACATGTACAGTAGTGATGGAGAACTCATGCTTAGTTTGGAGGTGAAATCATGTGTTGTCATTCTGTGTATTTCACGTGTGGGTTGCTATGGTGACTGGGTGGACTAGCAATAGGATGGAGAGCTGTTTGGTTGACAACATTTGTGGACTGTATCCTTCTCCTCTCCACTTTCTCTAACTTTAATTCTTTTCAGTTCAGAACTGTACGTATATACACTGCAGCTCAAAGGAATTGGCATAAGAAAAGGAAAGAAAGGGAAGGAGCCGCAGTTTTAAACCGCGGTTTATTTTCTCCAGTTCAGCATGAAACATGATGCTTTTGCCTAAAATGCATCATGTTTCATGCTGAGCTGGACAAAATGTATCGCAGTTTGAAACTGCAGCTACTTCCCTTTCTTCAATTCCTTTGAGCTGGAGTGTATACTGGTATACTGTGGGCAATCTTTCTCTTTCATTTTTTCTTTATATCTTTTCGTTTCAGTTTCTCATCTGTATTTACTTCATGATTCTTGTTTTTTTTTCATTTCTTCATTATCTGGATTCTCCTAACCTTTAACCCATGCTCCTCAGGTTCTTAATCCCATCTCGTTCCTTATTTGAACGTTAGCCTTTTCCACATTGCAATCTTCCTGAATTGAGGTCAGCATGAGGTTACTTGGTGTGAGAGTTCTCTTACAGTTAATTAGTGTATGGTTTTGTGAAGAAAATGGGGGGAGACTAATTAACAAGAGGCAAGTATGAATGGATGCTCCACATTATCTGTCAATATTCTCAAGATTATTGTGTTTCTACAATAGAGCAAAATTGCATCATAACTGATATCATAAAGTAGTGCAACAAGACCTAGGTAAAGTACACTACAGCTCAAAGGAATTGGCATCAGGTAAAGAGAAAGGGAAGGAGCCGCAGTTTTGAACCGTGGAATATTTTGTCTAGTTCAGCATGAAACACAATGCTTTTTAGGCTAAAGCATCATGTTTCATGCTGAACTGGACAAAATATACCACGGTTTTAAACTGCGGCTCCTTCTCTTTCTTCCCTTTCCCTTTACCCAATGCCAATTCCTTTGAGTTGTAGTGTACATTTGGTGATATAACATGTACTCTGTATCATTAATGATAGCCTTGAAATAATTATACCTACTAAAACCAGTTCTTTACTATATGCCTGCGTATTGACTGGCTTGCTTTTCTGTACTCAGATACAGAGCAGTGCAACTCCTGGGTAATCTAGCTGATGTGCGGACGATAGACAGGTTCTGAATAAACTTTTAATTCCTTACAGGGCACAATTGAGCCATGCACACCTGGGCATAGTCTGACCTTTCCTTAGGTGCATTAGGAGATCTAGGTGGACATTCAGGAATACCAATTTATCTTCTCCTTGCCACCTCCTAACTTGAGAAGCGAGTACAAACCTTCGGAATACCCATAACCGTCATACCAAATTGGCTAATACATGCTCTCTCTCTCTCTCTCTCTCTCTCTCTCTCTCTCTCTCTCTCTCTATCTCTCTCTCTCTTTCTCTCTCTCTTTCCCTCTCTATCTATCTCTCTTTTTCTCCCCCTTGTCTGTAGGAGGAAGAAGAAAAAGCAGAAGAAAAACCGCTCGCCCCCGGTCATCGACCCTATCCAGTCCAAGATGGCGGACGAGCGGCGAGTTGCCAAGATGGCCCAGCTCAAAGAGAAGCAGATGTTGATGGAGCAGAAGAGAAAGTAGGTCACAGGTCAAAGGTCAAGAGGTGGAAGTACTTGTTGTTTGTGCTTAGGCTTGCTCAAAGTATTTGTATGTGTATTCAGTGCATAATGCAGTAGGTACATACATATGGCACTAAGTTATCAAGGGTCATATTCATAAAACTGTCCTAGCCTAGTTAGTTGCCGTACTAAAAATGCAGGGAAGCACTTGTTATTCCGAAAGTTCGTTATTCCGAACGTTACGCAACAAATGCTCGGATTAACGAACCCTTTTTCGTTTTCGGACTAACGAGCATTGAGGTATAGGCAATTTACGTGTTTCGGCATTACGAACCTTCGGAATATCGAACTGTAACCGAAATGCATGTAGCTGAATGCGCTTTAGCAACTCACTAGGTGTAGTAAGGTTTTGTGAATATGGCCCTAGGAGTCTAGCCATGAGAAGAGAGGTGCTGGGTCCACAAGCCTTGCCTGGCGTGGATCCTTGGACCCTGTGAGGTGTCATGCTCATGCTTGTCTCTCTCAGCACAGGTGCATTGGTATATGAGTACCTGGGTGGTGTTTCACCAAGCTGTTCGTAAGTTACAAACGACTTTACGAACGACTGGTGATCCCTTCTTGTGCTAAATCAGATTCTCAATGAACAAAGTGTGATACGGCATTTAGCACAAGAAGGGATCACCAGCCGTTCGTAACTTACGTACAGCTTGGTGAAACACCCTGGCAGGATAGCAGAAGAGTGCTATTTAGAAACTGATTATTCTGATGATAATGAGATGATCTGCTATGGCGGGCCTGAAATCAATCCATCAAATGTCAAGTGTTCAAGCTTTTGTCAACTTTTCTTTTAAACCAGAGACCAGCAGCTGCTTGAGGATTGGAGGCAGGAGACTAAAGACATGCAGAGGAAGCATTACATCAGGGCCGTTCGCAACGCGCAGCAAGGTATGGACACCTTAAAAGACAGGGTAGAACCTGTACAAAAGTCACGAAACTTAGCGTGAATCAGCGGTATACCGTAACAATAGTATGTATAAAATATCATAGTCAAAGCTTTGCAAACCTCTTCAGGAAAAGTAAAAAAATCTTTGTTTACATTTCAAACCACCCTGTTTTGTAGCAACCATAGTATACATTCACATACTGTACATATTTCCTCTGCCGCTGCATGCACTGACATTGCTCAGTGTGCTTTACATGCACTGCCGGTGAGGACAACCTCATGGAATGACTTATGTGCATACATCATACTTATTTCATATTGTTAATGTAGATATTTCACACAAACAAAATCTATTTTACATCTCTCATTTCAATCATTGTGATCATTCATCTTTTTCTGTTTGCAATGTACTTATTTCACATTAAAATAAAATCTTGATTTTAAATCACACATTTCAATCTTTTCTATCACAAATCTTATTCCATAGTTTAGATGTACATATTTCACACAAAAATATAGTTTCAAGTCACACATTTAAATTGTTTCTCTCACCCATCTTATTCGATATGTTAGATGTAGCTGTTTCACACAGGAAAAATCTCATTTCAAGTCACACATTTTAAACCTTTTGATCGCCTATTCTATGCCATTTTTGAGATGTACTTATTCCACACAAACAAATCTTGTTTCAAATTACACATTTCAATCATTTTCATCACCAATCTTATTTCACATTTTAGACTTATCTATTTCACAGAAAAACATCTAATTTAATTTTTTTCAATCATCCACCTTATTCTATATTTCAGAATGGACTTTTTATTTCAATCATTTTGATCATCTTTCTTATTCCATTGTTATAGATGTACCTACTCACACACAAAAACATAATTCAAGTCACACATTTCAATCATTTTGATCGCCCATCTCATTTGTAATGTTTCTCTCTTTTATCCTTTGGTGTGAATGTTCTGTGTGGTCTGTTAAGGTCTTGGATGGAAACATGGTAATCTAACTTGGCTGATTCTTGGTTGATACTAACACAATTCTTGCACCCACTCTTAATTAGAAATAACATTCCCCCCAACTCCTCCTGTTCTGGTCAAAATCAAAGGTGCCAACTAGTACGGATTTCCAGTATTTTTAACTGAAAATTAAAACTGCATACTGGCAGTATTAGTGGAAGTACAGATTTGAGATTTGTGCAACCAAGTTAACTTGTAGTCCTATTTTATCAAAAAGGGAACTACTGAATAGCTCTTTAAAGTACCGGGGCCATATTCATAAAACCTCACTAAGCATAGTTAGTTGCTAAAGTGCATTGAGCTACATGCATTTTAGGAACTACCTAGGATAGTAATCTTTCATGAATATGGCCCTGAGTTTTAAGACAACAAAGAATGTAGTGCAATCAGGGTAAGCTCTACACATGTGTCCAAACTTACATCTACTTCACGAAGGATATGTGTCCTTTACTTAAATGTGCATCATTCGATATCCACAACTTTTCATATATTTATGTAATTCATACAGCGCACAGTTATATGGACTAAATGCACTGTTCATTGTAAGTTTGATGAACGTAACCTTACAACGAGTCAATCAAACATTTATGTAGAATAAACTGTAGGCATGTCAAGGCTTTAGTCAAGTACAGATGATGGGGTAAAACAATCCGTATTATCCCTTATGGTGCGAAGGTGTGCAGTGTAGAAGGGAGTAGAGGTGTGAGCGAGAACACCGAGTGCTGGTTTGGTGTACTGTGTGACGTGACACCTCCTGAAGGATCTGGTGCTAATAGTGTTCGGACCTGAGATGAAGTGGAACTGACATATGTGTGAAAGTGATACTTCATTATATAGGTGTGCCAGAGGGTCACGGTAAGTGCAGGGAGGAGTCTTGAGTGTGATTCCTGTGTCTCTGGGTAGCCAGCGAGTCAGAGTGGTATATGAGGATGTGTGTGGTGGAAGAATTGTATTTGGTACATTCAAACAGTATTGCTGTGGTCTTGTGAGTTTATTGTTGCTGGTTTAGAGCGGATGTGGAGAGTCGTGCCAGGGTTTGGGTAGAGTTTATCATTCCTGTGTAGCCAGCTGTTACCATGTAAAGAGTCTTTTTAGAACCAGTTGGTGGGGTGCTAGGAATCTGGTTTCTTTTATGGACAAACAGTACCATATTTCTAAAGATAAACTTCAGTTTTTAGTCCTAACATACTTCATTGTGAACTTGATTACATTCACACCCAAAACGTCCATAATGGGAATACAGATTTTAATTTTTGTCTCGCCTGAACAAAGTTCAGCAGAGACCTTGTAATCACTTTTCATGTTAGTCTGTTGGTCTGTTACAAAACTATGAAAGTTTTTGTTTAACTTGCTCTCATTTGTTTATTTCTGCATCAATTGTGATCAAACTTTGTACAAATGATCCTTGGGTAATACCACATGTGTTGTCATGAGAATAATGGGGTCAAAGGTCATCTCGGCACCATTTTAAATATTTGAAGGAAAAAAAAAACTTTGTCACAGGTTTTCAATATAGTTTCACGACTCGTAACGATTGCCTTTTGTTGTTGTTGGAAGCCGCCCAATTTGGAATGGTCGCTGATATGAGCTGTTGTGGTACCATTGTTGTTGAGTAATGGCAGGAAGGACGCACCCATTGAGTGTGGACAGATTTTGCACCAGGGCATTTGCCCTTCACAAAGCATGATCACTCCATCTGCACCTTGAGAACTCATCCCCCCCTCACTGCATTGGTATTTGTGCTATCACCGTGATTTCAACATTCATATGTGATACACTCCACACACTGGTTCCTCATCACACACAAGTCATTCTAATTCATATCACTTCTAATAGTTTTAAAAGAACCTAGATAGGAAGAGCTTGTTTCCAAAAGTGAATAAATGTTTTTTTCTTAAAGAGTTCAGTTCTTAGCATCAGCACAGTAAAAAGCATTAAAGCTGTTGGAGTAAGAATTTAAAGACTAATTTAACAATCGGAACATCATCATGTTCTAACTTCAGTTTCCCATAGGTGCCTGTACAATGTCATTTTTTTTCTCTTCACTTTTTAAAGTACACTTAGCTTCTTTGAGAAATAAACTCTTCACATAAATAATCTTTATAAACATAATTTGGGTGGAAGAGGAAGATAGTTTGTACAGAAATTGGTCTCCATATGCAGCTTAAATTGCATGTGATATGCATTCCTTTGGGAGAAAGATGTGTTTCCTATTAAGGGCATGTGACTGTGTCATTATGATCAGTTTGACATTTGTCCCTGTGAACATGAGAAAAATTATAGGCATCATGAATATTCATCATTGAAACCCATTACCCAAGCTTAGATTAACTTAAAGTTTCCCTAATTAGATTGTATGAGTCTTACGAGAATATCACACAAAAAAGCCCTCTGTTTAATTTTAGAAAGTGCATTTAACAGAATCTGCATAGTTCATGATAGCATAAAAAAAATGTAAATTTCAACAATGAATGATTGTGATGCTAACCATATCTTAGCACAGAACAGCATAATTATTATGTATCTGTTTAAATTAATCAAATTCATTGCAACATGTTACTTCTATCACCCTCTCAGACTTTGTGGACCCTGACTTGAAGATGCCATTTGACACTGACCCAGCCTTCATGAAGATGCTGAACAGAGAAGATCTCATCAAGGTTTGTTGGTTCTGCATTCTTCCTTTCATTTGAGCTCTTCCTGCCCAGCTTTTCTTTATCTTAGAAAGAAAAGTAAAAATCCAGTGCTCTCAAGTATAATTATGTCCTGAAGACGGGCAGTCAATCTGTTCGAAACGTCGAGTCTACCTCTCTACTCATCTGGTTTACAGTCCTTTTCAGGACTACACTCATTTCGAAAGAATACTCTACCTTCAAATCTCCACTTTCTCGCCTTTCCAATTCACCTCCAATTCTATCCACTTTTTCAGGACTTTACACATGGTGTACCGTAAACCTCTCGTGTGATTGATCATCCCACCATGCAAACCTTCAAACATCATCTTATGTCAAAAACTTCTGTAAACACCTCTTTTCATTTATTTCCTATACATTTTTTTGTGACCCGCTCACAATTTTTCTTTCACCAACCCATTTCCTTATATCATGTTCATTTCATGTGTTTTTGGTTAAAACTTCACCATAAAAAAGTTAAAACTAGTTTTGCTTAAGTGTATTGAAAATAAGAATGAATCTCTGTATTCATTTCTTCTCTTTTCTTAATTCTTTCTCTTCCCTTTTCACCCCCAAAGTGGATTATTCCTTACAAAAGAATGCAATCACATTGTGCTCTCACTATTGTCATATTTTCTCTCATGACAAAGGTTTTGTGTTAATGAATAAAAACATAGGCATTTCATACGAGCTGTATCTGATATCCTACAGGCAGGTTGGCTGTCTATCTGTAGTTTTAATAGCCATGTCTTTGCTTTCATATAATGTTGTGTGTGATTAGGAGGAGGTCAAACACAAACATGAGGCCATGAAGAACATGCTGACTCCAGAGGAGAAGCAAAGACTTGAGCAAACCAAGTAAGTGGTGTTTGTGGTTTCATAGTCACACATTTTGCCTGTCACATGTACTTTGAATATGTAACTTTGCTTTTTCTTCCTGCTTTTTTTTTGTGTCAGTGACTGTCCTTATTATGAATTTGATCTAACATGTATTTTTGTAAGTTTATTTTTTCTTCTAATTCTTATTTGCATAACCCTGAACTAAACGTTTTTTGTAATTGTCAACACATCGAAGACAGTTCATTTTGAAGCATAATTAGGAAGTGTACAGAGATGCTATGATAAGAACATTTTTTCATGAATTACTTTATTGCGAATATTGCAGCCCATTTTGTGTTCAAAACAATTTATTTAAGGTCATTTCCGGGCCCAAAATGTATTTTTTCTGGGATCTCTGTGATTCTCAATCAACTATGAGTAGCCAAGTCGGTATTAACAAAGATGACTTACTGTCTGTGGAACAGGATGCAAAGAGATCGACAGCTGATCGGTAAGATCAAGGAGCACGCACAAAGAGTCCAGGAAAGAAAGCAGAGACCGAGAGGAAACGCTCAGGAGGAGAGAGAAGCTGCACAGAGGGATCTAGCAGAGGTCAGGAGTGTATCACGTAGTTATTATTTTTTGTGGTAATAGATTGACTAGTGACAATGGAGAAACATGCACAGAGTTCCAACAACAATGCTTCCAAAATGATTTTTGTCCATTAGAAATAAACTTGAATATTTTTGATAGTCACTTTCCAAACAGAGTATGATAGAAGAGGGAAGAGAGCATTATAAAAGTTTAAAAGAAATTAGGAAAACCGTCTTGCCAAGGATTGCTGGGAATGCAATTATATCAAGGAAGAAATGAACATCTCACCTTCTTTGTGTCAATTGTTCAGGCTCAGGGGCCACAACAAGCCCTCAGCTGTAACCATGACGACATTAAAGTCCACTTCTAGGCATTCACATCCTATAACAATGCGTCCAGAACATACCGTTACCTCTTTTGAAAAATTAAATCCCTCGCCATTGTTTGTATCTATCCCTCAGGCCCAGCGCCTTCAACAAGCTCTCGGCCATCGTGGTCGCAACGATATGGAGTACCGCTTCCGGGCATTCACCGGTGATGACGCCCAATCGCTCTCGGTTACGAATACGTCCGGCTACCGGCCGCGGCACAAGTGATCCAGACACCACTGGCGCAGTAGCTTGCACCGTGCTGGCATCATGTGTTCTCACCTTGAGTAGAGTCTGCCAATAGCTTACATCCTGCAATAGCACAAATACTGTACATTTCATAGACTATTCTGGATTATATATCTTTTACGAATCCAAAGTGATTGGCATGGAATTATTCGTCTTTTAAGAGTTTTAAGAGTAACTATCCTCACCATTTAGTTAAAATGTAAAAGAATGGTTATAATTTTGCCAGGGCTAAGTTTATGAAATTATATTTGAAGGTACTGTCACATGAGAGTATATTTAAGATGAGAGAAGTTCAAGATTCATTTCTCATATTCTTTTCCACAATTGTATGCTATCTTTTTATCAAATTTGCAATTTTAAATATTTTGTCCATTACTAGTATCTAGTACTATAGTCACATGGTTATATGGTGTTAAGTTTGTGGTCCTCACTTGATGAGCTAGGAAAGACATCTAAATGCATGCAGTGTCTGCAAGATTGTGAAATCCAATGTGTAGTTTGCTTGTTTTTAGTTGATGAATTATGTTCTTTGCTCTTCCCTACAAAGTTAAGAAACTGATGAGGCATTGAGCAATACACAAAAGTTGATCTCTAATCTCCAGGTTGTTGAAAGTCTGTCACACCATCTTTGGACTGCTAATTCAAGACTCAAGTAAAATGAATTTTCTTTAGTATTTATAGTGAACAATACCATCAGGGTTTACATTAGTAATTGTTCGATAATATGTAAAATCAGCTTAATAAACAGGTTTCACCGTTATAATTTGTCAAACTTTCCTCAAACTGTCACTAATTTTGTTTTCTACTTTCATGCAGATCAACTACTACGTGTTTTTTCTTTGTTTTTAACTCGTGAATATATTCAGTGTTTGTGGTACTCGTGATATCTCAGCTTGTGTGAACGTGTGCTCTGCCTATCTCTCACACCTTTGAAACTTTGAAAGTGCTTACTTCATTGTATTCCAGTTTATAGAATGTGATGGGGGTTGTCTTTCATATATATCAAGAACAATGTGTTCTGCATGGAATAATACTCATTGCAGACACCATGGAGACCAGTTTTATGTGTTGGGATATGCTACATGTACATTATACTTATACACATAGATGTGAGTGTTGCTATCATTGCAGTACAGACATATATGTGGACCTTTGCACATAAACTTTCATTTGAGTGCATGACTTCTTCAAGAAATACCAAAGAAGAAAACAGGAAACAGAAAATAGGAAATAAATAAGAGTTCCTCTGGCACATTTGTGAAGATTATGTGAGTTGAATATCATCATTGTTTGCTTTTTCCCTCACTATCTCCCAGCAATAGACTCTTGACAAGGAGCTGAAAGGTAACCTACATTGCTCATTTCACCTCCTTTGTTGAATAGCATGGCCTAAATTAACAATGGGGATTGCAATGTTACGTAGGTTAAATTTCTGAAAAGTTGTCCCATTGAACAGCAGTTGTTAAACTATATTTTTTTTGTTTTGACTAATGAAGACAAAAATTATATAATTCACCAATTAGGAAAGACGATATTTTTGAATATGTTTGGATTCATTTTGTCACAATAATAAAATTTATATGAAATACATTGTAGCAGGATTTAAATTTGGTGCCACAGAAGACTGTACATGTAGTCTACATTCAAAAGTGGAACCCTCTGCAGGGAATACAAAATTGTAATCAGTACTGACTTAGCAGCAAGCAGTATGAATCTATAATTTACCAATAATAAGTTTGCTCCTCAGCAGATGCTGCCCGTGGACCCATTACTAGCCTTATAGTTTGCTTTTGAATATTTATCTCTTTCAATATTTGAGTGTAAAATGTGTACTTTGCTTAAAAGCAATATGCCATGTAAACAAGATGAATTGCCATTCCTTGTACAGTGTACATAAGTGTTACAAATAAATTACATTGTGTTGAAAATATCTTTGCATTGTAATCTTTATTGCATTCAAAATACTTTGTACTTTGAGTATCAAAGAACAGGCAACAGAATTCTGTCATGATTTATAATCACTGCATACATGTATCCATTTACAGATACACCCTTGAAGTAAACATCACAGGAACAAGGCAATATAATGCCCATACTCCTATATGGTTAGTACATGTATAAACTTCAGACAAAATTTTGCAATATTCTACATATCGTTCATCTTTAAAAGAAATAGAGATAGGTACACCTCTGCTAGTTTTGAAGTAAATATATCACAATTTTTGGTAGCAAAGATAGAAACTAGGTCCCTTTTAAGTAATATGAGATCACAAGTACATTGTTCTGGGAGTTACAATGAATTCCTTGAGGGACATTCCACTTGTGAACACACACTGCTTTAAAGAATGCTTACCCATTATTCCTGGCCTTACGGAACATCACTCATCATCGATAGAAATGTATATTTCTTTCTTTAAAAGCACAGCACTGAGAGAACAACTTTTAAAAATTCACTTTGTGTGAATAAATTGTGTTTGATATGCATGCAAAACTCTTTGTGCAACCCAAAAGTAATATTAACAATTCCTTCCAAACCACAGTTTATTTTACATCTCAAGCAATGAAAAAGGGAAATGGGGTTTCTTTGCTTATACTGTACACCAGATAACAGATTTCCAACAGGTCTTTGAGACAAAAGAAATATATAAAATCAAACCACAGTAGTACCAGGTTGTGAAATAAGGAATTGTTGTAACTAGAGCAATTAGACTTCCAAGGCGTTGAGTCGAATATTCCTCTACGATACCTTTATTTTGAGGTATTTGACCTCTTATCTCGTCAGTCCATATTATCTCTCTACCCCATTTGGTTGATATTGGATGGATCTTTGTACATGAAGTTATGGGCAAAAATAACATTTTGACCATTTAATCAAACTTACATATTGGAGACAGAAGCAACCTACCTGGCCCATTTTTTTCACCATCATCCCCACATCAAATGCCAACTGCTTCTGGTGCATCGCTGCACAGACATATAGCACACAACATAATCCATGCTCCATGTCATTCTTTGGCTTTAGATTACCCCAAATAATACGAGTACTGTAAAAATGTTACATTTGTAGAATTATTTTAAAACACAGTAAGATAAGAATATAAGGGTGCATGCGGGTGTCTTTCATATATATCGAGAACAGTGTATTCTACATGGAATAATACTTTTTGCGGGAGATTCTTTCTAACTTTGAAGAGCCAAGTTTTAAATCCTATGTGAAATTTCTTGTAACAGTAACATGTTAAAGTCATGAGCACCACACATCATTTGACCATTTCTTAAACTCAAATTGGCCACAGACCTGTAGAGGGGATGGGACGAAGTACCCATGGGCACCCATAATAGATAAAAGATAAGAATATAAGGGTGCATGGGGGTGTCTTTCATATATATCGAGAACAGTGTATTCTACATGGAATAATACTTTTTGCGGGGGATTCTTTCTAAAATTGAAGAGCCACATTTAAAATCCTATGTGAAATTTCTTGTAACAGTAACATGTTAAAGTCATGAGCACCACACATAATTTGACCAGTTCTTAAACTCAAATTGGCCACAGACCTGTAGAGGGGATGGGACGAAGTACCCATGGGCACCCATAATAGATAAAAGATAAGAATATAAGGGTGCATGGGGGTGTCTTTCATATATATCGAGAACAGTGTATTCTACATGGAATAATACTTTTTGCGGGGGATTCTTTCTAAAATTGAAGAGCCACGTTTAAAATCCTATGTGAAATTTCTTGTAACAGTAACATGTTAAAGTCATGAGCACCACACATAATTTGACCAGTTCTTAAACTCAAATTGGCCACAGACCTGTGGAGGGGATGGGACGAAGTACCCACGGGCACCCATAATAGATGACTCGCATGGGGTTAAACAGGTCAGTTTCTCCAGAAATATTGGACCTAACTCAAAACCAACAAGGAAACAAACAGCCAACAGAGGGAGGCATTCACTGCGATTCCTCTGGTGTCACAACCAGTTTAACTGTCTCCTTTCCGCGGATGGCTTTGAGCGTGAGGGTTTCCTTAGCGCGAACCTTGTCGTAGAGCTGCTGAGACGTAGAGACAGGCTTGTCGTTGATGTGGGTGATGATGTCACCAGCTTTCATCCCAGCACTGCAAGCAAACAAACGGATCAGTGAATGTAGATCATTGAGAAGTGTTTACGCACTCATTCAACAAAAGCTCATTAAAAGCTTGTGTTGTGGTACTGACCTTCGCAGTATGCATCCACAGTGTGGTAGAGAAGTTGTTTTCTGGGTAGATAAACATCACATAGTGCACCACCAAACTCTCTCTAAACCCTTACTCATAAAACAGCTCCGAAGATAATTCTAAACCTCACCTAAATAAATGTAATGTGTGGTGATATCATTGCAGATGATGCCCATATGAGGTGACAACAACACAACATTAGGCATGATGAATTATATACATGGCATCCCCGATGCCATCAAACACATTACCTCGGTTGGGCCAACTATTTAAATACATAGTCTCCCACAACATAGTCCCTTTAACTCATTGCTCATGGTAAGCTTTTGTAGCTTTGTGAACGCTGGTCCAGTTAGGATGTCAAAATCTGCCATGGAACTACAGTAACCAAAGGGGTGTGACTTAATTGCACCCTATAAGACATGTCAAGTTTATAACCATAATAGCTTGTCTAATGGCCATACAGCACATTAAGCGGAAGTCGCACTGCTCAGTGCCCGAGTGGGAAATAGCCAACCCGCATATACATGGGATCAGTAAAGAAAGTTAAAGGGTTACTAAATTAGAAAAATAAGTTCCCACTAATCTTTGTAAAATTATCCACTAAAAACAATTTCACATTCGTTTGGCGCAATAGAGTCTCCTTTTGACGAAAATTTGAAAAAAAAACGCACACCTCAAGTGATGTCAGAGAAGGCAAAATGTCATAAATGCCAATGCCGTGAATAAAATATTTTTTTCACGTCATTCAAACAATACGTTGCCAATGGCAACCCCAAAGCTTGTCCGAGGTTGGCCGAGTAGCAACAACTAATAGATTCATAGTGCATTCCATCCATTGAATCTGAATGACAAGATACAGGTGAATGCAATAACGCGTTAACAGTTAAGGGGAAAGTTGTGAATACATTACGAAAATGGTCTATTGTTGACTTCCGAACAATTTATGGCATTTTGACTTCTCTGACAGCACTGGAGGTGCATGTTTTTTTCAAATTTTCGTCAAAATGAGCCTTTTTTGCGGCAAACAAATGTGAAATTCGTTTTTAGTGGATAATTTTACATAGATTAGTGGGAACTTATTTTCCTAATTCTCCCTATCGCATATAGCCCTCCGAATCTGAACGTGTGTGGCGCTCTAATTATTTTACCTTTAATTCTTGGGATACGAACTTCCGGTCCACGAACATTCAGCAATCCCGTACAATAGGGACCCCGGTTTCCCACTAATTTTATGAATTTTAACTCTAAAGCTAACCCTGACCCTTGCCCTAACCCTAAACCTAATTCTATACCTAACCCTGACCATAACCTTAACCCTAGATAAATTGTTCACTGATTAATTCATCCAAAAAAAGCGATTTCTAGATCACTTTGCGCCGACAACAAACTCTTACCGGAAGTATATGTTCCAAGAGCAATCGATCAGATATCGGTATCGCGAGGTGATATCGCTGGATATCGGCTATATGCGATAGGGAGAATTGAGTAACCCTTTAAGTAAAGTTACGAAACCAGCACTAGATTTTCCAAGTGGCAAGACCTTCCTGAACCACTGACTGTGTCTCACCTATGGGCGGGTGAGCCGACGGTGATCTGGTAAACCAGCACCCCATGACTGATACTGGGGAAGTCTGGCACTCTCTGCTTGAGGTCCAGGATCAGGTTAGGGGTCAGCGACAGCATAGTGATACCAATGTACCCCTGCCTGCCTCCTGAGGGTGTCGTCACAAATGGGGCTTGACCCTTGGGCTTCCCGAACCATCCACCTGTAGTGACAATAACATGTAATTCTTGTTGTGACTCCTCAGCACTTTGTAGAAAAAGCCATTTAAGCACATTTCTTGTCTTGCAAATTTTAAAGGTCTGCCCAAGGGCGAATCATCAAGCTACAATGACTTCATAGCATACAGAATGTAATTTGGCACATTACAAATAATCTAATTTGAAATAATGAAAGGCTCAATCAATCAATTCAATCAATTTTCACAATTGGCAATAGAGCAGAATATCCAAGCACACGCTTCATTTGATGGTTGTAATGCACTATGGGATATGCTGTACTACTGTAGCTTTGGGAACTCTGGTACCTTTCAGAAATACACTCCAGCTTAAAGGAATTGACATAGGGACTGGGAAAGGGAAGAAAGGGAAGGAGACACAGTTTTAAACCGCTGTATATTTTGTCCAGTTCAGCATGAAACATGATGCTTTAGCCTAAAAAACATCATGTTTCATGCTGAACTGGACAAAATATACCGCGGTTTAAAACTGTGGCTCCTTCCCTTTCTTCCCTTTCCCTTTCCCTATGCCAATTCCTTTGAGCTGTAGTGTAGGTGCACATATAAAGATGTGTGTGGTGGGATGAGCATGATACAGTACGGAGCTCTCTTCCTTCAACCATGTATGTTTTGTTCAAATTAAACATAAAAACATGGGCTCTTGTAGAAGTTGCATGGCCTCCTAAATCTGCTACGTTCAAAAGTGATTCATACCAGAGGTATGTGAGTCTGAACGTTAATCAATTTACTGTACATCCAGGTACCAGTAGTTTTGCTTATTGCCGACAGCAACAATTAGCTTTGCCATGATTCATCAATAAGGGACATTACTCATGAAAAGCCGAGTGATAATTCTTCTTGTGAGAATTATAATTTTTGTGGGCCCACCTTTCATCTGTTTCTGCACTTTGTCAACAAAGTTCCTGGCGTAGTCAATGGGGATGGCGAATGATATTCCAGATGTCACCTTCATGGTGTTGATCCCGATGGCATCACCATCCAGGTTCACAAGGGGGCCTCCAGAATTACCAAACTGGCAGGAAACATAATAATAATGTCAAACATATTTTTAAGAGAAAACAATGGATAGTACCATGCCATGTTGCATACAGTTTTTCAATCATTGTAACTTACATGTACCATCGATCATAGTAACCTTGGCAACATTTACAACGCTGACCAATTATGAATTATTTCTATGGTAGATGTAGGTCATACCTTAAAATGACCTTCCTTTAAAGAAAATATAGGGCACAGTTGATCAATATGCCTCCACCTCTAAGTCAGCTTCCTCTTGTGCAGAATGGATTTAAAAGAAAAAGCTTGAAACATGGAGTCTATCATTTGTTACTGGCATAATTTGAGGTTGTTCCTACCCTGGAAATGCAATGAGAAATTCAAAGTACTAACCACTTTAAAAATATTTGTTTTGAATTAAGGCAAAATGGCGATCAGAGAGACAAAGTAAATGACAAAATATCACTGTTTTTTCTGCAGCTGATGAGAAACTTGTGGTGCTAGACTGATTTGAGGTTTGAATGAATGTGAGATGTAGCCTTCCTTAATTGAATTTTCCCTGAATCTTGCCTGCAAATATTCCAGCTGTACAAAAAGAAACAACAATTCCCCCGACTCACATTGATGGCAGCATCAGTCTGGATGTAGTCTATCTCCTTGTTCAGCCCCAGCTCCCGACTGGTTCTGCTCACCGTACTGATGATACCTGCCGTGATGGTGTTGCTAAGTGACAGGGGGCTTCCCATGGCGATGACCCACTCACCCGGCCGGGCGGTGGAGGAGTTGCCCATCCTCATTACTGGCAGTCGATCCTTATAGGGGAATACACAATGTGAGTGCCCAAAACGTAAGTATAATCAAGGAGATATGGACAAGATATTTTGGCCAGTCATACAAAGTGTTACAGTTTTGAAATCATAATCACTAGCTAAAATCCTTGATGGGCTCTTCCTATTCCTAAACGCATAGAGCGAATATGTTTCTCTTAATGCTAAATATGTTACTTATTGCGGATAAATCGCTTGTGACAATTGTTTGTCTCGCAATGTTTGGTCAAAACGAAATGTTGTGATGTTTTTAGATTCCTCATTGACCCTACATTGCAAAAAAAGTGATTATCACTGGTGATGTTTCTCTTAGTTTGCTATTTTTATTGAATTAAACTTATTTTCAACTTTGTACTTCTGTTAAACAAAATATAGATTTGTCATTCACTACTTCGTGCATTTTTTTTTCTTTCATTTGACAGTGCATCGGATGCCAATATGCCTAAGATAAGGTAGCAACATGAACTATCATCATTCTTCTAACTGACCTTAGTCTCAATTTTGACCGCAGCTAGGTCGGAGACAGGGTCAACGGCAACCACCTCTCCGTCCAGCAGCCTGCCATCAAACAGCCTGACCTTGACCGCCTGCTTGCCCAGCCGCTTGTTGGCCACCACATGGGCGTTGGTTAAGATGAGACCGTCAGGACTAACAATGAATCCAGACCCGTTGGAGACTGGCCCCACCACGCCTCTCTGGAAGGGATGCCTGGTGGTGGGAAACAATGAGCAAATGATAAATAACAATACTGGAAGAGACTGAATATCTTTTAACCAACTCAACTTCACTTTTCTGGAACATAATTTTCTTTTTGATTTTCCTACTTTTCATTACATCTACAACTAAGTTTGGCAATTACTCTCAATTATTTCTGAACTTTGCAGCCAACATGCAAAGTTCAGAAATAATTAGGAGGAGAAATGTGGACACCTCTCAAGTGAAAAAAGTACACAGGGCTCAGGGCACTTTAGCCCCCATGAATTGACAAAAGAGCCCCTACCAAAAAAATGTCCACATACATTGTAGGATGAAATGCAAAACAAAGTTCATGGTGTTCGTTTGTCATCAGGCTGAAAAAGAAGCCCTCACAAATCATTGTTTCCCTGCTCAAAAGCACCATGGGGAAAAAAGGAAAATTGTGCGACACTCAGAGTATAGTTCCTGTATACATGTCTCTTGGTCTAGTATTATGGCACATAGAGTGGGTCTATAGTAAGTAAGACCGATCATAACTGAGACAATGGGCGCGTTTCTCGACACAATGACAACTCGACCTCAGCTCTAACTCCGATAGTTAGCACTGAGCTATTACAACCAGCTATTACAACCTCAGCTCTAAATGCTGGAACTGCTCGGACCCTGTCGCATCTATTGTTCTTGATCGGATGATCCTTGAGAACAATACTAGTTGCTTATGGAAAGCTGAGTTGCGTAATTAGGACTGTGAAAAGTGAATAAGTTTGCATTACGCGTTCTATGATAACATTTCTCCTGCATTTTGTCAGAATTCGCTCAGCATAAAATCAGCTGTGGTGGGGAAAGAGATTTGATGTCTAACATCACTCCATTAAAGGCGAGATTCATGAAAAAGGTTAACAAATATTTCAAAATGATGAGTATCATTCAAGCATTCCGTAGATCTGAGGGCAATCCAACATTTTAACACTGTTTAATGTTGAAAATTCACTCATGTTCGCTTATTTATTTTTTAATGATGAAGTCTACATGTGATTGAGAGTTTTGCATCAGTTGTGAATTATCAACACATGCATGTGATTTAACCTTTCTTCAATATTCAGACATTTATTTTAACAATGGCATGTTTGCGTCGACTATCATTTACATGGTATCTTTGAACACAAATATGATCAAAATGGAAAGCATTAAAGAAAATCAATGAATTGATTTAACAGAAGAAAATGAGATTGATAGCACACCAATCTTCATGAAAATGATTCGTTACACATCAAGCCAGAGACTAATCAACGTTTTAAACAATACTTTGTCCCATATTTAACAATATCATAATTATTTTAATGCGATGTTTTATCAATTATTGCGGAGAAATTTAGTGAGAAAGGTTTTCAATTTGTCTGAAAATTCTGATCCGGTATTGATACATGAGATGTCACTATCCGACTTAGCATTCTCTTCGAGAATCTGTTTAGCATCATTGGTGCTAACACGAGTTCTAAATCAGATGTCGCTGGCATTCTAATGCAGAAACAGGCCAAATGCTTTATCTCGATTGATGGGCCAACTGTTGATCATTGATTAGGTCTAGCTACATTTCTTTTGTTCCTGTCCCCCTGGTTTTTATTTTGTATTTAGCTGGCATGTACAAATGACAGGAAGACTTTTAAATGTATATTTCTGCAGAAGCATAATAGCATAATACAGGGGAACACACACACTTTGCTGAGCAAAAATTGATGCATAACTGTAATATTATCCCAAAGAGTCAATAACATAACAACAATTCCTGGTACCTTCCATGGATCTCAATAAAAACAACAGAAGGAGATGCCTTTTCAACTGCATCTGCGATGAAGTTGAATTGTTTTGATCGTGGAGACACATATCCAGTTCCATAATCTGTGACATCTGCAGCTTTAACGACGGGCAAGATACCGCCTGTTGGCATGGATATCTCTTCATTGTCACTCAATTCAGATCCATTTATATTCCGTGCTGCTTCTTCTTCTGCTAAGCGCCGCCGCTTCTTCTCGCGTCGCGGCTCGAATCGAGCTCCTTTCAGCTGCCGAGCCCACGGCGAGATTACGTAGAGGAAGACCCCGAACCCAGCGAATTGCAGCAGTCTCTTGTAGAAAATCCGCCGGTTTTCTTGCATTTTACTTTCGCTTATAGTCCTCACACTTACTATCTGTAAATTCTGTAATTTTGTATGAGCTCCATGGGGTGTGCAACGACAAAAAAGTGGAGCATTTGAGCGAAATATCGCTGAGATAAGACTTTTTCTAAACACAGAGGCAGCCATTTCTGTTTCTTTTGTAGTCCACTGGGCTGCTAGTGCTACGAATAAGTAGTTCTCATACATGTATCAGTCTTCGCGCACATAACTCTGAGCGAGTGCTAGGTACTACATGTAGTACTGTCCCTGCTTCGTGGAAACCGTCTCAGTGAATGACGTAAGCTGGGAAGTCCCGATTTTCAAAGAACGAGAAGAAATTACATACATCTCCGGACCAAAATTAAACGTTTCTCTCTTGTTTCATCATCTTTATTTCTTTTCTTCTCTTCCTCATTTCTCGCCTGTCTTCCTGGTGGTTTTATTTTCACGTTTCTCCATCCATTTATCCCATTATCATTTGTCTTTGTAAGTTTGTATAATTATAATTAAGAAGTAGTGTATTCCTTTTGCAGAAAGTTATCAAATTGTACAATTATATGTACAACAGACAAGTCCAGTATCTGAATTCTGAAATATGAAGTTTAACAACAATAAGAGCAAGAAAACAACAACAACAACATAATTGATACCCGTGGAAGACGTGAACGCAAAAACGGGATATGTTGGATAATATCTCCATCCCCCTCCCTCTATCTCATCTGCCTCCATAGCATCCAACGTAAATATGGATACTGAGCCCTCTTAAAGTTTGGCGGCACTTATATAAAACAAATGGCCGCCATTCAAAAGAAGTATTGACCAATTTTAACTTTATAGCTGACATTTGAATGGTGTATTTTCACAAATAGGATGTCATAAAAAATTTAATACACGATTATATCAAATTGAGCGGGCTTCCGGGTGATGTGATGGCTTCGATATGTATTATGACATCACAAAAAGCTGCCATCACGAACATATTGACCGCATTTCGGTAAGCAACATCCTTGCTTCTTTATTTGTGATAAAGCTCGTTCAAAGGGATGGATATCTATTTCTAAAAAAAAAAAAAAAAAAAAAAAAAAAAAAAAAAAAAAAAAAAAAAAACCTTGGAATAAAGTAAAATAAACTTTAAACGAAGATTCTGTTTGAATGACAAAAACGTAGACTCTATTCAGTTCCCCTTCACTGGGGTCCGGGACTGGGATACTGTTGTCTGATGAATAACACGTACAGTACATGTGAAACACTAATCAATTTTCGTAATGTATTCACAACTGTTCCTCTAATTCCGTAGTAACGCGGTATAAGAATCTGTGTTAGTTTTTTTGTCATTCGGACAAACCTCGGACAAGCTTTTGTGGTCACGATAAGCATGGACCTATTATTTGATGGACTGTGCGAGGATAGACTTCCTTTGATCTATCAAGCTAGCTAGGACCGCCCCTCATAAGAATTCAAGATGTTCAGGTGCTTTAAACAA
The DNA here is from genome assembly GCA_963669155.1 of Arbacia lixula. Lineage (NCBI taxonomy): Eukaryota > Metazoa > Echinodermata > Echinoidea > Arbacioida > Arbaciidae > Arbacia > Arbacia lixula. Next base: position 20,820,558 of record OZ022584.1, read on the forward strand.
TACGCTGTATTTCTAATTAGGTAATTCGTCCTTCCTCTGAATAACAAAAGAACATCTGATTTGAGAAAGATGCCAACCTTCCATCTCGCCTAGGAACTGGGCTGAGGTACATGTACACAACCCAGTCTGTTAACAACTATGTCTGGTAAGACAGACTATGCCCAAAACCATCCTCACTCCTTCTGAGAGGGGAAGCGGGATGAAGTCAGATAAGCTATGACGTCATTAGGGCGTAGTCTGTGTTACCAGACTGGGTTGGGTCCATGCACCTCACAGCCTCGTACCTACGCTACCTTCCATCCTTCTCTGAAATGAAATGCCCTGTACAGAGAATTGCATGTTCAAATCCATCTTGTACCAAGATTTTATGTCCGACTCGTTTTTCATTAATTTACAGGATGGATCACGCTGTTATTACTATTACTAGGTGTAATATGCGTGATATTTCTTGCCCAGTTAGCAGTATATTAGAAGATTTTTGGCCGTATAATTTTACATTCATTTGAACTACATGATGGAACACAAAAATAGGTCTTGCAGACTTGAAGTCCCGACATGCCTGAGGTGCACTTATTTATTCTGAGGCTAGATCTTTGCTCACAGCAAGATTTTCTTGCATGAACATGATTAACATAAAGCACATTTGCATATCAAAATGAAGTAACAAAAAAAAAAAAGAACCAATATGAATAAAAGGAATGGAGCAGCCCAACAAAATGTAGGAACCCTATTAAACAAATCAACCAATGAAAGCAAGAAGGATGATGATGGGTAAATGATCTGAGTGATTATGTAATCCAACATTGCAACAAAAGAGCCAGGTGTGAGGATGGAATGAATAATTAAGCACATATGAATAGGAAAGGAATGAAGGTGATCAGAGAAGTAGGCTAATGACTGATAAGATGAATACGAACATAATTCCAAACAGAACTGAACTAAATACCAACTTTATTGAACTAAATACCAAACACGATTAAAGATACACTAAACAAAAGATAATTTCAAAGAACAAATTACTGCCCTACAGTAGGATTCTTGACTGACAATTTAAAAGATACGTGGTCAAGAAATATATTGAGGTTAGTGTGGGTTTTTGTTACGCCTTCTTATGAAGTCATTTGCATTCTGGACTTCATAGTGAACGGTCGTTCTGCTCACGGAAAGGCAGGTAGAGTATGGAGACTAAAACTTTCTCGACTGTCGTGCCAGTCTCGACTGTCGTGCCAGTCTCGACTGTCGTGCCAGTCTCGACTGTCGTGCCAGTCTCGACTGTCGTGCCAGTCTCGACTGTCGTGCCAGTCTCGACTGTCGTGCCAGTCTCGACTGTCGTGCCAGTCTCGACTGTCGTGCCAGTCTCGACTGTCGTGCCAGTCTCGACTGTCGTGCCAGTCTCGACTGTCGTGCCAGTCTCGACTGTCGTGCCAGTCTCGACTGTCGTGCCAGTCTCGACTGTCGTGCCAGTCTCGACTGTCGTGCCAGTCTCGACTGTCGTGCCAGTCTCGACTGTCGTGCCAGTCTCGACTGTCGTGCCAGTCTCGACTGTCGTGCCAGTCTCGACTGTCGTGCCAGTCTCGACTGTCGTGCCAGTCTCGACTGTCGTGCCAGTCTCGACTGTCGTGCCAGTCTCGACTGTCGTGCCAGTCTCGACTGTCGTGCCAGTCTCGACTGTCGTGCCAGTCTCGACTGTCGTGCCAGTCTCGACTGTCGTGCCAGAATACTTTTAAAAAGATAACTTCCACATAACCAGATAAAAGGAATATTAAAGTATTAAAGTCACCTCCTTAAGTGAAGACAATAATATGTTAACAGCAACGAAAAATGATCTTCTTATGTAAGTTTTACTAACCAATATCTCATGAACCCCATAACCGCACCCCTATACATATGAAGTGTGTGATGGTAGGAAATAGGATAGGAATATGATAGGATAGGATAGGATTAAGTGAAGGTTAGGATAGGATCAAGTAAGACCGTTTTGGGGAACATGCCATGATTCGGACTATCCTAAATATGTTACATCAATATTTGTAATGTAGAATTAACATTTTGATTCTACTGGTTTCTACTGGTATTCTACTATATTGGTCTTCTATTGGATCCAGTAGAGATTCCTACTGGTTTCTACTGGTATTCTACTGGTCGTCTATTGGATCCAGTAGAGATTCCGACTGGTCTCTACTGGTATTCTACTGGTCTTCTGTTGGTCTTCTATTGGATACAGTAGAGATTCTTACTGGTTTCTACTGGTATTCTATTGGTATTTTTCTAATGGTTTCTACTGGAAATCATTTCACTTTCCATATTCAAACCAGTAGAAAATCTCCAGTATAAACCAGTAGAAATTCTAATGGCTTTCTCTACTGGCTTCTACTGGTTTTTCGTCCTGGGTGTCGTGCGTACGTGCAGCGTCTTTTTCAAGAGGGGGAATCAAAAGGGAGGAGAGTGGAGGAGCGAAGGGAGCTAGGAGTGCATCATAGTTTTGCTGGCTATTAAATACAACTTTTGACACTTTTGAAAAAAAAAAAAAAAAAGTTGCATCTTGAATTAAACTGAAAGTAAGACACTGTCACTTTGTTGAGAAGTGGAGACTGTCTGGCGTTTTCCACAAAGTTATTTGCATTGGTTGAGTTCTGTTTGGAATTCAGTTCAGTTTGTATTCAATTCAATTACAATAGGTTTTTATGTTCGTATTTATCTTATCGGTCAATACCCTTATTCTCAGATCACCTTTATTCCTTTCCCATTCATGTGCTCATTCATTCCATCCTCACATCTGGCTCTTTTGTTGAACATTCTTTATTACATAATCACCCATATCATTTACCCACCTTCATCCTTCTTGTTTTCTTTTGTTATTCAGAGAAGCAATGCCTAATTAGAAATACAGCTAATTGTTTAAAACACCTGAATGTCTTGAATTTTTTTTATGAGGCGGCGGTCGTATAGATCACAGGAAGTCTATCCGAACGCAGCCCAACCATGCTAGGTCCATGGTCACACATGACCAGTTTCCTGAAACAGGTGGGTCCGGAAAGATCCTTAAGATGGCGGATGGCGGGAAATTTAAAGGTGTAGACGAATCAACATACATAGAAGGCCTCAAAAAGATGCACAGATATGTCAGTAACCCGAATAAAATGAGCAATTGCCCCATATTGCATCCAGAAGTATCCAAAAACCCATGCATCTCTTTACCAAACATTCGCATGATGATGAAGACAAGAAACAAACGGTAATATGGAAGAAAATGTGGACACAAGCGGCCTATGATGGACACAAGGAACAGACATACTCCATAAACGGGTTTGCGCGTTATAGTGGGGTGAATAAGGAGAATGGTTGTGCACTTTTGTGTACAAGCACCAAATTTGGCACACATTTCCAAAATCATATTTGAAACAATATCAGATATAGAGGCATCACAAAATATTTTCAGGGGCACCTGGAGCAGCCCCCACAAACTGCCCCAGGGGCCCTTTATATGTTATTTATACTTCTTTTCGAAAACGCACGGCCGGACTTGAAAAAAAAAACTTGATAGGAATCATCCTTTGGCAATAGGTACCTTATCTTGCTCAAATGTGTGGTCATACGGGGCAAGGGGGCCGGGGGGTAGCCCCCCAAACGCCCCTGGGGGCATTTTCTCTTATTTTTTGACATTTTCTCAAGAATAACTGGATTTTAACCAAACTACATAGGAATCATCCTGAGGTAATAAGAACAATTAGCTGTTAGATTGGGGTACAAAAGTGGCAAGGGGCTGGAGAAGGGGGGGGGTAGCCCCAAACGGCCCAGGGGAAAACTTTTTTTTTTATTTCTCTAATAATTTTTCTCAAGAATAAATAACTGGAACCATCCTTAGGTATTAGGGACCTTAAGTTGTTAGAATGGGGAGACACGTACAAATGGCAAGGAGCCGGGAGGGGGTATCCCCCCGCCCCGCCCCCCCCCCCCCCCCCCCCCCCGGCAAAAAATGTCCCCATGGGGCAACTTCCTCTTATTTGTGACTTTTTTTAGAATGATAGATAACTGGATTTGAACCAAACTTGATAGGAATGATCCATGTATAATAGGGACCTTAAGATCTTAAAATGGTGGGACGTAAGTGGCAATGGGCGGGGTGGGATGGCGCCCCAAATGGCCACAGGAGGCAAATTCCATTTATTATTTACTTTTTCTCAAAGATACATGACTTTATTTTAACCAAACCTGAAAAGAAGTCACTTCGGAAAAGAGGACCTAAGGTTGTAAAAATGGGATATATGTCTAAAAACCTGAATGTTAGATTTCCTCAAAACTCGACAGATTATTCTCAGGCAATGGGAAAATTTTGTTACAAATGGGGATCTCATCTGACATGAACTAGCCTCCCCCCGCCCCCTTCCCCTTTTGCAGATCTAATTCTGAAAGTTCCTTCGCTTTGTCATCATTTGAGAGAGAGTGGCTTAACCCTTCCATGGAAGTGACACAGTGTAATACATGTATTCGCTTTTGAAGAAATGATCTTCGTTTATTGATCGAGCTTCCTTTTTTCGTACCACGAAAATAGTCAGATCTCAGTGAAAACTAGTTAGATTGTCATTTATTCTACGGGAGTTATTGTACCTCTGACCTTATAAATTTCACAGCTGGTATCTTAAAGATACGTGCTAAATATGTGCAAACTTTCATAAAGTTTGCAGATAAAAAGGACGGGCCATCTTTAAGTGCCACTATATCTAATTTTGTTGAGTTCTGGTGCTTGTAGGTAAAAATAGAATAGAATAACGCTAAACATGTCTTTGGCAGCCATTTTTGTTAATGGTTCCAGACACGATTAGCATTTCATGCTATTTTCTGGTCCCACAATACAATGTAATAACCTTTGATGTGGGAATAATCGTTTCCTTATGTCAGTAATGTGCTAGCTATATGATGCTATTATAAGCACTTGCAGGTAGTCATTGCAATGTTTAGTTTGTGCATAAATCTATTATCCTGCTAATTTCAACCTTTGATGATGTCACAGGTGGATCTTGAGTTGGATGATATTTTGGAGGCGGGGCCTATCAGTGCTGAGAAAAAATATACAAAAATTATTTTAAAATATAGGACACATATTTCCATCGAACATTTAGTGATTTTGTTATATCCATATTAAGTTGCATCAACAGAAGTCAACATACTTTATTATAATGTATTGACAATTTGTCCTTTATTTTTGCTTTTTCATATTCAACTTTTTTTGAGTTCTCTACAGCCTTACATGTTTATTTGCTAGTTGGAAACTTTCTATGTTTATGATTACTGTAAATCATATATTTGACTAAAATCAATACATGATTTAACAATACATTATCTTATATTTTCTCTGAAGCTCAGTAACACGGTTCAGCGATACTGGCTCAACGATACTGCATGAAGAGCGACCTCTCTCGTCTACATTATTTCACAAATTCATCGAATCAGGGAGATAGGTAAAGAGTGTATGGGGGCGGGTTTAACAATGTAGGTACTAGAAAAATACTAGAAAACCATCAACATCACGTACATCAACTCTTACATCACTACAACCACCACTGCCACCATCACCACCACGTTCACGTCAATGGCTTCACTGTCATATTTGACATCCATTAACTAACAATATGCTACCACTAACCACCATCGCCAAACACAACCAAAAACACCTCAGATATCACCTCTATTCATCATTAACACCCACCACAATTACCACCACCACCACCGCCACCACCGCCACCACACTACCACCACCACCACCACCACCACCACCACATACCACCACCACCACCACCACCACCACCACCACCACCACCACCACCACCACCACCACCACATACCACCACCATCCATTACCACCACCACCACCACCACCACCACCACCACCACCATTACCACCACCACCACCACCACCGTCACCATCACTACCACCACCACCACCATTACCACCACCACCACCACCACCACCACCACCACCACCACCACCGTCACCATCACTACCACCACCACCACCATTACCACCACCTCCACTACCATCACCACCACCCCCACACTACCACCACCCACACTACCACCACCCACACTAACACCACCACCACATGTCCACAACAGTAAGACCAACTAACACATTCTGACAATGCATCGACCCGTACGACAACTTTCTTTACATGTTTAAAAAGCATAAGAAATTCCCTCCAACTCCTAGCATTGGGGATCCCTGCTCAACGAGACCGCCTTTTCTCAGGCTCCTAATAATGTAAACATTGCCTGCTCCGTGGAGAAAACACGGCGTTAGCTGCTCTCCATGGCATCAGTTCACCGGAGTAATACCATACACAAATTGTACAGAGTGGTAGACCTTCGGTACGCATTCACATTCAGTAGATGTACACATGCGCTATGCTGCACCATAGCATACGTTTTTTACATACTGTGTGCCCTATCCTTGTTGGAGTCCGTGTGAGAGGGAGTAGAAGCTGTGTCGCTGATCAGCTCAAATCACGACCTACCGTGCATATTTTCGCTGTGATATGACTTTACCCCGCTTCAACATCAACTAGGCGACGTTTTCAGCAATTTGTGTCTGAGTTCCAGTTCCAGAATCAATGAATTTAACTTGAATCTACCATCGAAATCAAAAGACTTCACATTTTGTGCAACCTTTCAGCTGCACCGCTGTGGGGTACGGTGTTGTGTGTGTTTAGAGGCCGACAACGGAGGGGAGGGGAACTGAACAGAAAGGTCGGTCTGGCTTCGAGCTCTGCACGGCTATTGCATACAGTACAAAGCTGTGTCAACGTTCGATGGAGTACTGCCGTTAAGTTATTATTTTCATGGCTGATGCACTGGCAGGTGAACTGTATAATATATACCACAGTCCATTTGGAAATACAGCACCAGTGGTATAGAATTAGGAGCATCTAAACTACTACCAATCATGCCAAATGGTGTTTGTTAGTTCTTGCAGTGGGCAGCCCATCTGATACAAGTGGATGTTTAAATGTTCCAATACATGTATGGCTTCACAAACCAGCACAATAAGACTTTTTAATCATCCTAAAGATCAGGTCAAGATTGGAGCTCCATGTAAATGTAGATCCGCCTAGAACAATACATCAGAAACAAATTTCTGCTCAGCATCAAATTGTGAAGGAGGTCATCATGTCGTCGGAAATTTGTTGCCGATTGCTGCTCGCGCTCATGTTGGTGGGTTCAATAGTAGATGTGAGCTGGGCTTGCCCACTGAACTGTACATGTGACCTGAAGGAGAAGGGCAAGACAAAATGGGGGAGTAGTAAGAGCCGGGCAAGGAGGCTGGTCGTCTGTAGCGGAGAGAGTCTCACCAGCCCGATACCAGCCGATCTGTTGCCGAGGGATACGGTTATGCTGTGAGTATTTCCTCCATCTAAGGCTCACATCTGTGCACCCCTTCTCCTACATGTACCTCTGCCCCAGATTTAAAACTCTGCCTCTTCACTGTACTTGACCATGCATGGTGGTAATGTAACTGACCACCTTACAGAACTTACTATCACGTGCTCTGTTAGATCTCTCATTGATTCTAAATTGTAGAGAGTTTTCTAAATGCATGTGAATTGTTTGGACACATTTGTGCATGTTCACATCTTTATATGTGATGAAAGCAGACGGGTGAGAGGTTGTATGGACTGTCCAGTAGACTAAAGTGTGGTGTTTGTTTCAGAAGATAAGCCCTCTTTATGATGCTACCCCCCTTTTTTTAAGAGGAAGGAGGAAGTTGAAATTGAAATTGACCATTTCTTCTTCATGAAGAAATTTGAACTCAAATTATCACCGTCCTTTATAAAACTCTGAAATGATGTTCACTGACAGAACACAAATTCAGACATGATTTTTGTCCCGTTTTAACAGACTTTCCACTGGTAAAACCAAACATGTATTTTTTCACTGCCCAATGGAGATGGAGAACAAGACTGTTAGTAAACATGTACACAATTGTTGCTTCAATGCCAATTTGCAGGATTTTTTTTACTTTGAGATTATTCTCACATTTATGGTAATTTAAACTCTGATATTTACTTTTATTCATACATATTTTAAAGTCAAGTTTGAATTCTTCTATTATTGGTTGAGTGATCTAATTGTACTATAGATAATGTCTCACATTAAATGTGTTACTCTGCATTGTTTTGATAAAATACATAATATTTGTCAAATGTTCTGTATGCTTTTTACATACAGGGTACAATGTAAGTGGGTTACGTATTAGAAGTGCCAGACCTCTAAAATCACCAGCTTTATTTTAATTTGTGTTTCCTTCATCATACACTCCAGGTCAAAGGAATTGGCATAGGGAAAGAGAAAGGGAAGAAAGGGAAGGAGCCGCAGTTTTAAACCGTGGTATTTTGTTCAGTTCAGCATAAAACACAATGCTTTTTAGGCTAAAGCATCGTGTTTCATGCTGAACTGGACAAAAAAAGACAGCGGTTTAAAACTGCGGCTCCTTCCCTTTCTTCCCTTTCCCTTTCCCTATGCCAATTCCTTTGAGCTGGAGTGTACATACCTGTAAAAACATTTTAGTTCTATTTGGAAGGCTATCTTTCGTTACATGTTTTATACAAGTATATGTCAGGCAATTCATCCAAAATAACGATACTGCACTCTTTCGTTACATGTTTTATACAAGTATATGTCAGGCAATTCATCCAAAATAACGATACTGCACTAGGTTAGAAATAAAAATATGCTGATATGGAAGCAGTTGATAAGCAACATACAGCAACATTGAACATGTTATAGACTACATGAGGATATTTTTTTTTAAATCCGCCATTCACCTTTTCTTTTAAGGCCGTATAATGATAGGTATTTATATAAACTTGTTAATTTTAAAAAGAAATTTTAGGTGCTACATACACTTAATAGAAGAAAGGAAAGCATGCTCTATCAGACAAAAGTCTTGGAACCAGAAGGATTTGAACCTGCTACAACCAACTGCTTAAATACAGGACAGAGATATATCCGGCAGGCTATATTCTAGTCCTCGGATGAAGACACAATAACACAGGATGGAGCATATTATATTCCACATACTACGAATGTTGCTATATGATTGGTCAAGAGTTGATCGCATGATGAAGGGTAGTTTTGCCCATCTGATCACCTGAGAAGAAAAGTTTGTTACACTCTAGGTGATAATACTTTTTCGTTCAGCTGATCTCTTCACTCCTCATAATCCTAACGCGTGATCAATATTTTGAGTACGCGCGAAGTAAAAGTGCGTTTCACTCTGACTCTGACTCTGCTCCTACTGACACATCCTAAGGCGCATCCTAAGGCTCGTCCTAAGGCGCATCCTGAGGCGCGTCCTAATGCGTGTTCCCCATGACAGCGGCTCGGGGTTAGGTAGAGAAGTAAACATTACTTTTGTACATCAAATTGTCATTTTTTGTACAGATAGTTGGTTCAGATGTGGAATATAAAGCAAATAATCAACTTTTGGTTTCAGGCAATGAGACAAACAATCACTTCCTCGGCGATCTGAATGTATGTATACACTTTCTTTCCTCAGCTGCGCTTCAGAAAGATAGCTACATCCAGATTGCCTCGGAAGTGATAGTTCGTCCCATCACCTTCACCAACGTTGATTATTTGCTTACTATCCCTACTACTACTGGGTTTAATATTTTATATTCCACATACTAAGAATGTTGCTATATGATTGGTCAAGAGTTGATCACGTGATGAGGCGTAGTTTTTCCTATCAGATCACCTGAGAATAAAAGTTCGTTACACTCTAGGTGATAGTACTTTTTGGTTTCGCTGATCTCCTCACTCATCACAGTCCTAATGCGTGATTAATATTTTGAGTACGCACGAAATAAAAGTGCGTTACGCTCAGACTATCACTTGACATCTAACGCGTCCTAACGCGCGTCCTAATGCGCGTCCTAATGCGTGTTCCCCATGGCAGCGGCTCTCTGGGTTATGGAGATAAGTAAACATTACTTTTTTACGTCAAATTGTCATTTTTGGTATAGATAGTTGGTTTCAGATGTGGAATATAAAGCAAATAATCAACTTTTGGTTTCAAGCAATGTGACGAGCTATCACTTCCTCGGCAATCTGAATGTATACGCTATCTTTCCTCAGCTGCGCTTCGGAAAGATAGCTACATCCAGATCCAGATCGCCTCGGAAGTGATAGTTTGTCCCATCACCCTCACCAACCCTGATTATTTGCTTACTATTCCTAAAATTTCTAAAATCACTTACATGTAGAAATTACTCTAATTGTCCTCTCACTACAGTTATTAGTTTATTGATTAGTCACTCTTGTCTGCAATAAAGTGTGTTAAACACAATACAGTCTGTTGTTGTTTTATGTGGGGTAAATAAAACTGGTTAGCATGGAATCAATCAGATCTCATGTGTAGGCAAATCTCATGTCTGACTCAGATCAATATTTAGAACGTAATTTAAATGTCTCTCTCTTCATACACTGTAGGTTAATTGACTGTGGGCTGAATTTATTTGTGCATCAACCATGTGTGTATCTCTCCATGTACAATAATGCTTATAACACATGAATTCATAATACCCAGTATACTGTACAGTGTACCTAAATTGAAGGATCAAATGAAATTGTTCACAATGTACACATTTTTCATCTTGTAGTTCATGTTCATGTAGGTGTGTATACTTGTACACATTTGTAAGTGTAGAATCTTTGTTTTGCTCTTACTCTCCGCAGTATACAGGAGAGGTATTATTGATCAGTACAGGGTGACATCATTTCACCACAGTTCATTTCTTCACTCACTGAAGCACTGCATATTTTCAGATTCTGCGTCGACTTTGTGGAGAAGTAGTCAAGTGTTAGATAGAGATCCTGCTTTCCTTTGAGTTCTCTAATGGAGGGTCCAGCCTCTCTCTATTGTCGTGCCTTGAATGCCCAAAGACCCAGCATTGTCTCAGCCTTCACACTACACTGGCACCGCACAATGCCTGTCAGGTGCATTGGGAATCTCAAGCAGAGCGGCTTTAGAGCTGATTGAGGAGGAAAGAAGGAAGGGGGAGAGGGAAGGAAGGGGGGAGGGACTGGTAGGAGAATTTGCTCGATATGATACAATGGCTGTCAGGTGCATTGGGAATCTCAAGCAGGGTCGATTGAGGGAATGAGGAAAGAAGGGAGGGTGAGAGCTGAGAGGGAAGGAAAGGGGAAGGGACTGGTAGGAGAATTTTCCCGACATGATACAATGGCTGTCAGGTGCATTGGGAATCTCAAGCAGGGTCGATTTAGAGCTGATTGAGGTTTCAACGAAAGAAGGGAGCGTGGGAGAGAGGGAGGGATGGAGGATTGAAGGAAGGAACTGGTAGGAAGGGTGGGTGAAGAATTTATTCTGCATGATACAATGGTTCTGAGGTGCATTGGGAATTTCAAGTAGAGATGCCTTGAAGCTGATTGAGAGAACGAGGAAAAGAGTGAATGTTTTGTGGGGGGGGGGGGGCGTAACTGGTAGGAAGGGTGAAAGGAGAATTCTGCCCTACTCTGACAAAAGGAAGCAAGTGACAAATCACTCAAATCTGGGTTAGTACATGAACTCTTAGATTGTTCCCAGCATTCCCTACATACTGGCAAAATCTGGACAAGAAATATTCATCTTGCTTCGAGATATTCAATCTAACATGATGTGGTGTTGCACTGATGCCAATGTAAGTGACAGACACATTTTGCTAATTTACAAGAAAAGTCTCTTTTGTTAATTGCTTCCTTTTGTCAGAGTAGGGCAGAATTTATTGTACATGATACAATATTTATTAGGTACATTGGGAATTTCAAGTTGGGAGCCTTCAGAGAGCCGATCGAGGGAATGAGGAAAGGAGGGAGAGTGGGAGGAAAGGGAGGGATGGGTGGGAGGGAGGGAGGAAACGGAGTGCAGGAGGGGTGGGAGGAAAGGGAGGGAGGAAATTCTGAGCCCTTTTCACAGAAATATAAATTGTAGGGTATTCATTTCAAGGTCAACTCAAGTGTTTATTCTGTCCATGTCATCGGATTGGGTCTGAACATGTAAACTCAATTGACAATGAACTTCAATAGAAATGATTAACATTGCCCAGATACATGATTATTTCTGTAAATTTGAAGACAAGTTTGCAATTCTTTTACATGCAATATGTGCCGCGATCATGTAGAAAAACACTGAAGAAATGTTTGAACAAGGCCGATGATGAGCATTGACAGGGGTGAAATGAGAGTTCCTCTCTTTCCCAGTGTAATATTGGCAAATGCAGTCTCTCTTCGGCAGAGACTGCATTCTCTGCTGTATTAATGAAAGTTTGTGTGTGTGTGCGTGTGTGTATGCCTTCTCTCGGGGACAGCGAGCAGCAGGCTATCCAAGCAGAAGTCGGCGATGATGGAGTCAGCAGGATGATAGATGTATATGTACCGCATGGAGCACATCATCTGATCTATACTCTAGGTACCTACATCGCATAGGGAGTGTGTGGAATCTGTGTTTGCTTGTGTAGCACGCTGGGCAGATAGTGAGCGCATGGGGATTTTGTAGGCCAGTGTAAACAGGATGGCAGGGAAGGTTCTCTGTGCATGGGAACGCATGGAATGACAGATTCGGACCTAACACTCTAGTGGAAAATCTAACTGACATTGCACTTGTCCATGAACACTCAACTATGTGTACGTGTAGTGTATATGCAGTACTTTTACATGTTGTATGTGCCTGTAATTATTACATTTTTTTTTCTTGTAGTTTCTTGTAATGCAGGGGATATAATTAATTTCCAAGGGTTTTTTTTCAACGCAAGTATATCTTAGTGACATTTTTATAATATACTTTCTATGAGCAAGGTCATTCTACTGCTATTTGAGACCCAAGATACTGTAGGAGCTGGATATATTATCACTGTCAATAACATTGACCATGTTATTACACCATTACTGTACTAACTACATGATGGATTGGCACACATACATGTACCGGTACATGTATGGCTCTGTGAAGTTGTGAACAATGATTATTTGTAAGTATGTGATTTTCAAAGATGTAAGTGCCAGGTAGGGAGATGTGTTGGCCTAGTTTATATAGGTTAGGTTGCAAGGAGCTCCACAAATGTGTAGGCACATCACTGTATATTAACATTAGATTTTAAGGATCAAACAAAGATTTTAATAAAAAAATGGAACAAAGATTAGGTTTTATATTCATGTTATCATGGAGTCTGCAAGCACAGACTTTAATTTGACACTTTAATACAATTTAATACAAGTTTCTTTCCTTCAGTGATGACTATTCCACACTATGGTACTACAGTAGTCTACAAGCACAGGCTGTAAGTTGACACTTTGGTGCAATTTATTGTGCCTTAATGAAGACTTTTCCATACACCCTAACTGTGTCAAAATACTTGTCCGGAGTAGATGCTGTATACGCCATATAGTTCGCGTTTTTTTTATATTTTCTTCGCGAGTCGGATGCTATTTACGTATTTAACAACACGCAAATATATGAATACGACCTGCACGAGCACATTGTACTAATAGTACTAGTACTTTACAATCACGAATTTAACCACTCGCAAAATTGACAAGAAGTCCAGACTCGCGAAAAATTAAACCTGTGAAATACTGTATATGGCATATATACAGTACAGTATATGGCCTATTGGACATTTAGTATCATAATGCAGACCCTACTTCATGCACTATATGAAGGAGGTGGGTCAGGGAGAAAAAAGATATGTGGGGATTTTGCCCCTGAAATGCTTAGAGCCCTGGAAAATGTTAAAAGAGCCCCCCCAAATTTCCATAGCTGTAATGTAAAATTACAGCCAAATGGTCAATATGCTGAAAAAGTAGCCACCAAAAATTTTGAATTAATTTTATCCTTGAGGTGGGTATCCGCCTCTAAACTAAACGGGGTGGGAGGACAGGAGAGTTCTTCTCTTCTCCCTGTGCCTCTTGACTGCCTGGCTGAGCTGCGCTGGATACTGAGAACCTCTCATTGGGCTTTTGTGACGTCCTGTTTACAGACCCGCAAAGCCTAATGTGGAATTGATTGTGAGTGGGGAATGCAGGGCGCTTTCAAGCCGTTTTCAGAGGCAATTGTTTGCTGGGTAAAGACAAATATCCTCCCTAACACTGCTAATGGGCCACTCTGCTCTAGACTACTGTTTCCTACTCATATTGGGCTGCCCATACTTTCTTCAAGATGAATGTATAGATGTAAATGTTTCTGCACATAGAACATACACATACTCTATCAGCTGTGTATTACAGTATTATATAGTGTTACATGTAGTTCACTGATTCTCCCACCATTCTTCAAGATGAACGCAAAGATGTTACATGTTTCAATGCATAGAAACTACTCTTTAAGGTGTGTTTTACAGTATTATAGTGTTACATACATACATGCACTGATTGTTCCAACGTTCTTCAAGATTAATTTATATATGAAAAAGTATGTATATGTTTCCATGCTGATTAGTAAAGGAAGCATGTGTTTTACAGTATCAAAGTGTCAGTGGACTGATTATGCCAACACTCCCATTCTGATATCATTCTGATTGGGACCATCTTGATTTTACCTTTGGGATCCGGAAGTTTTTCAAAATGGACATTATGTAGTGCCTATTCATGTACAGGTATGTACAGTAGTATGCACAGAAACTGTACTGGATTGTACAGGATCCTTGTTTTGCTCTGTTACAAGCATCGGTTTGGTGACTCTCAGATTGATACAGAATGTAAACCTTAATCCACACCCCCATGCGATGACACATCCCATTGTGGCAAAGAATGTTTTTTATGTGTTTACAGTGTTATGTGTTAACAAATAGTTCTGATGCATGTACACTTTAGTGGGTGTTACTCCTGGTCAACTCACTGTCAGCAAACAATGTTTTGCCACTTTGATGAGGAGGGTGACATTCTTCCCAAGTGGAACATACTTCTACTTGAAGTGCAGCATATCTACATTTTCATGTTCAGTCACATACAGTTGTAGGACTGCTGGCATCATGCACTGTTAGTATTCAGAATTGAAAAATGTTGACTTGTCAATATTATCAAAGAGTGTATACAAGTCCATGTATTTAAAAGTTTTCTTGGATATACACAATTCCATCTCATTTTTATTCAATTTCAAAGAAAACTGAACTGTTTATTATGCATTTGGTGACATCTTTCATCTTTTTGTTTCATTTTCAGGGATTTAAGCGAGAATGGAATAACTACCCTACACGCTGGAGATTTTGCTGATCTGGGCTCAATTCAAATGCTGTAAGTGTCTGAACTCAACTTTTACATCATTACATTGTATCTGTTCAATGTTCTCTGTGATCCATGGACATGAAGCACGTACTTGTAATTACATATTGTCATGTAATTATACTGATGTCCTCAATATATTCAATATTATAATTCAATTTGAAGTTAAATGCTCAATTCTACTTTTGTAAATTTATCAACACGTTTGAGGTTACAACTTATCATAAATGACGGGCATGATGTCATGTCACATACTAATTTCTATAATACATGTAACAAATGAATTTGTTCATCTACATGTAACACTCGCACAATCTGAAATCGCTCGCAAAACAAGGTTCTAACTTTTTGTGCTGATTAGAATCAGATACCTGTATGTAATAGAGAAAATACAAAAGAGCAGTAAACAGAGAATAACAGACGGAGAGATACCGTGGTAAAGATAAACATGAAAGAAAGATAAGAGAGAGATACATGTACATATATGTAGATAGATAGATAGAGAGAGAGAGAGAGAGAGAGAGAGAGAGAGAGAGAGAGAGAGAGAGAGAGAGAGCGGGGACGGTACATGTAGGGGTACATGAAAATGAGCCTTGAAAATCTATTTCCCAATATCCACGTGTATGTATGGTGATCAGAGCCCATGGACATTTTATGTCTGATTGTAGCAAATTGGGCTATGTTGGTGCATGAATAGTGTGAGTCGCTACACCGATAGCCAGCTAACACACAGGAGGTTGCTCCAGATCTTTACAAACCCTCAAACCTCGCATAAAGAGAAGAAAAACAGAGGAGTGTAGGGGAAAAAAGCAAGTCTTCTTGGCATCTCACAATAGCAGTGTTCACAGGTTACTCCAATTACTGTGTTTGCTGCTGCGTGCATACGTTTGGGACCAGAGAGATAGTCTAGCATTCAGGCTGTTAGACATTTCCTATCCAAACTGAATAATAGAGTCTTGTACTCATAAGACAAGTCACGTGTTATTTGACATCCTGTTTTCTCTGTCCTGAGGCAAGCCGGAGAAGAAGGTGAAATTGATTAGTGTACGGGCGTGTTTATCAACTCTTTTTTTTGGTAGAATTAAGGTTTCCAAACGCGTTAAATTTTTTTTAAACGCATTTAAACGAGTTGATAAACGCAAAGGTGTTTTGATTATGGGGTTTGGAAAGCTGTTTTGAAACACGCAAATTTGTACGATCCTAAACGTGTTTAAACCAGAAACGCGTTTAAAAAAGCGAGATAAACGCAAAGCTGTTTTGAAACGCGTTCAAACCACGTGTTTTCGGTGACAAGGCCAGTTTTCGACCTGGGCGATCGAGTTGATAAACGCACCGTTTTTTTAAATGCATTTGGAAATGCATTTGGAAATGCGTTCGTAAAGGCCTTTGGAGTTGATAAACGCATCGTTTTTTTAAATGTGTTTGGAAACGCGTTTGGAAACGCGATCGTAAAGGCCGCTGGAAACGCTTTTAAATTTCTGAAAAGTTGATAAACACGGCCTACTGCAACCAGACTCCTTTATTGAATAGTTTGATTTAGAAAATCCCACAGCCTGGAAGCCAGAGAGTGTTTTTTAGGTTTAAAGGGAAAGTCCACTCTGAAGTTGAGTTGGTTTTGATAAAAGCAGAAATATGAAAGAAACAAATTAGTGAAAGTTTGATGACAAAAATCCAACAAAGGATTTTTTGTATTTTTTATTTTGCTATGACTGTGAGATTATCTTGAGGGTACATGTACATGTACTGCTGATTCCTGCTGTGTTTCATGACTTTTGTACTCTGTCTTTAAGATAAGCCCTGCATGTACATTGTACAATAGAGGAGGCTACATTCCATTGTATCCTCATGTGTTTGAAGGGCAAGTTACTTCATCACATCTACAATGTACCTTTAGTGAATAGCACATTCAGTGAAGTTTGAAGGTTTGACAGTTTCGTGCCAATGCAGGATACCACTTTTAAAGGGACAACCAAGTGTTGATAGGGAATCAAAATTTGGTCACATAAATCTAAGTCATATAATGCAAGGTGCTTTGTTCTTGTAATTTTCAGATTTAACTGTATTTTGTGTCTTTTTTTTCAAGTAATCCAAACAAATCCTACACAGCAGCTATGTAGCCAGCACTCAAAGTTTCATGTATTAACATAAACTTTATTTCTGTGGTAATAATAATAATAATATGGAGCTTTTATGTAGCGCTTGATACAAGACAGTTTCTAAGCGCTTTACAATGTAAACAGAAAATAAATAAAACAAGTAAAACATTAAAAATTTAAATAGAGACAAGTATGAAATATAAGCATATAAAATTAAGAGGTAATTAAATATCAATCGTAGAACATTAAATATCAATCATATAGCAACTCAATACATGTATGTTTTGTGATGTTCTTACCATCAACTGTTCTTTATCCATTGCCAGGCAAAACAATTTTGGTTAAATTTCACAAGGCATCAAATTGATATATTAACATTATTTAGCGCACACATAACCCCAACACAGTTACATGTGTACATATACTGTAGATTTATTAATGTTTTCATTGAATGCTCTTGCATGCTCCCTAAAAATATGATTTAAAGTTAATGCGGACTTACTGCAAATTGACCCAGTGCTTGACTACACTGCGGAGGAGCTAGTGCACAGTTGATGTACCCCTTTAAAGTGTGTATTATGGGCAGTGCACAATGGGGTCAATTTGCCACATAACCTCAAAAGTGAAGTGCCCCTACATGGTACACTGCTCTAGTGAGGAAGCTGAGAGCTCAGTACAGCCACTGTGTAGAGTTCTGAGTAGGTTTGTCAATAAAGAGAGAAAGGGGGGACAGTGCTCATACAGCAGCTTCCTGCTAAAATCCCTCAATCGGCTTTGAACTGTGTGCAGTGGAATGGCAAGGGTCTTTGGCTCTTCGACGTATAGGGACTTTTGGCTGCTAATATTCTATGTATACAAATATACTACAGAGATCGCAGTGCATGCAAATATGTAAATGTGGGCCTAATGTAGGCTGAGTCCCACTGATGTTACATTTCTTTATTTTTAAAATTTTGCAGTGACCAATCAGATAATGTCCGACGGACGAGAGACCTTGATGCGGAGTGGTTAAGAGCACATGTGAGAGACATACAATCATAAATATTCCTAAGCTATCGAGAGAGTCGGTGGCTAACGATTTAGCCAGGTTCAAGAAAATAGTACGGGGCTAAGAATACCAATGTAAAAAGCCTCAAATCAATACAATGCTAATGATAGTACGGGGCTAAGAAAATCCAATGTAAAAAGGGTACGAGAGACTCAAGATTTTTCTTTACAAATGTAGAATCTACAAATGTACCGCAGGTCCAGCCTGGCTCAGCTGGGGTGACCCCTGTTAACCTATGGTACCCAGCTTTCTTGGGAACTTATTCCACAGAGGAGGCTTCTGGTATATTAGATGTAGATGTCGGTCTCCATATGTGAAGGCCTGTGAGCAATGACAGCAGTACATGTAGGACTACAGTATATCCAAACTTGCTAGAATCATTTTTTTAAACACTATTTTCACGGACAGTGATCCTATTAGAAGCTCTCCTCTCAGCTTTAGCTTTTTTTCCCCAATTGCCTTTCTAAAGGGATAGTACAATCTCATCTGATCACTAATATCCCTACATAGATCAGTAATCTGATTGAGGCTACTAAATTGTGTGCTTTGTGTTTACAGGCTTCTTTAGAAATGCTATTTTGAAATTGAAAGGCTTATAAATATTTTGCTTGTCCGTCTTGTTAAGTGCAAAAAAAAAGAACTTTAAGAAGATAAAGAATAAGCCAGTCCTTCTTTGAGTCCTGTACAAAAATTATGATCTTTCCAATTTCACACAATCGGAGAAGAGAAGAGAAGTATTCATGAGGCAGATACACACAATCACTCTCTCAAGAACTAAGCTGTAAAGTGCTAAGTGCTCATAGGAAAGGAGGAAAGAAACCTGTGCTTTATGTGCTTTGAGTAACGAGGCAGAAGCTGAGCTGAATCATAAGGGAAGAGATAAGGCATCATCTTATTTATCAGGAGGGGTGTTTGGTGAGGTGGCAGGAGGGGGTATCATGGCCCCCCTGGAAACGTGAGGGGGGCATGAATGAGAAGGTGCAGGGGCAGCCCAGCCCGGCCATTTACCCTTAGTGCATGCCATGAGTGAAATTGATTTCTTCACCGATCTGGAGGATGTCTCTCTGGGGATGGCTCATCCCATTGTCTCGTAGCGATTACTTCTCACCTATAGGCTACTGTGTCAAGACAGGGCTGTTGGTCAAAGGCCTTGTCGTCTACATGGCAATATCGAAAAGCTCAACAGGGGGCTGTTCCCACTCATACACTCAATGCATGGTTTTGTCCTGGTCAAAATGCTATTAAACTATATGTTCAGTAGTATAAATGTACATCACACTGAAATAGCCACAATTGTAAAATTGTAAAATTGTAGCCCTCGAAAATTTTGAATCAATTTTTTCCATGACTATCTACATACATTTACAAGGAAGAGAGTGAAAGATAAAGAGAGAAAATGGTCCAGACATCACAACCCTTCATGGATTGTGTCCAGACAGGGCTATTGGCCACAAAAAATGTTGCAAGCTGAACAGGGTTCACACACACACAACAGGCTGTTTACAGCTGTTCACACTCATCAGGTACGACAGGATCAGGATATGGGAATGCAAAGATTGCAGGAGAAAGCTCCCGTGTCGGCTAAATAACGTCCCTGTTTGCACCATTGAACAGCTCAACACTGAGGGACATTCACACAATCCAGGCTTGTGTTTTGATCAGAATACTACCACTGTTTAATGATGACATCACATAACGGTAGTAATACTGTCTGTTTCTTTATCCTCCTCTCTTGATATCTGGATGGTTGCCTCTCTTTATCTTTCACTCTCTTCCTAGTAATTGCATGTAGCTAATGTTGCAAAATAGTCTTTTCCCGCCTTATGAATTTAAACTGGTTACTTCAGATGGGAGTTTGATGACAGTCAGTGAAAGCTTTCCCAACTGCGTCTGGAGAACTTTCCCACGTGACAGCGACACACAACCCACCGCATTGTGGGCTCCTGAATTGGGCAGTCAAATCAAAGATGCATTTGCCATGAAATAAGGGTAATGCAATTGACGCACCATACATACTATTATTCTCGGCTTTCACCATGCATTTGCCATCTCAGGGCCAAGCAGCAATCGAGGAGAAAATGGAAGTAAGAATCGTTTTCAAGACATGGGTTAGGATCGAGGGCTGAAAAGAGAACCGTTTAGCAAAGTCGCAAAGGTTAATGGAGTAATGCCGGAATGGAGCATGCCTGCTTGTGGCTGTGACAGTTGCGGACGGAGGCAGCTTGGGAAGCGACAGGAAGCATGTTCGGTGGTCCCTGCTTGTCACATTGATTTGTGTCCTGAGCGGGATGTATTCATATATATTCATGAAGGTGGGCAAGTTCAGTGAATGGCACACTCACACCCCCCTGGACTACTTCTACTACTCCTACTACTACTACAGTAGAGTACTACTTGGCAGGCACATACCCATGTCCGGTCCTTCACATAGTCCATGAAGTAGAGTCTGTGTTATGAGACTACAACAGGCCATGCCATTTTGCCACAGTTAGGGATTGTGAAATGCACATTTGCAATCCATGTCATGTATTCTGAAGTGAGGGTTCAGCAGGGTACATGTACCATTCATGAATTATGAGGTCCCTCCATACAGCTGACTAGTCTTCAAGTGCAGACACAGTTGTAACTCAGTCTCAAACTAAGTTTCCAATATCAGACTACATTGCACATTATGAGCCAAGAGGTATATCACACGCATTGCATTGCAATGCATTGATCTTGTGTTGAGGCAAATTCACAGGTCTCTTCATCAGAATGTAGTCTGCCTATTTCAGACTCATTGCTCTAGATTTATTTTGATGGACAAAGGTTTGTGGCTGCAGACTAACTACTGTCCTTGCCCCCTTACTTTCACCACCTGCATGGGGCAATTGAAATCTATTTTGCATGAGTTATTATGCATATTGCATGTGTGCTGGATGGACCATTTGACATGCAGTAGTGTTCAGCGTACACATTAACTTGAAGGCATGTAACCTTGCTTTCAGGCTCTTGGGCATTTCTAAACCAAACATTTCAAAGGGGTCTGACTACAGTAGACTAATGATTCCTGATTTCATCTCACTGTGACAGATTGACAAAAAAAGAGAATGATATAGTGAGTAGTGACTTATGAGTACAACATGAAGTCTGTAGTTTTGAGTTTGTATTAGAAATGTCCAACCGCCTTTAACTTAGACTAGAGCCAGGGTAAAATGCATGGGGTGTGGGGAGGTTACATGTATCAATTTGTAATTTGTTCAAGATATTGTATTGGTATATTAATTACTAATTATGTTCTTGGCAAGTTGTCAGTATTAACAAGATGATTCATCACCGAGGAATAAATGAAACGAATAAGACTGAAGATACTCTAACCATACGTGTATGTTTGCTGTTGGAGGAAAGATAACATCTCTTGGAGCAAAGCTGTTTAAACTTTCCATACAAGGAGTTTAAATGTACAAATTGAATGTTGTTATCTGTGCAGATTCCAAGGCTTTGAATCAATTGACCTGCCGAGAAACTGGTATCCCAACTGCCTGTCTCTGTACTATGTTGCAGCATGGACCTATCATGGATGGACTGCGCTCGGATAAACTTCCTTTGATCTATGAGGTCCGCCGCCTCATAAAAATCCAAGACATTCAGGTGTTTTAAACAACTAGCTGTATTTCTAATTAGGTAGTGCCTTCCTCTGAATAACAAAAGAAAATCTGTTTTGAGAAGTATGCCAACCGTTCAGCCTTCGCTGGGAGCTCGTTGCTGATCTTTTTACACACACTGTGAATTAGTTTTGGGGTAAGCGAAGGGAAACTTTGAAAAAATTGTAGAAAGAATTTGGTCCGTAACTTTTTCGGACACCTCCGCACACGAAATTGAGGTTGTTTCCATGAAAGATGAAACACTCAATAAACGATTTACAAGATATTTTTAAGGAAATATGATTTGGAAATGTGTGATATGGAGGCATTTCTCTGGCATGTTTTCTACAGTATTCTCATTTTATCACAAAAACGAAGCAACAATATAATCTGAAATTCACAGAATCGTATCTTTATAAGATGTAATACTACTGCACATGCACTTCAGGTCATGTAGTGGTTCTGAAATCTTCTGCGCATACAGAATATATATTCCTCAAAATGCATCCTACATTTTGTCATGCTTGTTTGGCGGCGGATCTCCCTCGATCAAAGAGCCAAACGCGTAAAATATTCCATTGTGACATCAATGCACACGACTGCTGTAGGAATAAATTACACTTCGTGCTGACTCCATTCCTTACACCTCTCTGGTTGCAGTAGCTGCCAATGCAATGTGATGTATTGTCTCAGACTCTCAGTGTTACTCTTCTATTCTGAAAGGGGTCTGTCTTGAGATTGACAGCTCACTGTGTATCCCAGGGGACCTCATACCAGCTGGCAATGTGACTTGGTATCTCAGGGTTATTTTACTGTATGAAAGGGGCCAGTCTTGAGCATGACAGCTCACTGTGTATCCCAGGGGACCTCATACCAGCTGGTAATGTGATGTGGTATCTCAGACTTATTTTACTGTATGAAAGGGGCCTGTCTTGAGAATGACAGCTCACTGTGTATCCCAGGGGACCTCATACCAGCTGCCAATGTGATGTGGTATCTCTGGGTTATTATTACTCTATGAAAGGGGCCTGTCTTGAGCATGACAGCTCACTGTGTATCCCAGGGGACCTCATACCAGCTGGTAATGTGATGTGGTATCTCAGACTTATTTTACTGTATGAAAGGGGCCTGTCTTGAGAATGACAGCTCACTGTGTATCCCAGGGGACCTCATACCAGCTGCCAATGTGGTGTAGTATCTCAGGGTTATTTTACTGTATGAAAGGGGCCAGTCTTGAACATGACAGCTCACTGTTTCTCCCAGGGGACCTCATTCCAGCTGCCAATGTGATGTGGTATCTCTGGGTTATTATTACTGTATGAAAGGGGCCTGTCTTGAGCACGACAGCTCACTGTGTATCCCAGGGGACCTCATACCAGCTGCCAATATGGTGTGGTATCTCAGGGTTAATGTGTTTGTAAGGGTGAATGTGCTGTTGGATGGGGAGGGATCTTTCCCAAAATGCATTGCCAGTTTAGAGAATCAGAAAATCCTTCTGCTGTTATTACTGTTCTTCGCTGTTGTTGTAATAGTTCATTTTGCTTAATTGACTCATTCAGTGGTGGTGAACATGTCGACATGTAGCCAGACCCTGTTGATATGACGTACAGAATAATGTGACATTTTAACAACTCACCTCCTGGTTTGTATGCGATCCTTCCCAGAATTTTACCACTCTAAACATGAGTTTCTCTTGTGCATGGGGTTGACGGATGTTTTAAATCATCGTTTTGACTCTGATGGTTGTACTCGCATTGTTGAGAAGTTGAGACCAGTCATGTGTGGGTGTGTGTGCACCCATTGTCAAGGGTACGCTCTGCATCCATACCAGTTGTGTCTGGGACTTAGCCCTAGATGTAGCTGTGGCTCGGGGGTGTGGGTTGGGGCTACGGGCTGCGGGCTCTGGGGGTTGGCGCCATGGGCTCTGCTTCTTCCATTCCTGTCTGTCAACTTTGATTTTGGGCTCCATCCAAATAGATCACTTTATCAGACCTGCAGGAGGAAGAAGAGAGGAAGAGAGGAAGGGGGGGGGGGGTAGAATGATGGAGAATGATGGAGATAGGGAGAAAGGAAGGAACAGAGAGAGAGAGAGAGAGAAAGAGGGAGATGGAGGAATAGAGAGGGAGAGAGAGGGAGGGAGATGGGGAGACATACAGTAGGAGAGTGAGAGAGAGAGAAAGAGAGGGAAAGAGAGAAAGAAAGAGGGAGGTTGATGAATAGAGGGAGAGAGAGGGATAGGGGAGAAAGGAAGAGAGGGGGAGGTAAATGGGGGAGATAAACAGTAGGACAGTGTGTGTGTGTGTGTGTGTGTGTGTGTGTGTGTGTGAGAGAGAGAAAGAGAGAGAGATAGATAGAGAGAGAGAGAGAGGGAGAGAGAGAGAAGGAGAGACAGAAATGAGTGGGAAGAAGAGAGAGGGGGGAAGAAAGGGAGAGAGAGAGAGAAATGGAAGGAGGGTTGTGCGATCATGGGAAAATGACTATTGTTTTGGGTGGGTGGTGGCTGCTGCTTACATTTGGGATGGGAAATGATTTGACATTTGGTCAAGTTTGTTGAGCTAGGTTTGTGTCAGGTTCATGTACATGTTTGGTGACAAACCCTAGACATACCTTCAGACAAGAAACACAACTGGCAAGGCAAGCCCAGAATGATTTCACCAGATATGTTTTATAATCTCTCAAGTTTTGCTGGCAGTCAATCTCTGTGGTTTTGTAACTAGTGTAAATGGTAGAATACAAAATAAAGTGATTTTGCAATGTAAATTCTGAAATATTTATCATCTACACCACAACTATCATTATCATCTCCATCATCATCATCCCCTCATCACCATAATCATTAAATCATTTTTATTGTTACTACGCTACAATTATTTGATTTATAGAGCTAGTACTTTAATTCATTCTACCGGATGTGTGCTGAAAAAAACGCACACTGAATACATGGGTTATTAAGATGTCATCTTTCTGCCCTGTATTAAAACCCAAAAAACATGCTTGCCCTCTCAAGTTTAAAGGGGAGCTGCCAAGACTGATTTATAGCAGTCACAGGGACCAATGAAAGTTGAATCTGATTTATCATTCCTAATGAGCCCCTACATGTACATTAGTTGGAGCACAGAGGAGAAATCATGTCCTCTTCTTCGCTCTCTCCGTTTTTGTCCTTCTTTGATCTGGTTTTGGTTAAGGCCACATCTGTGCGCAATTTGTGGACCCATGTCAGTATGTCGTAAAAATTTGCTGTTCTGCTGAAAAAATTTGGGTTTTACTTGTACCTAACCATCATCATGTTCATCATCATCAGCATCATGGAACTCCATTACAAAATTTAGATCTCCAATCTGAATGTTTGTCTCATAAATCTGTCCAAAGAGACTGTGTCTGTAAAATGTCATGTCTGTCTGGGTTCCTAAGCTGAGTTTTCTTTGGCTCCTTGTTTTTTCTTTTTTGTAGAGAGGCATTACAAATTTCTAGCAGATAACGTTGGTTAATCAATTCAAATTTTTGTGGAATATTTCATAAGCAAATGCATGTATAAGATAGAGTGAGCTCTTTTGGTATTTATTAACAAAATAAATAGTAATTAACTTTTCAATTCTTACTACTCCTGTGTGTCAGAGAACCAATGCTTTAGCTTGTGTATTTCTGACAGAGGAAGGAGGCCTTATATACAGTAATCCATTCTCCAATACACAATGCAGAAGCAAACCCATTATAAATAACTAAATGGGGGCATGTTTATCAACTCTTTTTTTGGTAGAATTAAGGTTTCCAAACGCGTTTAATTTTTTTTAAACGCGTTTAAACGAGTTGATAAACGCAAAGGTGTTTTGATTATGGGATTTGGAAAGCTGTTTTGAAACACGCAAATTTGTACGATCCTTAACGCGTTTAAACCAGAAACGCGTTTAAAGAAGTGAGATAAACGCAAAGCTGTTTTGAAACGCGTTTACACCATGTGTTTTCGGTGACAAGGCCGGTATTCGACTTGGGCGATCGAGTTGATAAACGCACCGTTTTTTAAACGCTTTTGGAAACGCGTTAGGAAACGTGTTTGTAAAGGCCTTTGGAGTTGATAAACGAACTATTTTTTTAAACGTGTTTGGAAACACGTTCGTAAAGGCCTTTGGAAACACGTTTAAATTTCTGAAAAGTTGATAAACACGGCCTGGGACACATAAGGAGAGAAGGATGTAAGTAAACACAAATTGAAGAAATGGTTGATCTTTTGAGAAGACTCTTCCTGGGAGCAGAAATGGGGTACAGTAAGTGGCAGCAGTGAAATTGGAGTCACTGGAATGGGGTAGAATGAGGTGGAACGATCAACAGACTACTGGTTGATAGCACGTGCAGCTTCTACAATCATTTGCAAATGATGCTGTAATAGTCTTCTGAAACAAACCATGTTCTGACATTGTTTGACATGAAATACCCCTTGTATTGTTGAGAATATACTTCCTGCCAAGAGCTTTATTTTGCACAAGAAAGGCAAAGATTCACCATACTGACATGAATAAGACCATTGTCATTTTTTTCCTGTACAGAACTTCTTGATTATAAAAGCTTACTAGAATATTTGTTATTCTTCATATTACTTGTCGCCTACAGCTATACATATTTTACAATACATGTTGTAACTTATGTTATTATGCACATTGAACTAGTGATTTATCCTAAAGATTGAGTATATATATATAGCTTATATTTTTCATGTTAAATTTATTTATGTAAATAGAGACCATTTTGAAACTTCAAGCAAGATTGAGCAAGTTTGCTATCAGAACTGCATATAGTATTAATAAAGTGTATGATATAAAATTGATGTTGTCAGGATATGTTATGTCGATAAAATTGTATCCATTTTTGAAATGGAAGAATCTACTTACTGCATGTCATCTGGATGTTAAAGAGTACAGAAAAAACATGAAAATGACACAAAAAGTAGACTAAAGGGTAGGAGCAAGAGGCGGGTTAGGGCTTTGATTTGGGGCTTAAATGGGCTCACAATGGGGCCAGGAGATTACCCCCAATTGGCAATCTATTACATCCTGGAGCCCTGCTGAAAATATGACCACCATATCAAATCATATCCCCAAGAATGTCACCTGTAGTCTCAGTCTACAGACCACAGATCCACTTCCACTCTGCAAGGTTGGCTACAGTGCAGGGTATTGGCTAATGTTGTCTGAGCATGTGAGGCTAGTTGCTGTCTACATACTGTGCATACATGTAGAACGAATTTGTGACAAAATTGACATTTAAAGCCCTGTTTTGTTGTGACTTTTCAAAAGTGTGTGTGGGTGAAATATAATTTTTGAAGTTTAAAATGAAATGTCAATAAATTTTTCTTAATTATTTAAGTCACCTGTGCTATCAATATATACGTCATTAAAAACTTGCCTTCAGGGTAATTTACCAGTGCATGTACATTGTATATCAAACTGATATTGCAATACATGTACTGTTTTTTATGCGCATCAATGACCATCGAGAGCTGTCAAACAATATACCTGCACTTACTGTTTTCCTTAAACTATCAGACTGAAACTGATATTTCCACTGTAAAAATTAGATAGGTATTTTGATTAACATGTAAGTTAATGTATTAAACATAATAGGATATCTTTGCAAGATGAAGCATTACATATTTGTATAATTTCTTAATATCTGTATTTTGTCTGTGTGTGTTTGTGGGGGTGGGGCAAAGGGGTACACCTTTATTTGTGAGAGCTACTTCCAGCCGGGTCCAAGGTCCCGATTTTTCTTCCATAGACCTCCGTGTATTCTGTTTTCATATAACGAGATCGGCTATAGCGAGATTTCTGCTATAGCAAGGCAAATTCCCAGCCCAAGAATTAAGAAAAAGAAAGGAAATTGACTCCGTTATTACGAGCACACGCTTCAGGCACGCCGCCTAGCAAGGGAAACGCAGCAACAGTGCAAGCAATTTTCTTCGCGTCGTTAAACGCTGATCACACACACCGTGCAAGAATCCACACACACACACCACACCACAATGCATATGTCCACGCGTGTGCGGTACTGCCAGAGCCATATCTTTATACGGCTCTATAGGTACTGCACGCTCCCGCGCCAAAACATCAAGAGTCACGCACGCACATGGCAAGAGCCTCTAAACACATGTATGTGACACCGCGCGTGTACGACCGCGGCCACGCATGCATGAAGAATGCATTCAATGATCACTCATTGCTTACACGCGGTCATGACAGCAGGCGCGGTCGGGTAACTGGTCCTCCCCGCTGCTTCATTTTTCGGTAAACGGAGGCGTTGGAAGTGTCATTTATTTACATTTTAAACTGTGCTGTTAGATATTTTAGTGAATTTTTAGCCAATGAATTGAGTTTAGAATGTTTGCAAAGCCATTTAAATACTTCAGTCCTAGTGCTAAAAATGTTATTGTTTGTGTAGTCCAGTATACATTTGTTTCTGTATGTTTTGATCATGTACTGGTATAGCGAGGAATCGGCTATAACGAGGAAAAAGTGTGGGTCCCGTCCCCCTCGTTATAACAGGGTTTCCCTGTATGTGCGTGCTCTACATGTACCACACAACAGCAATGCCCACACACATATATTCTATTTTACCAACCTTTTTCACAGATACAAGAAAAATATTTGATTCTTTTGCAGTGTAGATGTTAAGTGGTTGAGCAAACTTTACGACTGTTGTAATTTCGTAATTTCCCGGATCATATAATCATATGTTGATTGTTAAAAAAAAATTGCAGCTCCCAGAGTATTTGTTGACATTTAGTTGGATGCCGTCAATCATTGAAAGAAATGAAAACATTATTGACTTTGCCGGGTTAATGAGATTGGGAATCACAGTAGCGCAAAGATTGCTTGTGAATGAATGCAGTCGTATCCAAATAGCAGGTTTAAATAGGGAGGCTCCCTCTAGGAGTCATTAGCTGTAGGATCAGTCCCCATCTGACCCACATACACAGAGCTAGCAATAATAATTGTCTGCTGAATGACAAAGCCTATCAAAATAGAGCCGTCGGGTAGCTGTAGTCCCGCTTTCATTCTCTAGTTTGACTTCGACCCGCCATCAATCCCTCCCTTCTCCTGCTAATATTGCCATAATGACTACCTGTGCCATGTCGTCGTCGTTTCTCTCTTCATGCTACCAGAACTCATTGTGGTTTTAATGTCATGGGGTGATCTGATCAATAGACGACATATATTTGCCAATGCTAGGTTTCCACTGGCCATTGGCCATTCGTAGCTGATCGTAGAATTTTGTACATGCATGACAGCGGGAACCATCAAGTTGGGAGCAATGGTATCTGACAGAGGGTCACAGATGACAACAGAGATTGGTGTTTGTCTTCTCATCGGTTATTCCTGATCACTACGATGTAGGACCATCACTAGATCTCTAGCATTTTGTTATGCTCTGGTACGATGATCACTATTGACAACTAATCATATTAATCATAGAACATTTTAAAACTGTCCAAAATTTTGTCTCTGATCAACATGATTGCCATCAAACTGACCTCAAGATCTAATGAGATCTGAAAAGATTAGTACTGTATGGTTACTTTATGATTCATGCCATGATTTCAGTCATGATGCGAATTGTGATTGTGATTGTGTGGAACGTTACCTTAAAGTGGACTCGTCCAGGATTGGGTAGAGAAAGTTTGGAAATGAGTGTCATTTTGTATGTCTGCCAGTGTTAGTCAGACATGATGCATAAAAATGTGTTTAAATGGTTCTGTCCTATGTTTTAGAGATCAATTATTATGTAGATATTTACTGTAGGCCTCTAAAACTCATTAATTATTCCTGTAAAATTATGAATTATTAATTTTTTAGAGACATGGAGACACATCGCAGTGAGATATTAACTACTTTCTGTAATTACATCAAATGTGCGACAGTTTTTGTCTGTTAGTGATCATGTGATCATGTGATCATGTGATCATGTGATCATGTGACCATGTCATCACTGTTTAGTGAGAAACATGAGTGGCGAAACTGTTGTGCATCACAAGTACACTCAATAGGGCATTCACCAGTCAGCTTGTGAAATTGAGAGTCTCGCATATTGATCAGACTGCCATGAAGACACTGTTCAGACAGGTCTGGTGTGAGCGTCATTCATGCCCATGCCCTGTTCACATCAAAGTTCCAATGATCAGACCGCCATGAAGACGGCACTGTTCAGACAACTCTGGTGTGAGCGTCATTCATGCCCATGCACTGTTCACATCAAAGTTCCAATGATCAGACCGCCATGAAGATGGCACTGTTCAGACAACTCTGGTGTGAGCGTCATTCATGCCCATGCACTGTTCACATCAAAGTTCCAATGATCAGATCGCCATGAAGACAGCACTGTTAAGACACCTCTGGTGTGAGCCTCATTCATACTTCCATGTATGCCCTGTTCACATCAGTCATGTATGTATTCCAACAGGGGCATGCTACTTTATGGCAGGCGGGTCATTTTAATTCGCATTATCATTGGCTTGTGCAAGGAATTCTTGGAGATGTAAGGGTTAACCCTCTCATGATTCAATGGAAAAATAGGGTATATACAATACTGCATTATCTTGCAACTTAAGTGATATGAAGACATGTGCGCTTAGAGTCACTTCTTTGGTGTGAAAGGAGTGTTGGTCCCACGCACTGTGATTCATGTCAGGGAAGCCAGCCATGGGTGGAGGCTGCCTGCTCAGGGAGGGTTCTCTCTGACAGGGTTGCTGTTGACTTTACAAACAAGTTTCCCACCCTATTATGACAGGGAACGGAGATAATGTCAAGAGGCAAGGAACATTAGAGTGTTTATTTTACCTCAATCGCATCCCTCCTTGCCTTCCTCTATTTTTCTCCATCTTCCCTACACATATATATGCATGATTGGACTTGGAAAAAAGCTTAAACAAGCACATGGGGAGATGGAGAGAAATAAAAGTTGAATACTTTCTTTCAGCTCCGCATGACCTTTTCAGAGCAGAGTGGCAAGAAATAAAGAAAAAGAGCGTAAAATCTCTGGAATCATGCTATTAATCCTGGTGTGATCTGTTAAGAAGACAAATGGAAAAATAACACCCTGGGAACTCTTTGGCAGCATGACAATATTGCAATGGGTCATTTCATTTTCTTTTTGAGAGTTAGTGAAAGTAGAACAGGGCTTTCCATTACTGTAATGAGAGAATTCCATGAGCGATTCTTGTGTGTGTTCACACTATCACAGGCTTACTGAATTGAGCAGAATTAGGCAGATTGAGAGGAAGGGAGAGAGAAAGGGAATAATCCATGTAGAGAGAGGAAATGCTGAAGATTAGGGATACTGAATAGTGCATGTCATATTCAGAAATGCAAGCTGATCAGAAACTTGCATGAATTGATAGATAGCATCTTCTACTACAGTACATGTATGTTGAATAAGGTCTTTGTACATCTTACCCTGAATCTTCCTGTCTCCCATGGCAACCCCTCCAGTAGCTTTGCAGTCAAGTGGAAAGATTGGAGCAGGAGGAAGGGAGATGATGGGGAGGAAATTGAATTTGGTTTAAAAGATGACATTGGTGAGGCATAAAAAAGAATATGCACTGTCTTTCCCCATCTCTTTGTATTTCCCTTTCTCAATTATGACAATTCTTTCACTTCAATCATTAACACGCACACACACAAAAACAAACTCACACACACAAGTATACATGCACCAGAAATAGCTTTTTACCACATTTGTAAATGTGTTCATTGGTTCAACTATTCCTGTTTCCTTGAAGAAAGAAAAAAAGCAACTTCTATAGATTAGCCTCCTTCCGTTATACATGTAGTGACCTTTGAAATGTAAATTGAACACACCTGTGCCGGCCTGACT
The DNA here is from genome assembly GCA_963669155.1 of Arbacia lixula. NCBI lineage: Eukaryota > Metazoa > Echinodermata > Echinoidea > Arbacioida > Arbaciidae > Arbacia > Arbacia lixula. The sequence continues at coordinate 20,852,456 of OZ022584.1, forward strand.
GCATCATATAACATTATATCCAGTAATGTCACAATGTAAACAAGCTAACATGTATCATGCCTGACAAACGTATCACTGGTTTGTGTTTGATGAGGGACTGGTCAAATATCAGATCAATTAGTTGTGCAAACAAAGTCGACTTGGTGAATGCACCTGCAAATAGTGCTAATGTACAGAGCTGTATAGTAAGTGTTGTAATCTGTCTAAGGTGTAAACAGTGGGTGGGGGATCATCTTACTTGGTTACATTGCACCATTTTCCCCAAGGGAACTTTGATGAAAAATACCAGGGCCCTGCCTAATAAAGAATTGTATTGAGCACAACTAGACTTGCAATTGATACCAATCGTAACTCCGTGCATTAGAGATTGGGGATTAAACTTGTGATCAATATCAGATCAAATTGCAGTTCTTTCTAAGACAGGGCCCAAGCACAAGTGTTGTTTTCAGAGGGGCGTAAAACTTAAAGTTAACTTTAAGTTTTAAGGCTGAACTTAAAGTTCATATGAGAATGTACTCTGAATTATTTTGTAGTTAAGTTGAAGTGTCAAAACTGAGGTTTAACTTGAAGTTTGTACTGTGTGAAAGCAAAGCTTGGTTGATAGAAATCTACTGCTTTGAACTTATTAGGCCATGAATATGTGGACATGTTATGTGCAGGTGTGGTTAGTGTATAAATAAAGAAGGAAGTGGTCACTGTGTACACTTATGTGTAAGAAATGGTATCAAGCTTATGTTTCATTACACCACATTTCGCAAAATTGCATTGATAGTTAAGTTTTCGGCAGAATACTTCATAGGACCATGAAACATGTAATAAGTCAGTGGTCTTCCATTGCTTGGGTACTCAGGGGGTTTAGAGTCCTTATGGCATTATGTAGAGCTAGTTGGAATCATTTGAGTTGAATGAAACAAATGATAGAACTCTGAATCTGAATGTTCTGTCTCTAGACCTGTAGTTCCGTAGTTATGTTGACATGTTGAAGCCCCAGAGCTTTGTAAATGATGTAGCCCTACATATAACTCTGTGGCTGGGCATGGAGCTCATGGCTGTAGGGTTCATGCTGAGATGCAGGGTTGTTGGGTGACCTTTGACCCAGTAGAGGTGCTGAGAGGATGCTGTATAAACACCAGTGATAGACTCCCCTCCAACCTACTGTAGGTGCGTCTTCATTAGCCCGATCAGACAAAATAGCGAGCTAGTTTGCTGATCCGGGGAACTAGCCTGAAGTTGCAATTGCGTCTTCATTACCTCGAAACTCGGGATACGTAAGCTCGAAACTCGGGATGCATAAATTATCCCGTGTTTCCCACATACTAGCAGTGGGCGACAGGAATAGGCCTTGACCGCATGGCTTCGTTGCGAGCTCGCATCCACTCGCGTATAAAACCTATTATGTAAACAATGCCTCGTGGGCGCTGATGCATGCTGGGATCGAGAAATTTTCAGGGTAATGAAGACGCTCCGAGCTAGCTCCATCTAGCCCAAGATTTCTTGGGAAATTTTCTCGACCAAATAGCGAGCTATTTTGCCTGATCTGGCTAATGAAGATGCAAGTAGATAGCTATTTCATGATCTGGCTAGCTAACCCGATCAGAACAAGCTTGCTATTTCGCCCACATCGGTCTAATGAAGACGCCCCTCCTGTGTCACTCAGAGAGGAGGAGGGAGGATGATGATGGGCCAGGAGCTAAGACGAAGGATGGAGACAACAGTGAACAGTGGAGAGTCAGCATATATGGATGGAGGATAGGAGGAAGAGCAGAGGGGGGGGGGGGGGGGGGGCAATGATCATGATCTGAGAAGGGACATGGAAACAGCAGAAGATAAAGGTGGATTTAATCCGGGGGAGGGAGGACAGGAGGATGAGAAATAGGAGCAAGTTCACAGGGTAGAGGAAAAGGAAGGGGAACAGATGTCAAGAGGATAGATGGACAGAAGGTGCGTCTTCATTAGCCCGATCAGACGAAATAGCGAGCTATTTTGCTGATCCGGGGAACTAGCCTGAAGTTGCAATCACGTCTTCATTAGCTCGAAACTCGGGATACGTAAGCTCGAGCTCTGGTTGCATAAATTATCCCGAGTTTCGCACATACCAGCAGTGTGCGACGGGAATAGGCCACGGCCGCATGGCTTCGGTTCTGAGCTCGCATTCACACATGTGTAAAAACCTATTACGTAAACAATGCCTCATGGGCGCTGATGCATGCCGGGATCGAGAAATTTTCAGACTAATGAAGACGCTTCGAGCTAGCTAGCTAGACCAATCCAGCCCAAGATTTCTTGGGAAATTTTCTCGACCAAATAGCTCGCTATTTTGCCTGATCTGGCTAATGAAGACGCAAATAGCTAGCTAGTTCTTGATCTGGCTAGCTAACCCGATCAGAACAAGCTCGCTATTTTGCCCAGCTCAAGCTAATGAAGACGCCCCTAAAGTGTAGGGGGATGGGGACATAAAGGGAAAAGAGGAGGAAGTGAAAGAAAACTAGTAAATAGAAGAAAGAGAGGGAGAGAGAGAAACACTGATGAATTGTATAGGGGTGGAGGACAGTACCTTTTCTCAAAAAAAGAACAAAACAAAAAAAACAACAACAAAAAAACAAACAAAAACAAAACAAACAAAAAAAACAGAACAAATCTGCCCTGCAATTGAGAAAGAGAGAACAGAAAGGGGAGATTTACAGTTCGTTGGACAGCTACTGGGCTGAAAATACAGTGGAGAGAGAGAGAGAGAGAGAGAGAAAGAGAGAGAGAGAGAGAGAGAGAGGGGCCTTAAAGGATGTAAATAAGGAACGTGAACTGTGCACTGGTCTGCATTTTAATTTGGACAGTGACCGAGGAGGATGAGCAAATGAAAAATGAGGCTCCTTCCCAGAGACCGTTGTGAGCAATGCACTTGGACTGCAAGGCCACGTACCGAGTAAATGTTTAAGTGCGACCAGTGAACGATTTTTGCGCTGCCTTTAATGCTGACTACCGCGCTCCCTTTAAGATGTGTCGGCACTCATTCACACCTTCAAAGAGCTGGGCAGACAATGGGAACAAAGCCGCACCCATGTGGGGCGATTGATGATCCCCTTTCCCCACTGATGAGATAACATTCATGCCAAGACAGAGCTGAGAAATGGGCGCTTTCCCAGTGATGGATGCCCCCTTTAAAAATTGCCAGCTTTCAGTAATCTCCATGAAATTTCTCTCCCTTTCTTCTTCCTCCACATCTTGTTCTCTCTGTCTCTCTCTCCAGAAAGAAAAAAATCCTCAAGTAGCATTAGCGCATTGTTGAATATGAAACTGTAGATGCATTGTTGCTTCTTTTTCCATGTTTGATGGAGGCAACAGAGAAAGAAGAAATGTTTCTTTTGGGCCGAAAGGCAAGAGCCATCAATCACGGTGGGTTTGGGCTTTTCACCCTGGATACTGTGATCAGCCGATCCTCATTCCTGAGGGTTACTCAGTCACAGTGAAGTTCTTAGTGTCGCATCATTTACTCTGAGCTGATCAAAGGCAGTAGCGTTTGATTCACGGCCAACTTGAGATGATTTATGGTCTGCAATTCTTGAACATGTAACTGTAAATAAGGTGCAGCTTTTGACTTTTATCATATTTGTTTTGATTTCCACTTTTGCCCCAGACGTAAAGCGGTTTGAATAGCTGCGATCAGACTACAAAACAAATAGATGTAGAAGAAGGTCTGCATAGTTGACTTTGTACAGGGAACTGTTATGTATGGAGGCTTACCGGTACTGTAATTTACTTGTATCTTGATACCTGTGTCATTCCGTTAGGCCACAAAGGAATATTTGACAAGTCTGAGCTCTTTGATTCTATAATGCTCACCGGCATTGGCTCAGTACATCACATTTTGTTGAAATAATAACAAAAATTAATGCATTGCCCATATATCAAATGATAGAAATGCTGATTATAGCACAGTAGAGCTCAACTAAAATTTGTCTGGTCTAGATCAAAGCAAGACTATCCAAATGCATGCAATGCACAAGCTAGATATTGTCTGATCTAGATGAGGCAAGACTATCCAAATGTGTTCATGCAATGCACAAGCTAGATATTGTCTGATCTAGATCAAGCAAGACTATCCAAATGTGTTCATGCAATGCACAGCTAGATATTATCTGACCTAGATCAAAGCAAGACATACGCATTCATGCTTTGCACAAGCTAGATATTTTGAAAGTTTTAGTTGTGCTTTACTGTAACTGTTTTATTATAAAGCAATTCTCTAGTAGGCTGACATGTCCCTTTAAAATCAACCAGGGGATGCAATTTGAAGGTGCATACAGGAGTGAAGAATTGATAAGTGGTTGTAGGGAGAAGGCACATTGGCATTTGGCAATAATCTGAAGTGATGTCAGATGATTCTCGTAATTTGCACTACGTGTACATCTGGCTTAATACGTGTTCTCCCTACTGCTTCCACAACATGCTCTGAATCTGCGCAGGGAGGGGGGACAAACTCTTGAATTATTCAACTCTGTAATTATCACAAAATGCACCATGGGGCGAAAAACCCATCTCCTGATAATGATGAAGCTGCTATATTTGCATCTCAATGGTAAAGTCATTAAGTTACATGGGGGAAGTCTGCATTACTGCTGCCTTACTGATCAAGAAAACCAATACAAATACATTAAACAAGCTTACGTGCTGTGCATGGGTAAGCAACAAAGCATAATTCTAACTTTTAATTATGTTAGGTCGTTACCTTCTAGGGCAAGTCCAGTGCATTTCATGTATGTGTTGGTGCAATTTTCCTCAATTGTGTGAATTGCCTCTATGAGCATGGAAATAAAAATACTTGAAGAAACATACATCCAGGTATGTACTTGATACTGGAAGAGCGGAATTTGACAGAACAAAAATCACAAAATGAGCCTATTCACCATATTCACCATTTTCACCATTTACAGAAAAAATGATATCACAACTCTCCAAAAATAAATAGCTCATGCTTTATAACCACCATTGAGAGAAATGCATGGTTAACAAAATGTAAAGTTACTAATTTGTAAAAAAAAAAAAAAAAAAAATCAGTCCACCTGAGTCTCTGCCCTCCTGTGTTTCTCTTTCCTTCTATTATTCCAAACATGATAACTTTCTCCAGATTTTCTCCACCTCTCCTAGCAATGTGACAAAAATATTGAAAGCTTTTGCTTCAACACTGTGTTGAAGAGTGGATGTCTTTCCCCAATATCATGTCGAATGCTTTCATTTGACTTTTTGGCTGTCTATGGAATGCAGAGCAGCTTTCTTCAACATCACATCTCAAATGCTTCAATCCTCTGATCTGCAGCATTGATGACTTTAGTTGCCAGCTCAGTGTAATAAGGTTTCATAAATATGGCCCCTGGACACTCCAGTCGTAAAATGTGGACATCTTTCTCATGCAGGTACATGTCCTTATATATTGAAAAGTAATTTCTCCTGTGTTCATGTGAGATATTTATAAATATACATGGACACTCCTTTCCCCAGGCCCTGCCAGATGGGGATGGGGATATGGGGTGGTATTTGTATGAGAAAAACACATTTGAAGAAATCTGCCATACATCGAACATCAAAGTGGATCAAACTGGATGGTTAATCGAGATGCATTTCTGTGTGATGTGATATGATCCTCTACACGCTGGCAGGTAAAGGTGTCTGTTGACCAAGTAAAGCCACTGGGGAACATAACCCACTCAGGAATCAAACCAGTGAGGCCCCATTACACTCAAGCTGTAAAACAACCCGATCATACGTCCTCACGAAAATAGCCAGATGTGCGGTATCTTGCATTAGCGTGAATGCAACAAATTTTGTTTGCTTATTCTTTCATGTGGATGTAGGTTGAAGGTCCCGGCTTCTGCTGTAATGGGGTATGCAGTGTGCTTACTACTGAGCGTTTAGGCTGATATATAATCGGGCTGTTATCCCAGAGCGGAAACAGCATGTTGTTTTGGAATGCTAGTCTGGTGAAGACAGGCCTTCAGCTCTTTGCAGTAGCCCTGGTGCAGATGATAGAAATCATACTGCTTTACAAATGACTCGTGGGAATGGGTGATTTGTGTTTGCTAGAGCCATTTTAAAAATAAAAGAAGGAAACATATCACATGTAATTATTATCATTTTACACATTTTGAATTCGAAGTATTGTTTGTTGTGTTTAATGTGCCATCCTTAGTATTTATTCTACCAACAAAAGTAATGATTTATCATGTCATTTGTTTTGATGTGCCATCTGTAGGGCTCATGAGAGGGGGGTTTGGGAGGGGGGGGGGGGTGTCTCCCTTGTCAATACAGAAAACCTGAGAGTAATCAGCCCGATATTTCTGGGTAGACTGCTTGGTAGATGTGCTTATTTTGCCGTTTCAAGTGTACTGGTAGCGATCAAAATCATGAGCAAATCAATGAAATCATTGCTGCTCCACTGCAGGTATATGTGCTGAACTCATACAACAATCACTTGCACACGTTTTCACATTATAGTCCCATATGTAGTAATCCACGTAAATACGGTCTATGGGGGCGAGACACACATATCGCATGCATTACATGTCTACCCACACGTACACACATTCGAACATCCACCATACTACGCACGCAATCCCCCACTATGGAAGGCCAACGACTTCAAAAATGTGAACGACCTTACGTATGCTCCAGTAACCTTTCATAAGGTCGTTCACGTTTTTGAAGCCGTTGGCCTTCCATTCCCCGCACCTAATGTACTTTACTCTCGCTGAAAAACGTGCACGTTATTTATGCGCAGTGCTATACTTGCCGTGGCCTGGGCCACTCGTGAAGGAAAGACGGTGGAACTTCTGGAGCGATTTTTCTTTCCCCGATCGCTCTTTCTATTGGGTTTACGAGCGCGATTTCAAAGCTTAGGGGAGCGAAATCGCTTGTCGCTCCCATGTATTTTTTCCGCTGGTGGGGGGGGGGGGGGCATTGAGTTACACCTTTTCTGAATAAAGTTTTAATGCAAACAGTGTTCTAAACCTGGACTAAATTTATGGGATGCCAAATAAAAAAACATAAAACATCATTATTGATTCAATATCATTGATTTTGTCCTCCAACTGAATCACTATGGTTTATTGAATTTGTCTACATAATATTTACCGCGAATAATGGAAATCACCCACTGTCGTAATTCAATGATGAAAATCAATGATATCGTGACAACATAAGATGATTTATTTTGCGCCTCATGAATTAAGTCTACATTAAGTACAACTAAGTACGTGGTCTAAGACCCCGGTTACACCGAAAGTCAAAAGTGTTCTGAGAACGGTCTCAGAACGGTTCACCTTCGGTGTAACCACAACAGCCGACCCAAAAGTGGTCCAAAAGCGTTCCGAAAGCGTTTTTGTCGGACCACCTCCAGAGGTAGTCTGAGACCGTTCTGAGACCGTTTCGAACGCGGTGTAACCACACAAGCGTTCCGAAACTGGTCCACCACAGGAAGTGACGCACATGAGTAAACATGCAAACTGCGTAAATGCCCCGCCACGGAGAGCGCGCTTGCGGGAAATACGATTTGACCTTTGACCACAGACCGGGCGTGGCTAATCGTTGCTCATGGATACCGGTGCTCTCCAGATCATGATTCGGCTCGCGTGCACTGCGGTGTAACCACTCCAGTGAAGATTCCGTAACCGTTCTGAGACCGTTCTGAGACCGTTCTCAGAACGGTTATCGCGGTGTAACCGGGGCCTAAGTTAAACTACCATTGTGAATCCGGATCAATGTTTGTCATTTACAGCTTATAATCATGCCACATTGTAAGGTTTACAGACAGTTTTACTATGAAGTCTGATCGTGGGAAAATCATGAAGGCACATGTACTGCAAAAATTTAATGATACATTCGACTATTTTTACTGAAGCAAATGGATGTTGATGTGTTTGTACATTGTAGGAAGATTACAAATCAAACTGCTATACTTACAAGAATCAAGGGCACATTGATTTGGATTTGCGATTATGCACTTTAAAGGGTATACTTTACTGGGAAGACAAAAAATCTTCTTGCCAATGGTCTTAAATTCATGTATTATCCATTTTTAGAAACTTGTTGAAAGTTATTTGCCCTCAAATGATCCACATTTGGAGTAATTAGTGATGAAATCATAAATCCTCAAAATGATCAGGCCAGTTTGTTGTCTTCCCTGTACAGTATATGCCCTTTTAAGTGTGTGCAATTAGATGTTTTAACAAGGTACATCTATATGATAGAGATACATGTAGGCTATTCACTGCATACATGTATGTAATAGCAAGACAAAATGATCTTGCTAGATCTCAATACAAATTAGAATGACACTATGGTTGCAGGACAAAACCCAGCAGGGAAAAGCAGAAAGTGTAATTTCCTTTGCTTTGCTTCTAACTGCCCATGTAGTATCCAGACTCATATGAAATTACTCTGTTGATGCTCCTTCATAAAGATGCAAAGATCATGTCCCTGGAGCCAGCACTTTGCATAATGATCTTGGCATACATGTACATGTACATGCTGCTCACCATTTGTTTATGTCATTGAGGGGGCGTAATCCTATGTGTAATAAAGCATTACCAGAAGGTATAGTTCATGTATTTACCTTATGACAATCAGATCAGAGTTTCAGACCATTTGTCAGTGAATAAACAGAATATTATTTATTATTGTTATTTTTTTTAATAAAACACCAACAGGCCATTGTATGCTAGTATATTACAAAGTAAACCTGTTGTTAAAGAGGGCAGATAAGCATTATATATAGTGTGTACTGTATGTTCAAAGTATACATTTTGATACTTGTTAACTGACATACATCCACATTAGGTTTAAGCATGGTTTTTGAGAACTTACACAATGATTCTTTTGATTTTGATTGATCACGTATGAATAGCAGATATGATGAATATGATTGCGTTTAAAGTGATTTAACACCTGTCGCTACTGTACATGAAACCTAATTTTAGCCAAAAAGAAACTCTGTTTAGCACTCGTTCTATTCATAGTTAAATTGATAACATTGATAAAAGATTGTTGACTGTATTGTCTTTTAGTTACTTAAAAGAAGAAATTGGAAATTGGTCTAATTTTATCTTGATTATGAGCATGAACAAGGATTTGTGGTATGGATTCAGGGTTACATTTAGGATTCAAGGTCAGGCTTTGATGTGGGATAATAATAGCTTCCAGAAAGTGCTGCAAAAAATGAAATTAGACCAAATAGCAGAAACAATACAAAATGCACAGATGAACGCCTTTGAGCTACCAGAAAAAACAGCATAAGGAAGAAACTGCATTAGCACTAGAAGTTAAAAATGGAAAGTCCTGGAAAGCTTGTAGAAGGAATGTGTTGTTATCGTAGCGATGACATGAGGAAATCAGAAGGGAGCATGGGGAGGTAGAGAGGGGTCGTGCACAGTGAACAGTGAGCATTGCCAGAGAGTGTACACAGGTGGGGATTTCAATTCATACTCTGGGTTCTTAGGTTGGAGGGGGTCAGCACTGTTCACACTGAGTATAAAGGTCACAGTTAAGTGAGAGGCAAAAATTATTCATCAAGACCATGTCATGCTTTCCGTGATGATTTATGGATTGATATACGGTCATTGTCATGTACAATATATTAATAAAATTAAATAGATGAGGCAGTTTGTCATTGGGGGAATTAAATCCAGTACACATATTGATTTGTTTATGAATGGTAAGATATGACATTATGGATTTCCTCATGAAAATGAAATTGATAAAAATGCCTGTGTTAATTTCACATTGGGTGATTTTCATCAGAAAAATGAAAATGAAAATTCTTTTTGGAGTATGTTAATTTCTTTAGGGGATGATGGTTGGCATCTCTGAATTTAGTCGAATCACTCCAAACTTTGTTGTACGTATACGTGTTGTACAGTAAGTACTTACTGTTTGGGGTCACAATATATCACATACTGTTTGAGGCCTGTTTTTCTGGTTTGCTGTTTATGGAACTAAAAAAACCCCATAGTAACTGATTATAGTTCAGTTCAAATATTCATGTGGTGTAAACTAGACTGTGGAGTGTGAAGGGGGTAGTGAGGTGTAGTATGAACCATGCCTGTGGGTGTGAAAGGAGCAGTGAGTGTAGGTCAAGTTTGTGTGGCTTTGGCTCAAACAAAAAGATTTGGCCCCTGGCTTCTGAAAGATCGGTATGCAGCCACATGTACATGAACCAGCGAACAAATTCACACTGGCTTGCCAGCATCTGTCTTATTCCCCTGAATATGTAAAACGATATCAGAAAAGTGATCGTGTGACATTTCTATCTCATGACTGAGAAAAAGTCTTGCCTTCCAGAAAAAGTGACCTTCCTATTTTAAGAACAGTAATAACCCTTTTCAGTTGTCTGATTTTTCCTTAAAATTGTTTGATTGTCTCTCAAATTGTTAAGCTGTCATTAATAGCAAGCTATTTTTGTGCCATATGTAATTCCCTTTAAGCTTTTTCCCATCAACGGTACGTTTAGAGTGATACATGTACATGTAGGTGAATAAGAAATCGTGAAGCTCCCTTCTGGATATGACATTGTTTTTATCTGGTCGCATACATTATAAACCGAATCATGTGTGGTGTCGATGATAAGACTGTATCCTATACAATACAGGTTGCAGAGTGAATGCAGAGGTGAGTTCAAGGTGGGAGGAAAATATATCGAGAAAGTAGGTGAGATTAAGCCAGACATACATTTATACATATTACATTTAAGTATTTAGACTTAAACCCCCAAGGGATAATCCTTAATAAAGGTGCTGATAAGTAGTGGAAGTGATGAAGGTTTTGATGTAAAACTAGTAAACAACCACTCATCCGTCATATGACCTAGATTGCTAAGTCTGAAGTCTGGGAGTGGGTGGGGACCATGTATTAATGTGTAAGGAAGGAAAAGGCAGACATTTAGATGCATGCTATACGCTCACAGAGTAATCCTCTGTAGATCTCCAATGATTGAAGCGTGGAGGAGAGAGGATTTGGAGATGTATGAGTTGAGCACAAGCAGCGACATCTATCAAAATGCATGGATAACAAGAGTCCAATTATGGGGGACGATATATATTTGGGTGTTGGCTGGGGGCTTAGCTCCCCCCCTCCCCCTGTTCCCCACAGGGATCATATCGTCAGCATTTTTACAAAGCAGCACACTTATTTAATGGTTCATAAAAACACTGATGATATTGAAACATTTACAGCTCATCTACAGACTCTGCATCAGGGGATAAAAATCAACCATTTATCTTTGAGGGATACTTTGTAAGCCTGAAGCTCTGGAAATAAAACATTCTATGATACGTGTTGTGCTATAAGGAAACATAGTTTATCACAGGGGCTATTTGTACTTCGTGAGGGCTCCTCCAAAGGGAGATGTGCAGTCCTGTGATAGACAATGTCTAGATATTGACACTGAACTACATGTACTTTGTAGATCTAAAATCTATGTGTTGTTACTTAAGTAGTATATCATTGCTATGCATGACATTTATGAACTTGTCTTGAATAAAGGCCACGAGGCGCTCATATAATGCTTTCATCACAGAAGAAAAAAAAAATAGTAGAACAACTGTCTGGGTGATATTTCCAAAATTCTGTCCCTCGCTTCCCGAACATGACAAGAGCAGCACAGTAGGAATTGATTCCATTGAAATCACATCCCCTAACACACGTGACATTTACGATTCATTACTCCCGCTTGCCCGCCCAGCATTATGCACTTTTCACTGTGCCGGCTGACAGGCGACAGCCACGTACATGTGGCGTAAAATGGCAGCACCGTGAGTGCTGAAGTGATAGGGGAGATACACTAAAGAGGTGGAAGAGGAGGTGGAAGAGAGGGGAGGAGGAGAAGGAGGAGGAGGAGGAGGAGGAGGAGGAGGAGGAGGAGGAGGAGGAGGAGGAGGAGGAGGAGGAGGAGGAGGAGGAGGAGGAGGAGGAGGAGGAGGAGGAGGAGGAGGAGGAGGAGGAGGAGGAGGAGGAGGAGGAGGAGGAGGAGGAGGAGGAGGAGGAGGAGGAGGAGGAGGAGGAGGAGGAGGAGGAGGAGGAGGAGGAGGAGGAGGAGGAGGAGGAGAAGGAGAAGGAGAAGGAGAAGGAGAAGGAGAAGGAGTAGGAGAAGGAGAAGGAGAAGGAGAAGGAGAAGAAGAAGAAGAAGAAGAAGAAGAAGAAGAAGAAGAAGAAGAAGAAGAAGAAGAAGGGGGAGGAGGAGCAGAGGAGAAGGAAGAGGAGGAGGGGAGAGGAGGCAGGGGGTGTGAATAGGAATTAGTCTCACCGCAGACACCCAGCAGGGTATTTGTTAGTTTCGTTCTGTTAGCAGACTTGGCTCTTATGTGCAAGCATTATGTGCTCACAGTCTCTGTATCTACGGTCATGTCAACTGGCCTGTCAGTCATGCCAACCACATATATAATTATATTATTGTGAAGCTATTTCAGGCTTTTTACTGCATGAATAGGTTCACTTACATTTTTGTATGTGATATTTCAGGTCCTAGACAAATCTGTCAGTGTTCTCCCGGTATCTAGCATGATAGACATTTTTCTATACTTTATGATACATGTATATACCGGTACTCTATATAATGGTTTCTGCTCCCCCACCCTTCCCCCAAAATGGAATTTAACAATCAATGTCTTATAGCCAGACTGCTAAAAGGTGACCGTTAACACGATAGGGATCGTAGGTATGAGTGTTAGCATAATAATCAGAACATACTTGATAAGGATCGACATACTTTGTGTTCAGCTACAGAATTAACACGTGTCAATTAATAAATAATAGCTACCAGCTCTAAAAAATGAAAAGCATATTTCTGATTCAGTCAAAGTCATGTTCTGTGTAAAGTAGGACTGGTATTAGTATCAGTATTGGTCTTGGCATCATCTCCCTGTTGTGAAACTCGAGCCATATCCTCCACAGGATGGGAGAGAGTACAGTAACCTTCTGACTGAATCGGATGACAGGAATATGGATTCACCTCACTCAGCAGTCCCAGCAAGATTTGTGCTTGAATACCTAATTTCCATTTAGGCAAGAAGGTATATCTGCCAGGAGTCTGGTCCATTCCTCACAAAATAAGCAGGTTTTTATGAAATGACCACTCTTATGAACAATGGAATTGTACCTATTGGACACATAGATATGGCTTTATATTTTCATGAAACACATGTATTTCTCAATGAAATACAACTCTGGTGTTTATATCACTTTGCTTACCACACTTCTGTTTCTCAAATCTAGAAATGAAATATATCAGGGGCATTCACATGCACAAAAATTAGCACTTGCTGACTAGTGAGATTTTTTAACTTGTGAAATCGACCTCGATCAGGGTCTCCCTAACTCTTGTGTGCTAATACATCTATTATGTAGATGTTTAGAGAACAGATGTGTGATAATTTTCAAAGGACGAAGAATATTATACCACTTTGACGCTATCTATTTCTACACCAATGTCATATTTACACAGGGTTCCACAGTCATATTTTACTCTGAGCTGTGGTTTCATTAAGTTATGCTGTCACAAAGTGAGATCCACATACAGTAATACAGCTTACCCATGTCTCAGTTTTTAGCCCAGTGTACAGAACGTACGGTATAATGGCTTTACATAGATGTAGGCGAATGTCTTTAGGAATCCAACCATTAATACATGCTACTTCTAAATACCCATTAAATAAAGCTGAGAACAATTGCAATGGTTCATCCTGGGTTTGAAGAGAAATGTTTGTTAATACAGAAGTCCATTATCTTAACAGCAGCATTGCCATGGACAGGCAAGCAGTGCAGCAGCATTTTATGTTCATGCATCAGCCACTCATCTAATGTACCATTTTATTTCTTTTGCATCACTCTCCCCACTCTCTACAAGCCAGATATGTACTAGCCTATATTTCAGGCTGTTGGATATTTCTGATCACAATTGGCAAATAGAGTCTGATATTCTGAGACTAGTCACTGAATCATTCTCTTCTTTTCTCCACCAGAGAAGGAATTGAGAATGATTAGTCTACTGCAGCAAGAACCCTTTAGTGAATAGTTTGGTTTAAAAATGCCAAACAGACTTAAAGCTAGGCTAGATATATGCATGCCCTGCAGTTAGCACAGTATAGTCAGCCCCAGCCAGTGTTTATCATGTGTGGTTCAGCGAGCGTTCAACTTTTATTATGAATTATTGCAAGTGACGTCCATTATGTTGTTGAGATAAAGGATTTGCGATTGATTCGCTGAGTAAACAATCAGCAATCTGAGCGCTAATTGCTTGACCCATCCATCTGAGAAGGCTTACGTTCTGACAGCTCATGGTAGGCTGCCATGGGGCTGAGAATGAAGGTTTACACACACACACACACAGACACCCAGACACACACACACATACATAAACACACACACTTACAGACACCCAGACACACACACATACACACACTTACACACACACACATACACACACACACACACTTACACACACATATTACCTGTCACACTGTCTACACACACTGTCATGATGTAGACACAGTACTTTCATATTTCACAGCGACGTCACTTATTCCCATAACTGTTTAAATACTGCTTGAACAACATAACATATTTTTGTTCGTAATAAGTACAGTTTCACTTGCAGAGTGAAATATGTGCATTCTGCAAAGGGATTGCTTTTGTGTAATGCTCCTGTCTGTGATGTTGAAATCGTTGCTCACCATTGCACTTTCAGGCTTCGTGAACATTGGTCCAGTTTGGATGTCAAAGTTTGCCATGGAACTGCAAGAACCAAAGAGTTGTGACATGATTTCACTCCATGAGGAATTTGAAGTTTATTCCTAGCCTTTGGTCTATTGTCTATTGTCCACGCAGCAGAGTATGCGTGAGTCGTGCTGTTCATTATCTGAGTGGAGAAAAGCTAGCAAATACGTGGAGGATTTACATGTAGATTGTAATAGTAGCTGGGGTGGGGTACCATGGAGGAGGAGGCCTCCCCCCCCCCCTCCCCCACGCATCCGCCACCCCCTGTCTACAGGTGAACACACCGTAGATAATGAAATACTTGCATAATTTACATCCTTCCTACGTACAACCTTTCTACTATGTGTTTGTGTTCATGGTAGTCTGCGCAATATTCAGAATGTTCAATGTAGCACAGCACATTGAACATATGTGTTGTCTGTTGACTGGAAACAGAAATATTGGG
Organism: Arbacia lixula; assembly: GCA_963669155.1. Lineage (NCBI taxonomy): Eukaryota > Metazoa > Echinodermata > Echinoidea > Arbacioida > Arbaciidae > Arbacia > Arbacia lixula. The sequence continues at coordinate 20,867,655 of OZ022584.1, forward strand.
ACCTGAGAGGGGCCAAGCATTGGGAATGGACTGTGGAGCTTCTTCTCTTAGTTTTGAAATGATGCTAAAGAAATTCAATATTATATATTAAATGTAAGTCCATATGTGCAAGTGAGAATAAAATGATACAAAACAAAACATATGAAACATTGTATTTAGAGTACTGTAGTCTGTACTCATCCATATTTTGAAAAAGAGGGATAGGGAAAGTGGAAAGAGAAAAGGTGAACAGTGAAAATGTGTCAGAGGAAGTGAAGGTGAAAGGAAGTCTATAAGGAAAGGAGATACATGTAAGAGAAGATTCATGAATGAAGAATAGGTGATTGGAAAGTAAATGCTGTATAGAGTGAAGAAAGGTAACGAAGGAGCAGAAAAGGTAAGGGAAAAGAAAAATGAAAGATTAATAAAACATTATTATGAAAAGAGAAAAAGGGAATGAAAAAGTAAAGGACATAAGAAGATGAGTAGAATGAGAAAGAGGTGAAGAAAAAGTAGAAAAGATGAAGAAAAATAAGGTACAAATATAGTTTAGGAGGAAGGGAAGAATCAGACGTATACTATCATCACTCCAGAGTTGATCTCAATCTTTGATTGCTAATGACGGGCAGGAATCCTGGACAGGAATGCTGTGAATCTGTGCAATGCCATCGCAGCAATCGGGCACATCACAGCAATCTCAAGATGCCGCCGCTAGCCATCAACCCCACTGGCCCTAAACACCACTGGTGTGTGTGGTCAGGGCTAGAGACATCACCAAATAACTTGTGGTTGGCTCATGAATAAATGGCCATGGTCAAATAGAGAGAGGGGGGAAATATCATGTGCAATGACCTTTATTGAACTCAATCTAGGTTCCTTTGTATATTATTCATTTTTTAAGTTGACTTTCTCTGTCTAGATTGGAGGATCGCTATACACATAATGAGCTTGCAGTCAATGATGCATTTATTCCATGTAATATTGATGTTATCAGTATTTGAGAGACTCCATCAATTTTGTTTTTGTTATATGTAGCACAAATTCAATAATGAACTACATTATAGATGATTGATTTTAGTGTATGGGAAAAATCCATAACGGTACACATACTTTAAGTGCTTTCATGTCAATTATACAGTTATGAAAGTCAGATGAGCTGAAAGGAGAGGCAGAGAGGTAAAGAGAGAGAGAGAGAGAGAGTGAAAGAGAGAGAGAGAGAGAGAGAGAGAGAGAGGGGAGGAGGGAGGGATAGAGAGAGAGAGAGAGAGAGAGAGAGAGAGAGAGAAGAGCAAGATGGAGAGAAGAATGGAAAAGCAGAGGATAAAAGAAGGAGAGAGAGGGAGATAGAGAGCCTGTTTACACTGGCAGAGATAGCGTGGCCTAGTGCACACTACATGTCTGCAGTGTGGACGGTTCTGTGTTGTTTCAGTTCACCTAACAGGGAACAGAGAGGGAGTTAGCGAGCCTGTTTACACTGGCAGAGATAGCGTGGCCTAGTGCGCACTACATCTCTGCAGTGTGGATGGCTCTGTGTTGTATTAGTCCATCCAACAGGGAACAGTGCCCTCCTGCTGTAAACAGTGTCAAAGACGAGGGAGAAGATTCAAATATTGTTTGCCTATTACAGGAGTCTAACATGTTTTAATGGATTATTTTCGTTATGTATGCAAATTTTATTCACGTCTTTTAACAATACATTACTAATGGTAAGCTTGGCCGAGTAGCAACAACTAGTTAGATTCAGAGTGCCTTCCATCCATTGAAACTGAATCACGTCACCAGGCAGTTAGGGGGAAAATTGTGAATACATTATGAAAATGGCTTATTCACCCAATACATGTATGTTTCCATATCTTCAAATATTTCTTTTCTTCTCATGTATCTTTACAGGAACTTGAGCCACAATCAGATCAGCTACATCGAGCCCCGAGCATTCGAGGGTCTCTCCAGTGTCATGGTCTTGTAAGTACACTGTAACATTTGTCAACCCTCTGGGTCTTAAGACTTTCATTCTTATTGGCATGAAGATGTGTACTAAGTCAGAGCAGATATCAAGGCATGGTACTGTAACTGAGGGCGTGTTTATCAACTCTTTTTTTGGTAGAATTATAGTTTCCAAACGCGTTAAAAAAATTTAAACACGTTTCAGGGAGTTGATAAATACAAAGGTGTTTTGATTATGGGGTTCGGAAAGCTGTTTTGAAACATGCAAATTTGTACAATCCTAAACGCATTTGAGCCAGAAACACGTTTAAAGAAATGAGATAAACGCAAAGCTGTTTTGAAACGGCTTAAAACCATGTGTTTTCGGTGACAAGGCTGGTTTTTGACTTGGGCGATTGAGTTGCTTAACGCACCGTTTTTTTTTAAACGCATTTGGAAACGCGTTCGGAAAGGCTTTTGGAAACACGTTTCAATTTCTGAAAAGTTGATAAACACAGTACTGAGAGAGGTATACTTTTCTGTACCTGGTACATGTACACTGCTCAGGTGTTTTTGTGTTGTAGTGAGCTCATTAAATTTTAGAGGTTAAACCTATCATCCTGACACCTTAACAAACCAATAATTTGTTGATTTATTAGGTAGAGGATTGCATAGTTTTGTAAATTTCTTGTCACTGTAAATCCTGACTTGAATTTGAATGTGTGTTTGAGGGGGAAAGCTGTCTGGTGTTCGAAACACTATAAACAGGGAACTTGACTACCTGTACAATAGTAGACCAACATGTACAGACCTTGCATACACATTAGCTCACTCGATCGAATAGATATGATAATAATTGGGTATAGATTGACTTTTGATTGACTTGATGACCTTGCAGAAGGCTAGAGCGAGATCATCCTTGAGTGGCACGGCTTGTTAGCAACGTGTCATGCTCACCTACAGGGCTATACCTGTAAATTGCCTTGCTTAGATGCGTTAGCATCTGCAGAAATCTTCACATCATTATCGCCACAATTGAGGTGTTGATTGAGGTAATGTGTGTGTATGTGTGTGTATTTGTGTGTGTGTGTGTGTTTGTGTGTATGATGTCTTGAAACAGTATTAGCATCTGTTGGAATCTTCACATCATTATGTGCAAAATATGTGTTGATTGAGGTATTGTGTGTGAGTGAATGTGGCTTTGTGTGTGTATGTGTATGTGTGTGTGTGTGTGTGTGTGTGTGTGCGCATGATGTCTTGAAACAGCATTATCTGTTGTGAATCTTCACATCATTATGTGCACAATATATTTGTTGATTGAGGTATCGTGTATGTGTAAGTGTGTGCCTGTGTATGTGTGTGATGTCTTGAAACTGTATTATGATGTTAACCAGGCAGATCATGCATAATAAGTTCATAATGGATGGTAGATTATTTAGGGTAAAATGTGTGACTCACTACGGTAAGCACAAATTGATCCACTTCGTGTGCAATACAATATGGCTTTTGTACAATCATGGTATGATGCATTGTGTGATCCTTCGAAAGCAGGTTAATTAATTTGTTTATGTGCCATTGATGCATTTTTGCACAAATAATGCATTTGCATCCTGTAGAGCAGCAATTTGGTGTGTGGTTAAAGGATAAAATGTAGTTTTGACTTTTAAGTGAGGATGTAAGACCTCTGGTCTATGCCTTGTAAAATCATGAATTTGCTCTTACATTACCACAGAAAAGCATCATTGATACATGGTACAATCATTGTCCACATATATGCACATATATGGAATATATTATTTATTCCCCAATATACTTATTTAAATGTAGAATGTATAAATTGACAGGAAAGAAACACATTATCAATACAGAGAATTAAAAATTATGTTGGAGTGGTATTTTGGAGATAAGTGCTATAACAAAATAAAGGTATAATATTCTCGGAAACAAAAGATGATACAATGGACCAAACGTGGTTTGCAGAGAAAGGGGTTGTTTGCCATGATGCAAATAGCTCAGGACCGAGTTTTGTGGCACTCCAAGATCGCATATGTCACAAGATATAGCACTAAGATAACTTATACATACAAATGAGGAAGCTAGGAAATTAAACTGAAACATGTGGTCCTAATACTGACTCTCTTCCATCATGCCATTATTTGAAGGCAATTGCGCTCAGCTCCCTAGCCCCCTAAAAATGACTAATGCAATCCTCGCTATGTCAGTGAATTCCTGAGACAGGTAATTGGTAGGCTCACTAAGTTGTCTTCACAGCCCATTGCTCAGATCACCGTATTATCTCCACGTCATTACCCCGCGTCGGCCCCAAAGCATCGTTGCATCTGCTTTAACCATTGGCTGCTCAGACGCACAGCTCTCAAGGAAAATCTATCACTCATAATTAATATTTGGAGCAAATTAGGGGTGGGGGCGGATAGTTGGGAGTCGGGCAGTCTTATGATATACCGGTAACAATTCAGAACAAGCTCATTTGTGATTTGGACAATCTCCTGCTGATCTGTGGTTATCTCACTTATATGTTTCTTATATATCGGCAACATTTCTGGACATACTCATTTGTAATGGAAAAATATTCTGATGATCTGTGGATATCACTGCTTACATTATTTATACTAGTAACATTTCTGTACAAGTTAATTTGAAATGGGAAAATCTTCCGTTCATCTGTGGATATTACATCGTATAATGACATGAAAAAGGTTCGGTATTATGCTATAGGGGTAGGGTGATCCATACCTTAGAGTATATAGCATACAAGCTGTAATAGGTAAATTATAGTGAGACCCTAACTTTCTTGCATTGATCTGTTGATATTACAAAATAGGAGGAGGGGGGGGGGTGGGGTGGGGGGAGGGGGTGGGGCATGGAAGAAATACTATTTATTAATTATCCTTTCTCCATAGATTAACATTTAACAAACACATATGGACACTTATAATGTTCCATGAAAGTGCATTTTATGAAAAATGATCATGGCCTGTGATCACTGAAGTAAGAACTGGTGCTATATCTACCAACAGATGGTGCTACATCCCTTGGAGGCTTACGATATGCATGGTGAGAAACATAGCAGACTACTTACTAATGGCCTTCCACAATCTGAGGCTATCTCAGGAAATGCTTAAAACTGGTACAATAGTTCACCTCATGCACACACACATCTCATAGGTAATTTTTTTGCAGGAACCTACCCATATCTAGGTATAGGGCCTGAAGTAGGGTCTGTGTTATGAGACTACAATAGGCCATGTACTGTAGCTGCTCCAGACAATATTTGACACAGGCAGGAAGTGTGGACTAGTCTTCACTGAAGGCATGATAAAATATATTTAAGTGTCAAATGCGAGTCATACGAACTCTCAGTAGTTTCAGCACATTTCGGGAGAAGTTGAAAAGCCCTTCCTATTTCTACCCCTAAGCTATTTCATAAGAGGATGATGTGTGGATTATATTGAATTGAAATTGGTAAGATAGTTCAAGGGCAAAGATACAGTCTAGTCATCAGGTATGAACGAGACCATGTATACTGGAGCTACTGGTTGTGTGTCATATACAAAGGAACAGTGTAATCATTAGGTGTGAAAGTGACCATGTATAGTGGAGCCCCCGGATAGAGTGTATTATGCATAAGTAGTGTACTTGTCAGGTGTGAAGGAGGCTGTGTGTACAGGAGCCACAGGGTGTGTGTAGTATACAAAGGTACAGTTTTATCATCAGGTGTGAAGTGGCCATGTATACTTGAGCTACAAGTTGTGTGTAGTAGACATCAGTACAGTCTAATCATCAGGTGTGAAGAGGCCATATATACTTGAGAAACAAGTTGTGTGTAGTAGACATCAATACAGTCTAATCAACAGGTGTGAAGGAGGCCATGGATACTGGAGCCATGGATTGTGTGAAGTATACATGGTTCAGTGTAATCATCAGGTGTGAAGGAGGCTGTGAGTATTGGAGCTACGGGTTGTGTGTAGTGTACATAGGTATTGTCTAATCATCAGGTGTGAAAGAGGCAATCGCACTGGAGGCACAGAGTATTTGTGAATGAGGGGAGCCAGAGCTGTGAAACTAATTTGGGCCGGGGAAGAAGTAGGGCTTGAAATGCAAGACTCTTTGATGTTGAAGGAATGTGAAGATGTATAACCCTAGGGAGCCATTGCAGTGAAAATCAATTTGAATTAGGAATGGTGTGCGAGCCTGGTGTTCCACTAATTAGTAGAAATGCCTCTTATCCCCCTGTCTATTTCTCTCTCTGCTACTCTTATTCTTGTTTCACCCTTCTTTCTTCTGTTCTCCCTCTTCTTCTCTCTTTCCTCTCTCATCCTCTCTCCTTCCTCCCCCCCCCCCCTCTCTCTCTCCCCCCTCTCTCTGTCCTTATCTCTTTGCCTCCTTTGTTTCTCCCTTCTCCCTATCTCATATTCTCTCGCTTTAGTTTTTCCTCACTGTTCCCCCGTTTCTTCTTTTCTCTCTCTTCCCCTTCCCCTCTCCTCTATGTCTTCATCTTTCATGTCTTCCTCTCTCTCCCGCTTGTTCTCAAGCTTTTTCATGTATATTTTCTTCTCCTTCTCTTGCTGTGTGCATGCTGACACACAAACACACACGCACACACACAGACACACACACACACACACACATATATACACACACACACACGCACACACACCTACACCCACACACACCCACACACACATGCACACACACACACACACACACAAACACACACACATACACACACACACACACATATTTACGCACATGCACACACATACACAATGAAAAAAAACCAACATGCTCCCAGCGCATTCAGTAATATTTTTACCAACCTCTGCATTATTGGATACATTCAGGAAAGTGTCCTCACCATTTTGAAAAGAGAGCACAAATTCATTTAGAGGGATACAATCTGACATTATCATTTACTCAAAGTCTGACAACCATGATGCCAATAGCACTACAGTATCATTTATCATTTAACTTGGACTGTGCCATTACTCCATGTTTGCGCCAGTGTTCTTACTACACACACAACCAGCATAGATTCTATAGCAATGTGACCTGGCACAGGGTTCGACATATTACATCGACATCTACCATAGATCATCCTTGAACAACAAACAGCTTTTCTAAGAGTCATACATTTCTAAATTATTAGTCTGTTGCTCATAAAGGTACCACAGGAAACCAAATCTCCTTGCAGGCCTAAATATGATCATGTAGAATTATAATATTGGAGAGTGGCCAGGTTGATTTGCACAAGGGCCAAATTCATTTTGAGTTTGTGAAGCGGATTTAGTTGGGGCCTTGGCTTACCCGACCTCCATGCAAATTGCGAACCCTCACAAACCATCTACAATAATCATTCTGGAAAGTGGCCTACTTTGGGCAAAGGCAGAATTTATTATGCATTTGTGTAGCATGTTAGTGGGGGGACCTTGGCTGCTGGGACAGGGCATGGCATATATCACCCGGGAGAATAGAGTGTAATAATCAATATATACCCTGGTCAGCAGTACTGGGGCTGGCAAGGACACAAGTAGCATTTTCCTGTTTTATATGGAAGTAAGAGAGGGGTAGAAGAGAGAGAGAGAGAGAGAGAGAGAGAGAGAGGGAGAGAGAGAAAGAGAGAGAGAGAGGGGGAGAGTAAGAGAGAGAGAGAGAGAGAGAGAGGGAGAGAGAGAGGGAGAAAGAGAGAGAGAGAGAGAGAGAGAGAGAGGGAGAGAGAGAGAGAGAGGGAGAGAGAGAGAGAGGGAGGGAGAGAGAGAGATGATGATGGGAAAGGCTGCATGAAAGGGAGGAGGGAGCTTTGGAGGAGAGGGAAGGAAGGGAGTTCGATAAAGAAAGAGAGAGAGAGAGAGAGGGAGAGAGAGAGAGAGAGACGAAGGGAGAGGGAGGGAGATGAGAAGGGCAGAGGGAAAGAGAAGGAAGGGGGATCGACTGAAAGAGAAAGAGAAAGGAAGAATTAGACATGGATAGCATGGGAAAGGAGAGCGGAGAAGGGGTGAAGGAAGAAATTGAGGGGATCGGTGAATGGAAGAGAAAAACAGGAGGGGGAGGAGGAAGGAGAGTGGGGAATGAGAGAGACAGAGAGAGAGAGGGATGTAAGAGAAGCTAACTTTATTGAATGAATATGAATGTATTGATAACAAACACTAGATCATCCACTTGGCTGTTTGCACTGTAGTGTCATGCTGGAGTGAGTGACCTGTGTTGGTAAAAGGAGCGATTGAGTTCAATCCCCTTCCCCACTCCACCACTCTGGGTTCAGTAGCCCCCTCACACACACACACACACACACACACACACACACACCTCCCCCACATGCACACACAGACACTCATACACACACTCACACACACACTCATACACACACACACTCACACACACACTCATACACACACACACATGCACACACACACACACACCCCACACACACTCATACACACACACTTACACACATACACACACACTCATACACACACACATACACACACACATACACACGCACACACACACACACACACACACACACAAACATGTGTGTCAGGTGAGGAAGGCTTGTGACTCTTGAGATTCCGGCCAGGCGTCCCCCTCTGATGTATGTGCGCATGAAGATTAATGGACTGAGTCATCGTCATGGCGATTTGGAGAGTGAGATGTGAGGTGAGGGGAAGACGGGGCATTTTCAGACACTGACAATGTCATGGTATACAGTTCCTGTTGGCGTAATAATGATGCAAAACATTGCTATGGCTTTGTATAATTTCAGGACACATTGCTTGCCATATATACCCATGTCGTCCTGATGAAGCTGTTTAGTAGAGTCTTGATTCTTTGAAGCATTGGAGGTCACACATGCATCATACACGCACCTCACTTTATGTGAAAGGAAATGTCATATCAGATACGTAGCATTTGCTCACAGAATCTATTCACAAGCGTTCATAAAAAACATAAAAGTATGTAAACAATGGTCAACCAAAATATGATGTATGGCTCTATGCTGTATATAGTGTTTCTTTATGCTACTTTCAGAATCGCAGTCATGAATTTCAATATGTGGGTCATAGCTGTTGTACAATAAGAAAACAACAGAAGTGATTAGCATGGAGTTTTGTGGATGATCTAAAGGACAGAGCTAAAGGGAATGATACAGTGAAGAATGATTGGAAATGTGTATCACATGAGCTGAAAGCATACCATTGACGTTCAGAGTGACGTTTTGGGCATCGTGTGTGAAAGGGTGCATGAGTGGAAGAAAGGAGAAAGATTGGAATGTGGTGGTCGTTGACTGAGGAGCACTGAGAAGGAGAAGGCGGTCACCAAGGAGGATCTTCCCTGTCCTGGCCCTCTAATCGAAGAATTACTCCCATCAGCTCCCTCCCCTGTATGGGGACTTGGTAGCTCGGAGATACCGTGATACCAGTGGGAGCTCAGGGTAATGATTGATGCTGGTACAGCGCGTGTGTGAGAGAGAGAGAGAGAGAGAGAGAGAGAGAGAGAGAGAGAGAGAGTATATGAAGTCTTGGGTCTGTGCTGTGTGTGAGAGTTGCTTTCCACCTCTGTGACATGTCACTTAAAGGAGATGTTTTTTTTCAGAAGATTTGTTTTATGCTTGATGTCATAAAACAAGCAAAATTACACCATACATTACATCACATTACACTGTGGATTACACTGTGCATTACACCGTGCATTACACTCTGCATTACACTGTGGATTACACTGAGCATTACGCTGCAGATTACACTGTGTATTACACTGTGCACATTACACCTTGCATTACACTGTGCATTACACCTCACATTACACTGTGGATTACACTGTACTTTACACTGTGGACTACACTGGATTTCACCATGCATTACATTGTGCATTGCAATGTGGATAACACTGTGGATTACATTACATTGAATGTAACATGTGCATAATTAATCAAGACCCCTTCTTGTATAACCTCACAATCATCAATGATGGGATTCGCCCGTTTGGAACTAGGTTGTTTCAGGTTTTTCACACTCCTTAAATGCCTCTCAAATGTACCGTGGTCTTCTCTCTAGTGTACCATTACCTGTTCCATGTTTATCATATTGACCACAGCTTCTAAAAGTACTGAATAGACCCTTTACAAGAGAAGGGGAAAGGTGGTATAATTTGGCAGATATCTAAATAATGACACCAGGCCAGTCAAACCTTGTGCATTGTGTACCTCACAATGGAAGTATCTGGGGGAAACACACACAGCTTTATCTTACACCAGGACGGCAAAGGGGCAAAAACCTGTAAGCCTTCAGGACATCAAATTGGAGTGGCAAAGCTGTTGATAATGAGAAAATCAAATTTACTCAGTGAATCACACACATGCATGGAGAGAATGGGGAGGGAGGGAGAGAGAGAGAGAGAGAGAGAGAGAGAGAGAGAGAGAGAGAGAGAGAGAGAGAGAGAGAGAGAGAAAATGGAGGGAGGAAGAGAGAGAGGGGTAGAGTGAGGGAGGAAGAATCAGGGATGGAGGGAAAGAGATAGAGAGGATGGACGTGTGTGTGTGTGTGTGTGTGTGTGTGTGTGTGTGTGTGTTTGTGTGTGTTTGTGTGTGTGTTTGTATGTGTTTGTGTGTCTGGGGGAGATAAATAGAGAACCCTTTTTTTTGGGGGGGGGGGAGGGAGGGGGAGGGGCAGAGAGAGGAAATACCAAATAGTTCATACTTTGCACCTCTTTCATCTTATATGCAGTAACAAGTAATAAGTATTTTGCATATGCTGCTGTCCGCCAAGAAATCAAATTTGACAAGGGATGGCAAGGGACATTGTGCATGGTAAGATCTGTACAGCAGTTCTTTCAACTCATGTCGTGCATGGTTTTTTTTTAATTCAAATTTCTTAACAAAATTTGTGTTCATGAAATGGAAATGTACAAATATGTCACTACCCCATGTGTCTGTATTCATATTGATCAAGCTGTTTATTGAATATATACACAACATTCTCTATGTTGAGGTCATCAGAGGAAATGAAAAAAGATTACCCTGATCTTTGTGAATTGTACAATATATACTGTATATAATACAATATATACAATAATATACAATACATACAATATATACAATAATATATACAATTTGTTTTTAATGATCATTGTGGTCAGCAAATGGGTGATGTATTTACTTTGATTATGAAAAAGTAGCATACTTGGAAAGCAGGTGAAAACATGTTGATGCATCGAACATGCAATAGTTTACTTATGCCCTGAGTGGTGGTTAGTCTGATGGATTGATTTGGGAAGGGAATTCTATTTTGATTTATTAAGATTATTGCAGCCACTGCCCTGGGTGAGAGCTTTCATTACTCACAATTGTTAAAAAAGTTTTTTAGTGGAATTAGCTCAGGAAATCCTGTTGAAATATAGTCCTGACAGAGCTTTGCGGCAGCCATTAATGTGTGAGGGATTGCATTGTATCCGGAGTAATTGATTTGCAGGAGCAGTTTCATTTTGCTTGACACCATTCATTACTCAGGAAATGCATTTCAATTTGAATCAGTGGCAAAAGTGTGCCTCCCAATATCAGTCATTTCATAGATTGCAGCGAAATGCAGGGAAAATCATTACTTTTCGAGAATGTGCATATGAGTCGAGAATGTAATAATCAGGAAATATATTTCCTATTTTGTTTTACCAAGGAGATTGTTCTAGATCATTTTGGAGACTAGACAATTTGCAATATCTAAGATGGCGTGCAAGCTTTAATGAAGTATGTCTGCGTGTCGTTAATGATTCAAATGCTTCGATCCAAGTCTGCTTCACGGGATGACGAAAATATAAATCAACTTGGAGCATGTTTATGATGCTGCCACAGTAGCACTGTTGCCAATGTAAACTCTTTAATCAATTCAGCAGTATATTTTTCAGCTTCTTCTCTATTTGGTGAGGTCATCTGCAATTTATGATAGTAGTATGATTACTATGATAGTCTTCTGCAAGACTCAGTCCATTATTCAAATGTATCCTACTCAAGTTTTTAACTTTTTGCAACATATTTTAGTTATAAATGATAACTTCTCTGGTGTATAATAACCTATTACGTAAACAATGCCTCATGCGCGCTGATGCATGCCGGGATCGAGAAATTTTCAGGCTAATGAAGACACTCCGAGCTAGCTCCATCTAGCCCAAGATTTCTTGGGAAATTTTCTCGACCAAATAGCTAGCTATTTCGCTTGATCTGGCTAATGAAGACGCAAATAGCTAGCTATTTCATGGCTAGCTAACCCGATCAGAACAAGCTCGCTATTTCGCCCACATTGGGCTGATGAAGACACCCCTTACGATAGACTACTTACGTCCAGAAATATAAGTTGATAACTAACTCGGACAATTAACACTTTTTGATTTTTCATCAATAAAATACCCACAAATATCTTTTGATATCATTACAAAATGTTGGAAATCAGGAATAAATTTAGAGATGGATGGAGGTATGCTGGTGAAAGAGATATTTCTGTCTTTCAGCACACTTCATTTCCCCAGTATCCTGATCGGCAGCAAATCTAGGTTAGCGTTCGCAGGGCACAATCTGGAGGGAGAGGGAGAGGAAAGATAGAGATGAAGATGGCATCCCTTGGTTGTGGGTAGATCAGGAGATCAAAAGGTCACTGGGAGGCAGAAAAGAGAACATGCTCTCTAGAAATGGATGGATAAATATGCCCTGGATGCCCATACTGTGGCACTGTTCTCACATCAAAAATATACTGGTATTTCAAATGGAGCATCTGTTGCATGGTCTATATTGAATACGTATGCAGGGGGCTTCTTCTGAAGGCTGACATCATGATACAAACACACCAAATGATGCTATGCATTTCACTCTATGAGGAAAAATAGATTGTGTTAGCATTTTCCGGTTTAATAGTCACTGTGTTTTTTTCACTGGTCTGTTGTGTACATATAATGCTAGGTTTACATTATTATCCTGACGGCCACGACAGTTTGCACAAAACGTAGTGTGTCATGATATTTTGGCCACAAAGTGTTGCTACAGCCCATTACGTACTGTCACGATTTGTTATGGATCACTTCCTAGTATCTCATCCGCACCGTGACTGCTGTGGCAATTTTTGGGCAGTTCAAAGATCTGGCCATGGCAATCATGGATGGATACATCAAGATGCACACTTCACATTGTACAACCACTATCCACCCAACTTGTTCTCAATAAATGCCAATATTTAGCTGGCTAGAAGCCTTATGTACGATACAAGCTATAGTTTGGTCTCGCCAGTTTCAGACCCTTTTGATTCAGATTCACTGGCGTGGGTTTGTGCTTGCAAACTAGTTGAAAGTGTTGGTAATCTGAGAGGTAGCAGGATTGATGGTGATCCCCATGCTCCCTGCTACTGGTAATCAATGATCACAGTCAGTGTCCCTTTGATCAGGGTTAAAAGGAGTGCTTAGTCTGAAATGAGATATGCCACCCATCGCCATAGCCAAACCTTGGTTATATTATCACGGGTATCGTTTTTGTTTATCAGGATTGCAACGATATTATTGTGGGGCGATCCCGTTTGATATGTTTTTAGATGAGAGTTAAAAAATTTTCAAGTGAAACTGAATTGTATACCAGACCAAACACTATGGCATGTGTGGGTGAAAACTGACAGTCATTAACCTTTCAATGCAGGACAAACTGCTGCCCAATGGGATTTGTGTGTAGTGTGGCATGACAGACAATATCGCTGGGCAATTTGATAAACAATCTGACATCGACGTCAACCATGTGAACTTTCAGTGCAGGGCTATGTTTTCAATGATTGTAATGTACCATTATCGGCACTATAACTACCGTAGTAACAGCAGCAATGCTGAGAGTTCTTTGACTGTGTCAATGGTTTTTGTGGTTCCATCAATAGTACAATAAAGAGAGGCAACATGGCCCAGAGCACCCAATCTATTTATGTACAAGTTATGACTTGACTAGCTAGATTTATGGTCTTTATTTCATATAAAGCTCAATATATGTTTCTTTCTCCCTTCTGAAGAGAACAGATATAGTTTGGATTCATTTGTTATTTGAACTATGCCCTGGGCCAGGTTGCATATAGGTTTCCAATTATTGTAGCTTACTATCAATGCTAACTACCATGGCAGCAGGTGCAATAATGAGCGCTTATTGCCATGGTAGTTGCCATTGATGGTAAGTAATTCTCCCTATCGCATATAGCCCTCCGAATCTGAACGTGTGTGGCGCTCTAATTATTTTACCTTTAATTCTTGGGATACGAACTTCCGGTCCACGTACATCCCGTACAATAGGGACCACGGTTTCCCACTAATTTTATGAATTTTAACTCTAAAGCTAACCCTGACCCTTACCCTAACCCTAAACCTAATTCTATACCTTACCCTGACCATAACCTTAACCCTAGATAAATTGTTCACTGATTAATTCATCCAAAAAAAGCGATTTCTAGATCACTTTGCGCCGACAACAAACTCTTACCGGAAGTATATGTTCCAACAGCAATCGATCAGATATCGGTATCGCGAGGTGATATCGCTGGATATCGGCTATATGCGATAGGGAGAATTGAAAACCTACTGTATATATGCAACATGGCCCCGCTCTGCGCTATATATTTACAGTGTATAAGTAGTGTTGAGCCAATGAGATGTTAGATTCACTGCCCCAGAAACGGCTCTCCAATCCAAAAGTAGGGCTGCATAGAGTAGATGAGAACGTGTATTACAGCAGTGCATGCGGCCTTGGGAATGTTCCCTGGGATTTTTACATTCCCTTGAACTCTTCTCCTGCCCTCAATCATGTGTTCTCACTCTTCTCCTCTCTGTTTCTGTCTCCTCTGCAGGGATCTGTCCTACAACCGGCTTGGCAGCGTCAACAACTCCATGTTTATCGGACTGTCATCTCTGGAAGAACTGTAAGCACTCGCGGCATATTATGCTTAGAACTACTGCGCTAGCCTAGGTTTTAGGCTATATCCTATTTATTGTGTCCCACGAACAGAGTACGTAGGATATTATGGATTAGGTTTCATCGCACGTCTGCCATGATGTTATGAAAAATGGAATATGCGGAACTGTTACACCAAGTATCACTCTGGCAACCTCAGATTGGGAAAATGTTATTTAATTTCATAAGGCCCTGTATTCTGAACAGAGGTTTAATACAAACAGTGTACTAAACCTAGTCTTACTTTGTGGGATGCAAAATAAAACAAAATGAAACATTATTATTGATTGAATATAATTGATTTTGTCCTCAGAATCACTATGGTATATTGAGTTTGTCCACTTAGTAATTACAGCGAATAATTGAAATCTACCACTGTTGTGATTCTGTAATGAAAATCGATGATTTGGGGATAGCATCAGACGATGTATTTGGCATCCCCAAAAATTAGTCCAGGGTTAGTACACTGTTTGCGTTAACTGTACACTGTTTGCATTAAACCTCAGTTCAGAATATGGCCAAAGAGTTTAAAATACTTGTTGAGTTCTGTGGAAGGGTTATCATATCGGCTTACCAATGATAAGATTTATTGAGTCGAAAAACATTCTATTCAAATTTGTGTCAAGAAGCATAAAAAAGGCCTAAATAAGACCAACATTGATGTGATGGTGTCAGGTGTAGTGCTACACAATATTTCGATAGTATCAGATTTATACACTGTTGAAGAAATATTGAATGGACGCTTTTGTGTTCATATATCTCGTACGCACGATATGACTTCAAATATTGCCAATATTCACATTTCAGTCATTTCATTTCAACTTTAATGTGGCAAAAAACAAGGAAAGCATTTTGAAATAAACAAACCTAACCGCGCAAAGTGCATATTTTACTTATTTATTCACCACATGATCTTATCAGCAATGTTTGAGTGAAGATAATCACCTAATACACAAAGGCGATATCATACAGCATTAAATTGTGCATACGTAACCAAGTTGGTCAATCAAATCAAGATGGTTCAGGTTACACCAATGGTTGTAGTGGCCGTGTGAACGAAGTCTATGCTGCTAGTGTGAACAGGGCTGTTGGGCTGTTCTTGCCTGTGGGTATGAGGCTCATTGCTGGCCTAATGCGCATCCATTTTGATTAGCTGCCAAGATAATCCACAGAGAGTGGAGATAAGACTGCATAATTTATGCACCGAAACAGGATTGTAACAAGAGCAGGGGCGAATTATGCTTGATGTGTATTATTTGGCTGGTTTGTATGGAATGTGGGCTTTCCAAAGAGATTATGGAGCAGTGTTCTGCCGAATAGAATTTGGTTTGGAGACCTTTCTGCCGATTTATACCTACTCTACATTATGCTCTATTTTGAGTGTGGGCTCTAGATTGTCAGATTCTTCATTTCCGATCCTCCAAATCCATGGTCATTTACATGTAGTGGTAGTGCCACGTACATGTAAACATGCATTTACAGGGTTACATGAAGCCAGTAACAATATCAAATGATAGATTAATATTCCTAGATGAAAATGCATTGCATTCTTTTGAGCAGTTAGAGAACAGAAATGAAAGGGTAAGATTTTTAACACAGGTAACAAAGTGTAACCCATTTTTGCTATTTTTTTTCACAGTTTACCAAACCCTCAATTTTTTTTTTTTACTTTAATTGAGATTACATACATGTATGCATTATCATTGTGTCTTATCAGTGCTATATCAGTCTCTGTTTTTCTGCTTCATTTTTATCTCCTTTCCTTTTTTATTCTTATCAAGAATTTGATTAGTCAGATATCAGTGAAATATTTGCAGAGTTATCTTGTGATATCAAAGTAAACATGCATAAGATTTAAGACATGCATCTTTGAATTTTGCCAAGACAATGGGAGATGTATCTCTATTTGTTTACTAATCTCTCCTCCCCCATGCCAAAAGCCAAATATAATGTTTAACTCTTTGTGTGCCACAGTCACAATTTGACACTTGTAATTTGCACAAATCAAATAAAAACAATATTTTGGTTTTGTACAGAAAGGGTTAATGATGGCCTATTAATGTTGAGGTATGTGTTATCATTGTGACAAAGAGATATCACATTTTCTGTTATCTATTAGTCTAGACTCTGTGGACCTTTCTAATCTTCCTTGATAATCTATCTTTTGTCTCCCCCAGGATCTTCTCTTTCAATCAAATATCCACCATTGCGGAGGCGTCCTTTGATCGCTTATTAGCACTGAGAAAGCTGTAAGTATTTACATGCACATTAATGTCAGGGATACTTGTGATGGACCTTGGAAGACAGGTTACCATGGCAGAACCCTTCTACCTCTGTTACCATGGTAATGTTCACATCTGATTTTAAGATCATGTGAATCTGGAATCATCTTAAAATGCTATAATTGAGGCAGAACAGTAGATAACCAAACAGCTCTCTCATGATTACGGATCCTTTCAGGTTCATCACTTCTTTCCATTACCTTTGAAGTATACAATTTTAGCCACAGTAATTGCAAAAATGAGAATGATAATAGTGGTACTTCTAGTGGTGGGGAAAAAACATAAGTAGCAGCTTTCTACAACTGTGGATGGATGGATGACATAAAATTGGGGTGTTACACGGATGAGATGATCACAAGAAAGAAGACAATGGAATCGTGATGACGAGTCCTTTCTTCTGCAGTGGAGAGACATCTTTAGGCTAGATAGAGATAGATACCGTAGACATCTGTTACTTTTTCCTCAGTGTCATACTGAGTACAAATCGCTTCATAAATTCCAAAATGACATAAATTAGAAGCAATGGTGCAAGCTTGTAAGGATCTTTGCTGAGTTGCGTCCATCACCCTCAGTCTCCTGGCTCTTTTCTGCCTGAGCAAACATTGCTGTTGGTATTGACTGAGATGAGGGGAGGGGTAGAGAGGGAGGGGGGGGGGGGGGTGCTGTAGCGTGGGGTGAGTCACAATCCCAGATCTTCTTCTCCCCTCCGTTGACTCAATTTGGCGACGGGTTGTCTGCCCGATCTGAGGCATCCTCTACCAATATGTTTCCTTATGAGCACAAATTAAAGGCACTCTATTGCTGTAGAGCCAGGAGGAACAATTTCATGATAACATAAAAAATGGTGGAAAATGGTATTTTCAGTTTTGGGCAGAGAAACGTAACACTTTATTTTCAGAGGGACATTTTTTGGTTTTATTGAAAATAGGATTATAGATATGACATGATTTGAAATTTGATTGTGTCTGTCATCCTTTCTCCTTCTTCTTCCCCTGCTCTTGCCCATCCAACCAACAATAATGTATCACATCATATTTCAATAAATAACACATTGGTTTGTATATCAGCAACTGCATAATCCTATTCTGATTCCCAGACTTGAAATAAGTACATAAGGGTTGTCATGTGGCAATGATTGCTCTCTTTATTATGTGAACTGTCAGTCACAACATTATATAGAAGTCTTCTTTTAGAAGTATTTCATTGTGATTATGATGATATCCTTACAAGAAACCTAAGAAATATTACTTTGCATGTTTCTGAATAGGTAATTTTAAAACGATAATCCAGTTTTCCTTTGTCTATCTCCTTTCGCAGCACTTGCTACTGTGAAATTTGGAGTAATATCTGCAAGGTCCGCTCTACCTTTAACAATGCTTTATGAATGTGGTGCTGCACTTGTAACACACACAGCATCCCCAGGGCTTTTTCCATGCCAAGATGACACAATCTTTCTGCTGCAGAATGAGTAATATTCCATACTCCCTCCACAGATCGGTTTTAAGTTGGATCATTTTCATCCAATAATCACCTCTCAAGAGAGATGGCAAAACATGATTTTGAAGTGTTTAGTCAAAGTGGAGCATAGACACAGAAAGCAGGAGTGCACTCAATGCTGTTTATAAGTTGCAGATTATTATCATCATCATAATTATTATTATTATTGTCAACATACCCTTTCTGTCATCATCATTATTACCATTATCCTTATCCTAGTCCTTGTCATGATCATGATCATTATGATTATGATTATCATTATCATTACGATTATGATTATCATCATCATCATCATCATCATCATCATCATTATCATCATCATCACCATCATCATCATCATCATCATCATCATCATCATCATCATAATTGTCATTATTGTCAACATACTCTTTCTGTCATCATCATTATTACCACTATGTTTATCCTTATCATGATCATTATGATAATGATTATGATTATCATCATCATCATTATCATCATCATCATCATCATCATCATTATCATCATCATCATCATTAACCCTGTTATCGTTATCACTGGTATCATCATTATTAATGTTATCATCATCACCATCATTACCATCATCATTATCATTTTCATTATCATCATCACTATCATGATCATTATAATTTTCATCATCATCATCATCATCATCATCATCATCATCATCATCATCACCATCATCATCATCAATCTTTATCATTGTTAACTCTTCATTTGCTACATTCTTGCTTAAGAGCTGCCTGCTGTCTTGCACTAAGGGTTAATGAACTCATCCTGCCTCTCCATTGCAGGGACTTTCAATCTGAGTATCTGGTCTGTGACTGCAAGCTGGAATGGATGGTGAAATGGAAGAAGAGTAAACGGGTCAAGATTGCCAGCACCACAACCTGTGCCATCCCAAACTCACTCAGAGGCAGAGAGGTCAGTGACCTCAAGAGGAACCAGCTGCACTGTGGTGAGTCCAGGCCAAAGGTCAAAGGTCAAAGCTACTCACCCATTTCATCAGTTTCATGTACAGTTGAGGCCAAAAGTTTACATACACCCAAGGAATTCAGTGAAATTTGTTCACTTGCCAAACATCGTAAAATTTACTATAGCTTCAGAAATGTAAATACTACCATGATGAATTTAGTATCAAATGAAAGAGCGTATCAAGCTCTTTCACATGATTGGAATGCCGTTGGGATTAAGTCATATTTCAGGTGTAATTTTCTTTGAAGAAAAAGAAGTAATATTCGTGCCAAATCTATTCTCTTGTTTTTTAATTATATTTTCAAACATCATTTCATAGAAATATATAATTGTCAAATCTTTGATTTATATTACATTTTCTATCATGATATGTCCCCACTAAACACAAAAGTGTAATTTTAAATGTTTGTGTGGAGAAGTAATAAGCACAAATATGACATTTTGTTTTGTCAAGTTGTTATTTTTAATTTGTCTGAAATATGAAGATTTTTGGGGAAAAAAATGATACCTAAATATTTTTTAGCTCCTGATGAAAAAGCAATGTGATGAAGGGGAATGACATCCCCATTTGTTTGATATCAAAATCGTCATTACAGCACAAATATTTTTTAAGATATAGTAAATTTTATGATGTTTGGCAAGTGTCAACTGTGCTTTGAATTTCCTGGGTGTATGTAAACTTCTGGCCTCAACTGTATGTCTTAAGATGGCGTGTTAATGGGTACAAATTTGTGTTTTGATATTCATTACATGATCATAACTTCAGAGATAGGATCAGGGAGGGCAATTATTCCCCCATATGTTTTTCCAGCCATCTTGAGATATTTGCTCCTTGGAGATTCCATAGTTTAAGATCAGTTTCAGCAAACGTTCTAAGCATTAGCTGATATTTATTCTTCCGTGTGTAGATTTTGAAATTGGAGCTACCATAGTATGAGATCAGTTTCAGCAGAAGTTCGAAGCACAGTTCCTAGTACAAGTTCTAAACATTAGAAGAACCTTCTGATGTAATCTGTGTATATGTAACATTTGAGATCATCCCCAGCACAAGTTCTTACCATAAGACAATATTTGTTCTTCTCTGTGTAGATTTTCCCTCAGAGCTACCATAGTTCAAAATAGTCCCAGCACACAATGTAAGCATTAGATGATATATTTTCTTCTCTGTGTAGCTTTTGATGTAAATCTCTTATGTAAAGCACTATAGACGTATAAGTTTTATCATCATTATAACAGATTTTCCGTTGGAGCTTCCGCAGTTTGAGATCATCCCTAGCAGCGACCAGGTAGTCTTCCAAGGAGACCCGGTCTCGCTGGAGTGCATCGCCACCTACCTGGACGAGACCCAGCGACTGGTGTGGCTGCGCAACAACAAGATCCTGCAGACCAACGCATCAGCAGGCATCACCATTGACACTCAGATACAGGAAGACCAATCAGTCATGAAGAGCACTCTGACAGTAAGTTTTGGGAAAGGGAGAGGGGGAGGGGGAGGGGGTAGGGAGGGGGGAGTTGAGGGGGAGAGGGAGGGAGACAAACGCATCAGCAGGCATCACCATTGACACTCAGATACAGGAAAACCAATCAGTCATGAAGAGCACTCTGACAGTAAATTTTGTTAAAGGGAGAGGGGGAGGGGGAGGGGGAAGGGAAGGGAAGGGGAGATGGGGAGGGAGGGTGGAGATGGGGAGGGGGGAGAGGAAGGGGGAGAGGGAGAGGGAGGGGGAGAGGGAGGGGGAGAGGGAGGGGGAGAGGGAGGGAGACCAACGCATCAGCAGGCATCACCATCGATACTCAGATACAGGAAGACCAATCACTCATGAAGAGCACTCTGACAGTAAGTTTTGGGAAAGGGAGAGGGGGAGGGGGGAGGGGGAGAGGGAGAGGGAGGGGGAGAGGGAGAGGGAGGGGGAGAGGGAGGGAGACCAACGCATCAGCAGGCATCACCATCGTTACTCAGATACAGGAAGACCAATCAGTCATGAAGAGCACTCTTACAGTAAGTTTTGGGAAGGGGGGGGGGAGGGGGAAGGGGAAGGGGGGGGTGCTAGAAGGAGAGACAAACAAGCAACGAGAGGTGCATAAGTTGGCTTACAAGCAACAAGATCCTGCAAGCTACTGTACCATATGCCATAGATTTCGCCAGTCTAATTTTTCGCAAATCAGGACTTCACAACAATCTACAAGTTGTACAATTCGTGATTATGGAGTACTAGTAGGACATGTGCTTGTGCACGTTGTATTCACATTTTCGCGTGTTGTTAAATTCGTGAAAATAAACCCCCTGTAAAATATACAGTAATTCATCACACAAGATCAGATACGGGAGGACATATTGCAGGAGGGCAGAGGCATTACAGCCGACTGCGCACAGCCAAATTTCTCTAGTTTGACCTACATAAGGGTTCGACTGCCTTTAAAGATTGACCCTGACTCCCTCTCTCCTTCCTCTTGATCCCAGGTGCAGCAGATCCAGGAGACGAAGAGCCTGTGGAAGATGGAGTGCCGCGTGCTGACGGAGCGTGGGCGGGGCAACAGGAATGTGGGCGTCAACCTCTATGTCTTCAGTAACTTCAACCAGTCTGAGAACTGCAGGGATGAAACTTCCACCAGCAATAAAGGTAAACACAACCCTTCTCTGCTGATCAGAGCCCACTACCTCGAGCCCTGTCTTCTGAAAATTTGTGATTGATCTGCATTAATCACAAGGGCAATCTCTAATGTACAGACAGTTTATGTTTATAAATCAGTATGTTGATTACAAATTACGAATAGAAATGAATCTGATCATCTGGACTTACTGGTTTGAAACATAGAACAGTTTCACGTCCGATCCAGGACGCTTCTTCAGCTTGTCTGAACCGGCGGGAATTCGTCGTTGCCACTTGGTGGTGACGTACAATCGATGTTATTGTCTTTGAGACGTCGAGGAATCTTTCAGATTACTGGGTTATAAATCCGAGAGAGGTAGTGTCATAATCCCCCTCCTTTGTTGAGGGAGGGGTTCTCCGCGGTGACATAGACTGCTTCGCGGACCCAGTTCAGACGAGCTGAAGAAGCGTCCCGGATCGGCCGTGAAACTGTTCTCTGTTTCAAACCAGTAACTCCAGATGATCAGATTAATTTCTATTCGTAATTTGTAATTCTTCCTGGATGAATCAAAACTTACATCAGTATGTTGATTAATTGCAGATGTGTCTCTTTTATGCTTAACAAGCCACTCTCTGTAAATATTTGCTAAATATAACTATATTGTTATAACAAGTACTAAATGTATAAATGAATAAATTTTGAATATAAGAGAGGATAAATGAATGAATAAATGAATGAATAAATTTATAAATGAGCAGATCATTAATTGAATGAGCACATAGAAAATCAATCAATGTAAATGATAAAATTTACTTTACCAACCCACTTTTTGGTTTGGATCTCTTCCCTCAAACTTACTCCTTTTGAGTCATGACAAGAATCACCTAAAAGAAACAAAAAAAAACCCAGGTTTAAATTCTAGATGTGTCAGTTGTAACTCACTTTAATTAGGATTTTGTCTGTCCTGTGTCTGAATAATTTTTCTGAAACTTAAAACTGTCCGACTTCCCCAGAGTTGTCTGGAGGTCATGCTAGAAATTAAAGGGCATATACTGTACTGGGAAGGCAAAAACACCTTCAAAATGTAATTGTTAGCAATCTTCTTGCCAATGGTCTTAAATTCATGTATTGTGTATTTTAGAAACTTGCTGAAAGTTATTTTCCCTCAAATGATCTACATATGGAGTAATTAATGATTAATGATTATATCCTCAAAATGTTCGGCCTGAACATTTTGAGGATTTGTGATTTAATCACTCATTACTCCAAATGTAGATCATTTGAGGGCAAATAACTTGTCTAAAATAGACAATACATGAATTTAAGACCATTGGCAAGAAGATTGCTAACAATTACATTTTGAAGGCCTTTTTGCCTTTCCAGTACAGTATATGCCCTTTAAATAAATGAGTAAATAAGTACCATTGCCTTGTCCCTCAGGTACCTTCCACTGGCCTGTGACTATCTCTACCATGACGGCTGAGCTGCCCTGCCCCCATGGAGGGGGGCAACAGTTCATGGGAGGGGGCGACCCCACGCAGGCTGTAGCCAGGAGGCAGTGCAGCGATGAGGGCCACTGGCTGCCCCCACAGACGGGTGTCTGTCAGTTTGAGGATGAGACTACCAGGACACTGGCCAGGATTGCATGGGTAAGGGCTGGCTGGTACAGCAGGAGAAAAAAAAATAGAAAGTGACAAAGAAACACAGAAGTGTGTATGGGTGTCTCTGTGTGTGTGTGTGTGTGTGTGTGTGTGTGTGTGTTTGAGTTTGAGTGCACACAGATAGAGAAGGAGAAGAAGATAGAGGTGAAAAGTTTGAGAACGGGTAGGAGAGACAGAGGAAGAAATAGGTGCAGAGATGAACAAGGAGGAAGACAAGAAAGGAGAAAGAGGAAGAAAAATGAATGAGAAAACAGAAAGAGAGAGTGAGAAGAAAAAGTGAAATGACTGAATTATATGTAAAATGAATGAGAAAACAGAAAAAGAGAGAGAGAGAAGAAAAAGTGAAATAACTGAATTATATGTAACAATTATAGTTGAAGTAGTAGTAATAATAGAGATGATAATAGTGTATCAGCAGTAGTAGTAGTAGCAATCAAAGTAATAGTAGTGATGAAAATGGTAATTCCACTAGTAAACAAATAATCAACGTTGGTGAAGGTGATGGGATGAACTATCACTTCGGAGGCGATCTGGATGGAGCTATCTTTCCGAAGCGCAGCTGAGGAAAGATAGCGTATACATTCAGATCGCCGAGGAAGTGATAGTTCGTCTCATTGCCTGATTTATATTCCACATCCGAAACCAACTATCTATACCAAAAATGACAATTTGACGTACAAAAGTAATGTTTACTTCTCTACTTAACCCCGAGCCGCTGCCATGGGGAACACGCGTTAGGATGCGCGTTAATTAGGGTGCGCATTATGACGCGCGTTTAATTAGGACGTGCATTATGACGCGCGTTTGGACAGCTGATAGTCCGAGTGTAACGCACTTTTATTTCGTGCGTACTCAAAATATTAATCACGCATTAGGACTGTGAGGAGTGAAGAGATCAGCGAAACCAACAAGTACTATCACCTAGAGTGTAACGAACTTTTATTCTCAGGTGATCTGATAGGAAAAACTATGCCTCATCACGTGATCAACTCTTGACCAATCATATAGCAACATTCTTAGTATGTGGAATATAATACCAATTAATAGTAGTAGTATAGAAATAGGAATTGAAGTACACTTAAACCTATTAATCCTTTGCTCCATGGGATGTGTGTGTATTAGTAGTAGAAAAGATCACCATAAACATAGTTTTACTCCCTCCCCCCTCCCTCTCTGCAGACCATTTACACCAACGCTAGTGTGGCGCTGACAGCAGCGCGCCAGGTGGAGATCCAAACAGGGGATGCACACACCTTTACAGATGAAGTCAACATCATGTTCATTGGCCGCTTCATGGAGCAGATTCGCCAGTTCACCACCAGAGAGGTAAGACTTCATCCTTCCACCTTCCAAAATCATTCAGCAATTTCGTCTTTTCGACTCCCAATTTGTCTGATAATGTTTCAAACTGCACTTGGAAGTTAAAGGGGAACTCTTCCAGGTCTCAATAGAAGCAGAAGCACATGAGAAGAGTGTTTGCATGAGGAAATTCAGCAATTATTAAGAGAGTTATGAATGACTTACTGATGCAAAGATTTATGTGTTCGAAGTCATATTGGCAACTTAGTTGTATGGATGTGATATTACAGGTACACGTTGCTGGATTTATTTTGCCTGCTTAAGTAAACTTACTGAACATCCTTACACAAACTCTTTACACCTGCTGTGAAAACTCATAAGTTGTGCTAGTTGATATAAGAGGCTTAGACCAATGGCAAGATGCCTTATATTGCATATACCTGTATTTATTGCATGGGTGTGTACTCTCCAATGTATGTACTTTCATACTTGATGTAAAGTTTACCATGTTAAGTGTGTTGCTCATCACATTACATCCTGATAATGGCTTTGGTATTTTCTCTTTGTTTCTCTGTAAGTTTTTGGTATGTAAAACATGCAAAATTACTTACATTGCCCCCTTAAAAATAAGAAGAAAAGAAATATAAAAGCTTACAAGAACGATAATAACCATTTTCACATCAATATGAATGTCTTACTTAACTCAAGATTGACCTGTTTTGCTGATTCCTTTGATATGTTGCTGCTCCTGCTCCTGCTCCTGCTCCTGCTGCTCCTGGTGCTTCTGCTAGCTGGGACAAGTGATGATCAACATTGCCAGCAACCTGATGGAGGCTAATGCTACACTCCTGGCCACAAGCCAGCTCCTGGAAAAATCATGCTCCAAGTGAGTGCCCCTGTCTTCTTCTCCCTGTCTCCTACTCTCCCCACTTTCCCCTAAACCCCTTTTCCACTGTATCCCCCACTTCCCCTCCCTTTATCCTTCTCACTGTCTTACCCTCCCTCCCTATGTTTCCCTTCCCTCACTTATCTACTTTCCCTTATATACTCTAATCCTCACTTGTCCACTTTCCTATGTCTCTCCCCCAGTCCTCCTCCATCTCTCCTCACTTTTTCCTTCTCTCCTTTTCTACTGTCTCTCCCCCACTTCCCCTCTCCTCCTTCTACATCTGTCCTCACTTTTCCCTTCTCCCCTTTTCTACGGTCTCTCCCCCACTCCCCCTCCCCTCCTCCTTCTCCATCTCTCCTCACTTTTAACTTCTCCCCTTTTCTACTGTCTCTCCCCCACTTCCCCTCCCCTCCTCCTTCTCCATCTGTCCTCACTTTTCCCTTCTCCCCTTTTCTACTGTCTCTCCCCCTCCCCTCCTCCTTCTCAATCTGTCCTCACTTTTCCCTTCTCCCCTTTTCTACGGTCTCTCCCCCACTCCCCCTCCCCTCCTCCTTCTCCATCTCTCCTCACTTTTCCCTTCTCCCCTTTTCTTCTGTCTCTCCCCCACTTCCCCTCTCCTCCTTCTCCATCTGTCCTCACTTTTCCCTTCTCCCCTTTTCTACTGTCTCTCCCCCACTCCCCCTCACCTCCTCCTTCTCCATCTCTCCTCACTTTTCCCTTCTCCCCTTTTCTTCTGTCTCTCCCCCACTTCCCCTCTCCTCCTTCTCCATCTCTCCTCACTTTTAACTTCTCCCCTTTTCTACTGTCTCTCCCCCACTTCCCCTCCCCTCCTCCTTCTCCATCTGTCCTCACTTTTCCCTTCTCCCCTTTTCTACTGTCTCTCCCCCTCCCCTCCTCCTTCTCAATCTGTCCTCACTTTTCCCTTCTCCCCTTTTCTACGGTCTCTCCCCCACTCCCCCTCCCCTCCTCCTTCTCCATCTGTCCTCACTTTTCCCTTCTCCCCTTTTCTACTGTCTCTCCCCCACTTCCCCTCCCCTCCTCCTTCTCCATCTGTCCTCACTTTTCCCTTCTCCCCTTTTCTACTCTCTCTCCCCCACTTCCCCTCCCCTCCTCCTTCTCCATCTGTCCTCACTTTTCCCTTCTCCCCTTTTCTTCTGTCTCTCCCCCACTTCCCATCCCCTCCTCCTTCTCCATCTCTCCTTACTTTTTCCTTCTCTCCTTTTCTACTCTCTCTCTCCCACTTCCCCTCCCCTCGTCGTCATTATTATGACAGAATTCTGCAACACAAATGCTCACTATTTTGTTGTATTTTCTCAGGATTGTGACCACACTGGAGCACTTTGCCAGTAACATACTGCACTCTGGTCCAGGGATTGACATTGACCTCTATGCGCCCAACATTGCCCTGCGCGCCATCAAGATGGGTTCCAAGAACACCTTCAATGGCATGCTGTGTGCTGCGTTCGTGCCTGGACCGGGCCAGCGCGACGACTTCACAAGGCAGAATGTCAAATGCCACATGAGCAACGTGACCTCGGCTCAGCTGGACGTCACCATGGGGGTGAGGGCGCTGTTCACTCTCTTGTCCCACAGTGACACACTCAAGATATGTTGTTTGCAGTTTGTCCTTCTCCTTTAATGTAAGATCTGAAACAAAAAAATCATAAATGTGGTTCAGCGGTCAAGCTTTATGCTAATTCATGATGATGACGATGATGATGATGATGAATTAGCATAAAGTTGTTAACAGAGTTTGATGAACATTTGAAGAGAGGTAAATTATGAAAGTGCAATTTACTTTCTGGTTACAGATACACCATAGGTTCAAGTCCATAGTCAGATGAAACATTTCCAGGCAGAGAGCAAGCAAAATGAATTACGAATGGAGGCATACTCGTTACATGCACATAGTCTAGTTGACAATCACTCATCTCGATTCCAACCTTCTCTCCTACCCGCAGCCGATACAAACATCCATCCAGCTCCCCGCCTCCATCTTCCAGGGCTTGACCCCAGGTCAGAGGTCAACCTCTGGTCACCCGACCTCTCGTCCAGGGCTGGTGCTGCAGTTCCTGGTCTACCAGAACGGCCGGCTGTTCCCAGCTCTCAAGACCAGTCCTGAGGGTGACCTGGTCATCTCAGACCGAGCTGTCACATCCATGGTGGTCGCCAGCAAGATCGGTACTTGCATGATTAGCTTTGTATTACTAAACTGTATTCACATATTACATGTAAACCTTTTGAAATGCACTTAGAAACCTTGCACCTTGTGCCTGTGCCTTGTAGAAATGATCCCATCAGCAGCTCACTTAGTAAGCTCTGCTGGGATAGGGTCCATCAGTGTGCCAAGCACCGTGGTTACATCATACAACACAATTACATAACAATTAAAAAATACTCTAAACAAAAGACAAAGACAAATTTAACGCATATAAGTCAAAATAATATGTTTTGCAACAAAAATACACACTGATGTTGTAAAGCAGGATTTTGTCTGTTGTTCATTTTTCTTTTCTTTTCTTCTTCTCTGTAGAAAACTACAATGTTGTGAACTTGACTGACCCTGTGACCTTGACCTTTGAACCTTCGACGGAGGGGTACAGTGCTATGCCAGCTTACTGGGACTTCAGCGCTAGAGGTAGGTCTGCCGAGGATCATCAGTACGGCTGGTACATGCCAAGATACTGTGCTATGTACTGGTCTCTGTTATCTATCATCCTACATGTGTATAAACATTCATCTATCCATCAGCCATATTGTACTGTATTGTTAATGTATACATATAACCTCTACAATAACCCACTGTGTCATTCTGCTTGCTTGACGTGTACCTCCCGGTGTCTGACACAGGGATTTTCTGCAAAACCAGATGCAGAGATTTGCACAACCGGTTGTGATCATGGCTTTGTGTATATGTGTATACAAAGCTGTTGATCTAAATGGTATTCTATAAGCCCCCATGTATGTTGGCAAGTGTATATTAGTATAACATTACTGGATAGGACAATGACAGCATCATAATAGAGATGCAAGAGTGTAGATTGTGGAGAGCCAGCGTGGATAATACCACTCAAACTAAGCAACAGTAGGACACCTATAACTAGATTCATGGGCATGTTCTTGTTGCTTTATTCTCCCCCAGATCACTTTGGTGAGTGGAAGTCTGAAGGGTGTGCCATCGTGCTGGAGACTGACAACATGACCACGGTGCAGTGCAACCACCTCACTAACTTTGCTATCCTCAAGGTATGTCACTCAAAATGAAATAAAGAGAGTGTGGAAATGAAGCATTTATTGTTGATTTGAACTGTGCACTGCCCTACACTGTGGTAGGCACAGTATTTGAGCGAGTTTGAATCATAGGTATATCGAGCTTATTACCATGAAGATTTGTAAGGTGTGGTAATGGAGGGCGCAAGGCCCCACAATTGTAACCCTCAAACATTTGTTTTAATCCTGACAAATTTGTTCTTCACATTCCCTTTAAATGGGAACAAAACTGTAATGGTAATGACAATTATATGTTTTGATATGTTTTTTTTACACTTAAGAATTAGAGCATGTAATAATTTATAACTTGACTGCACAAAATGTGTGCACCATCTCCACACCCTGGGGAACATTTGTTGCCGGCTGCTGGATTACGGACTCCCAGGACACAGTATTCCGTTGGCTTTGACATCCTACTGGGTCCCCATACCGTGGAGTGAAGCGAGGCCAATGCTTTAAACATTTTATGTTCTTCTCTCTCTCTGCTTCTGTCTGTCTCTCTATTTTCTCCCCTCCTTCTCTCTCCATTTTGCCGTCTCTCCTTTTCTACTCTCCCCCTTGCCCTGTCTTCCCCTTTCCCTCTCTCCCTCCTTCCATCTCTCCCTCTTCCTATCTCTCCTCTGCCCCTTCTCTCTATTCCTCTCTCCATATCTTCTCTCTCTTCCTCTCCCTCTATCTCTCTCTGTCTCGACTCTCCTTGCTTTACCCCTGCAGGACTTCAGTGATCCGCATGAGAAGTACATTGGTGGCTTCTGGCCAATCGGCAGCCTGCATCCAGCCATCTACATCGGCAGCTTCATCCTTCTTGTTCTGCTCTTCATCACCCTCCTCACCTACGTCTGCTTCCACAGGTAACCATAGCAGCAGCATTCTTCTTATCTCCAATTGTCTAATCATAAAACAGTCACAGACACCATCACTAATTGTTATGCCTCCACCACAAAGTGGCCAGAGCTCTTATTTGTTCTGGTTATTCATCCAGTATGTTTATTCTTCAGAACCGTCCAATTGATTTACTTAAAAATGGACACTTGTATGTACTTCATAAAACCAATGAATTATGTAAAATTGGGGTCAAATCGACTGAGGTCAAAGGTCAAGTTAATGAAAACATTTGTAAAAATTTCCAAGTGGTGTCTCCCAAAATTGTATTACTTGTGAAGAAAGGCAGATGTGGCATACAGAGAGTTAACCCCTGCTTGCTTCCCCCCTACCCCTCTCCTGCAGCAATATCCGGATGAAGCGGAACTGCCGGCACTCTCTGATCAACATCTGCCTGGCCGTCATGCTGCTGGTGGTGTTCTATGCGGGCGGGGTGCGCTGGACAGACCCCCCCCTGCTGTGCCAGATCGTGGGGGTGGGGCTGCACTACTTTACCGTCTGCACCCTCATGTGGATGGTTATCCAGGCAAATAATCTCCGCAAGTCAGGGGCGAGGCGTAGCCGCCCCCCACTGCCCCCTGGTGAGACACCCCCGCCCCCACGACCCATCCTCAGGTTCTACTTCGTTGGCTGGGGTAAGGAGCATTTTCAAAAATTGTCAAAAATGTCCTTTATGGTTGTTTGTCATTTCCTCATTTTTTTCACCAATCTGCTTCCCTGATTGTGCAGCCTAGTGTTGAGCATTTTCAAAAATCATAATTTTTCTTTATGGTTGTTCATCTTCTCAATTTTTTCACCATTTGCTTTTCTGATATTTTTTTTGCTTTTTTTGCTTTTTATTTTCTCTTCACATTCTTTTACATGGGTGTACCCAATTTATCAAGCCACTGAGGCTTTTACGAGTAAACCTTTTTCTTCATTGTCTATACTTACATATGAATTCACTGTAAATACTCATGCTGTGCAGATTTTTTATTAACCGTCACTATCGCCGATCAGTCACTATTCATTGATATTTTCCTATGTTAATTCATATGCTGATGATTTCTCGTCCTTATTATCCCCAATGAACTTGATATTCTTGCCTTGTGAACAATTGATTTGTTCTAGAGCCAAACATGTGTGTACGGCCCTCTCAAAGATTTATTCATCTGTAATGCCCCTTTCTGTTCTTGCAGGAATTCCTATGATCATAGTTGGGATCACAGCCGCAGCATCACCTGGGATTGGCAACTATGGCGGCACAGAGTTGTAAGTCTGACTGAATTCACCTCAATGCTCATAGGAAATGACCCAGGGCTGGTATTCTATAAAAATGGTCTCGATAGATAAAATTCTGTAATATGTTTTCTCTACTCTGAAACACATTTGAGGAAGATTCTAGCTGATATCACTGAGTGTATTGTGGCTCCCTCTCATCCTTGACCTATCAATACCTTTCATTACTCTTTGCTTGAGATAAGCTGAGTATGGAAGGTCTGTACTTCAATGCCACCTCAGTACCACTTTGCATTTGATTCTTATGTATTCATGTTTTTGTATATTTCTTTCAAATTAGTGGTGATAAAATCTAATGTAGTAAATCTATGCATTTTGAATATGGTGAACATAATTGTAGATCTAATCAATCATTAGGTAAGGTATTGTAATCTACAGTCCTTTTGAACAGTTTGTTGTAAAATTCTGCAAGTGCAATAATCATACAGAAAATGATGAAGTGGTATCTCCCACAGTGCATTGAATGTTATGATTGAGAGTGCTCATTCTATTTTCTCTTGTCTTTCTTTGCCCTCTCAGCTGTTGGATTGTGGATTTCAAGGTCAGCCTGGTGGCGTTCTTTGCCATCGCAGCAGCCATGGTGATCCTAACCTGTGCCTTGTTCGTGTGGGCGTCCATGCACATCAACTCAGCACCCTCCTTAGCCCAGCTGCAGGCCTATGAGAGTCGGGAGCAGACCTCGACGGAGCCCAAGGAGGGGGCGGGGCGCAACCACCACCCCCACCCCCACCAGGGGGAGAATGGGGGCAGTGAGAGGCAGCCGGCCACGGATAATGAGTCTGTGGTGACTCACCGCACGGGCGTGTCAGGGTTGTCCTCGGTCATGGATTCGGAGTACACATACCCCAAGCAGATCACGGCAGCCGTGCTCATGCTGCTGGGTTTTGTGGGGACATGGATGTTTGGCGCCCTCGCTGTCACACAAGAGGATATCTTGGAGATGATGTTCTGCTACCTGTATGGCGGCATGGCCCTGGTGCTGGGGCTCTTCGTCTTCGTCTACAACTGCGGGATGCGCAACGACGTCAAGTACAACTGGCGGCGGACCTGTGGCTGTGTGGGCAAGGACCAATACACGGTGGCGGTGACGTCCAATCAGGTCAGCATGCCCACCACTAACGGCCACGTGGTGCAGCGAAGACAGTCAGCCAGCAGCGTGGACTCCAATGTGACCAATCGGTCCAACAACACCAACCACTCCTTCCCCTCGGTGGTGTCTGGATCCCGCAAGGCCACGTCCAAGTGCAACTACGTGCCGTCGCACACCAACACAGGCACTGACGCTTCGGTGGACAGCAGCACGCAGGATAACGCGGGGCGTGTCCATGGCAATGACAAGCACCGTAGCAACGGCTATGCCCACCGGTACCACAAACAGGGGCGCAGCCGCAATAAGAACCACAAACACTCTCGCTACTCGCAGCTGTCACGTGATGGGCAGGACGGGATGGTGGCCGGGGCACCACAGATGATGCCAGGGGTAGGGATGCCTGGAGTGAGGGTGGGGAATGGGATGGGCATGGGGGGTGGTGCGGGGCGGACAGGCAGTTCGTCTAGCTTCCCAATCAGTCACATGCAGCATACAGCAGACCCAGCCATGCACCACAGCCCAGCCAGTAGTAACCCCAGCCTGCCACACCCCCACTCCCACCACCACCAGCAGCACCACGCCCACCCCCAGCACCCAGGCCCCTACCCTCTAGGCCCCATGGGCTCCCTAGCTAGCAGCAGTCAGCCCCGCATGGTGCCCCTCAACCAAGACCTTCATAGCAGCCACTCTGGGCTGGGTATCAACTCCCAACCTGAGGCCCTGTGCACCACGCAATCCTGGGACGCGCTCCGGGAGAACTCGCTGCCTCGCAGCACACGCAGTACCGCGTCCAGCGAGCGCTTCTCGCGCCCTGACCGGACCGGCTATGTCCACCATTACATAGACTGCCCACCCGAGGGCAGCATACCGCGGAGCTCTTCAGGCAAGCGCCAGCAATCAGAGCTGCGGAGAGTACCTTCCAAGAACTCTTCACGCGACCGTCTCCCTCCGCGGCATGAGGACATAGCAGAGTACCCTACCGTGGAGCTCAACCCGCTTCTC
The DNA here is from genome assembly GCA_963669155.1 of Arbacia lixula. NCBI lineage: Eukaryota > Metazoa > Echinodermata > Echinoidea > Arbacioida > Arbaciidae > Arbacia > Arbacia lixula. The sequence continues at coordinate 20,901,244 of OZ022584.1, forward strand.
AGCTCAGGGCAGCGAGCAAATGGTGACCAGGCACCGCCTCACTATGAGGAACTCTGTGCGCTCCCTGAGCAAGAGGCTCTGATTGGTCACAACAATCACATGAACGGGGAGGAGTCTGCAAACAGTAGAGACTCGGATAACAGCAGAGCACTGATATCTAAAGAGTTTCAGGTCTCACAAAGTACTCTCAGTGGAGATAAGCGAGAAACCAGTGTCTAAAAGCCTATGTTCCGATACTCATTATTTATTCTCATGTGCTTCAACTAAATGTACATGACACATGAACAATTTACATTAAACTGTGTTTTTTGTTGTTTTATGCTACAATACTATTGCTCGAAAGACATGGACAATGCATGTTGCCTCGGGAAACAGTACAAAAACATTGAAAAAAGTATTATAGCTGTAAACTGTTCTCTTCGGGTTGGCATTTGACACAATGTGAAGGCTTGTTACCTGAATTCAACTCTTATGCCATTTCTTTGTTTGTTTGTACTTAATCTTATTTCACCTTGTGACTCATGCCGTTTTGGGGGTCAAAATATACTTTTTGATAAGGTTACATACATGTATATGCATTTGAATGACCTTAGGACTTTTTTATGCTTAGTTTTGTGTCTCTTAACGACATGTTCTGGTGTATGTAATCTAAGAAGGTCATAAAAACTTGATACTACTGGGATATCTGCCCTGAATGGAGGCTTTGCATTTTCTACATTGTTTGTCCAACTAGGGGTTAACATTATCTTCCCTCCCTGTTTAGTCAAAATGATCAGCTTTCTAAACCTTGCAATTAGAACAGAATGGTTACGAAAAGTGAAAAGGTGACATTAAACTGGTTAGCCTATTCTGTTGTTGGCTTTGGAATGTTCAAAGAAGCATTTAAATTGTCTTCATTGGAGATTGGTCATGGCCCGGGATGGGTCATACACCAATGGGCAGGTAATGTTTGGAAAGAAGGATTTCTGATGCATTGTGGGAATTATCTGGGTGCAGTCTCGAGGGTGTAACTGGGAGATGGCTAGCCAGTGTATTGTTACTTTAAAGTGTCAGTAATGTGGGTATGCTATTTGGTACTCTGTTTGCTAAGCTTCCAGTTACGTACTGCTACTTTAAATACAACATGGAAACCAAGGAGACTGGCGATACGTGCAATATCATTGTTGTGGAGTGCCAACTAAGACCGTATGTATTCATGAAACTGAGTGGCCACAGAAAGCTGTCCCTGTATATGTCAACAATTGTGCGTAATTTCTAGAATTATATAAATTCAAAGTTAGTCATGATGTAATTTTTCTGTGCACCTTTTTGTAATTGTCATGAACGGTTGCCAGATCAGTATTTTGTAGTGTAAATTTGTACTTGATGTAAGTTTTACTGTTAGAATATAACAATAAATATGATATTTTGTTCAGGTTTTGAACTCAGAGCTTAATGTGTAGTCATATCATGCAGCATGGACAATTATTGGCAGGAAAGTGAATTATGATGTTCCATTTTTGTCAGTTCTCAAAGTACATATTATGAAAGCTAACTTATTTTCATATTTTTGGATCAATTACTGGATGTGCCAGAGATCAAAATAATGATCTCCTCAAAAATTGTTTGGAAACCTAAATTTGATTGCTTATATCTCTTTTATTATACAAATGACGCACTGGCTTGAGTGGATCAGTATAGATTAGATGTGTAAAGTTAGCTTTGGAGTAGTCTAAACCCATGAGCGCAGTGAGTTGGTTTTAGACCATATCTAAAGTTGAATGAGTGGGAAAGAGAAATTAACTGGCTATTTAATGATATCACGTGAAAGTGATGTCAACAGAACAAGAGAGATATAAAGAATGGAACTTGAGATACTAAACTTCTTTGAGAGGTTTATTTAAGTTTTGAAAAACTCCAACTGAATATTATGACCTCATTTTATCAATGATAGAGACAGCCATCCTGCACATTCATTTGTCTGTTCCATGTCTGTCTCCTTCTTTTTCTCTTCCTTTGTTCTTTCCTCATCTTCTGATTTAGTTGTACCATCTTTTCTTATGTTCCGTCCTAAGATATATGTCTCTCTCATTTTCTCTCACTCTTTCCCACTTTCTCTCACTTTCTCTGTCACTGTGAAATTACGTGCATACATCCATGAATATGCACAGACTTGTGTACCCAGTACTACTGGCTAGTATAGTCGTAAATATAAATACCTTCAGTCCCTTATTACTCATAAGTGTGTTATGTCAGGAAGTTTCTCACTTAAAGTCAGTGTAGCCCATTTGCAAAAGTCATGAAACTTGGCAGGAATCAGCAGTATGCCATAACAATAACTTGTATGAAATTTCACAGTCATAACTTCACAAACATTTTCAGGAAAAGTGAAAAAACTATCCTTGTTTAAGTTTGAACTGCAGGAGCATAGTCTACATTCATAATGCCACTGTCCCACTGAATATATGCACCGTGGAGTGGCCCATATCGTATAGCAGTCTCCAGTCTCTAGGCTATAGGTTTCGGTCTACCGGTCCAAAACCTCAAAATCTACCGATGGGTAAAATTCCGCTTAACGTCAGTTTCCAGTTCTATTATTGGGAGGAAAATTTTAATACAGAGTATTCTTCCATTTTCCCTATTTTAAAAAAAACAAAACTCTTTGACTTGCAAAAGGGACACCCTGTCTGTAAAGTTCAAGTGTGCATTCTCATTTTCAGAAGCATTTTGAAAATAAAGACATCCGCATTATCATTTTGCATTTATGGTATTCAGTGCAGGAAAAAAATGCATGATATTACTTTTACCTAATCATGATGTGGGAATGTGCCATTTGAATTTTCTGTGATTAGGAAGTATTGTTGTGTTTATCACATTGCAGACAGATATATATATTTTACAGAAATGAGTAACATTGACGTAAGAAGACCTCTTTGCCATATTTTATGTTGTTTTTAAAGATTAATAAGTTGTTCATTGTTGTATTCCATGCATAGGTTTGTGTCACATGCTGTATTGTAGGAAATATCTTTGCCAAAATAATGCATGAGAGAGAAATTCTGCCCATATTTAAAAGATTCTTGTACTTTTTATGCCTCCGCCACGAAGTGGCCGGAGGCATTATGTTTTCGGGTTGTCCGTCCGTCCGTCCGTCCGTCCGTCCGTCTGTCCGTCCGTCCGTCCGTCCGTACGTACGTCCGTCCGTCTGTACGTCCGTCCGTCCGTCCCGAATCCGTTTAGGCAATATCTTGAGAACAGTTCAGCAGATTTGCTTCAAACTTGGTACATGTATGTATTGCATAAAACTAATATAGTGTGTAAAATTGGGGTCAAATCTGATTGAGGTCAAAGGTCAAAGGTCAATGAACTTTAAAAATATTGCCCAAAAATGACCTTTTCCACAATAAATCCAAATCCAAGGATGTTATTCTCATTAAACATGGTACAAAGAAGGATCACTACTTGGGGATAGACTGGTGACATTTTTGGTAAAATTCCTGAAAGGTCAGAGGTCAAAGGTCAATGAAATTTGTGAAAATTTGCCAAAAATTGACCTTTTTCACAATAAATCCAAATCCAAGAATGCAATTGTCATTAAACATGGTACAAAGATAGATCACTAGTTGGGAATATACTGGTGACATTTTTGTTAAAATTCCTGAAAGTTCAGAGGTCAAAGTTCAATGAACTTTGCCAAAATTGGCTAGAAATTGCCCCAAACCCTTAATTTTTCACAATAAATCCAAATCCTATGGTGCAATCCCAACCAAACATAGTGAAACGATGGATCACTACTTTTGGGTAAAAGACTGGTGACCTTGTTGGTGAAATTGCTGGAGAGTTCAAAGGTCAAAGGTCAATGAACTTTGCCAAAATTTAGCTAAAAATTGCCCTCAAAGTGATAATTTTAAAAAAATATCAAAATCCAATGGAGCAATACAAACCAAACATGGTGCAAAGATGGATCACTACTAGACTGATGACATTTTTGGTGAAATTTCTCAAAGGTCAGGGATCAAAGGTCAATGAACTTTGCCAAAATTGGCTAAAAATTGCCACCAAATAGATATTTTTCACATTGAATCCAATGCTAATGATTCAATTCAAACCAAACATAGTACAGAGATGTATCACTTCATGGAGGTAGACTGGTGAAGTTTGGGTAAAATTCCTGAAAGGTCAATGAACTTCACCCAAAATTGGCTAATTTAAACAAACTTGATACAAGGATGGATTTAGACAGACTGGTTAGATTGGAAGTCAAAGAAGTAAGAGGTCAAAAGTCAATGAACATTGCCAAACTTGGCTAAACTTGAAAAAACAAAATGTGATATTTTCATTTCACATAGGAGCAATGGTACATTTGCCCACCAAACATACACAATTTCTGAGAATAGCAAAGAGGCGGAGGCATATTTATCGACTGCATGGCAGTCGAATTGCTCTAGTTTGTTTAGACTTGTGTAATCATGACTTTTCTGCCACACTTGAGTCATGCCTGCCTGTGCACATACTGTCAACTTTTATCTTCTAGTAAACAGAACAGTACCTCTAGAACACTCTAGTAAACAGTACTGCAATGGGGCAAAGCATATATGTCTTCATTTCTAAACGTGGTTGCCCCGTATGTTTCGTACAACAGAATACTTTAACATGATGTTGTGTATGAATGCTGATTTTTTACAAAAGCAAATGTGTTTGTATTCATATATGATAAAGTACTTAGGTTGTATATTTATTACGTATTTATATATTTCTTAGTATTGATCTTATATTTATTTGTTCATTTATTGAAAGTGAAATGCTGTAGGAACAGTTTGAGCAGGTATTGATTTTGGGCGGGTGAGCATTATGGAAATATAAGTATGTAAGCCCAAAAATGATATAACAACAGTACAAGAATATTTGTTATGACATTCATAGATCCTTATGTCATTGTTGAAGTTTTGAGAGAGAAAGAGAGAGAGAGAGAGATAGATAGATAGATAGATAGATAGATAGATAGATATATAGAGAGAGAGAGAGAGAGAGAGAGAGAGAGAGAGAGAGAGAGAGAGAGAGAGGGAGGGAGAGAGGGAGAGACAGAGAGAGGGAGAGAGGGAGAGAGAGAGAGAGAGAGAGAGAGAGAGAGAGAGAGAGAGGGGAGGGCAATTGAGAGTTTGGCAAGACAAGATCATTTGTTTTCTCAATGGATTATATACATGAATTGATAGGGCTCAAGTATCATAGTAGAGAAATATAATGATGAGCAAACCATATAGACGTATGATTCTGAAAATCATAATTAACATCTAATCATGTATTCAAAACAACTGCAGTATGATTCTAGCATCAAAATTAAAAGAACAAATAGCAACCCCCCCAAATTTGAAATACTGGTTAAAAGACAGAAGGCAAACATTTGCTTAAGCCTCTGTGTGTGTGTGTGTGTGTGTGTGCTGAGATACCTGTATGCATGTACAGTCAGGCCCCAAGGTAAATGTACTGTGTAGTGTGTGGCCATTCATAATGACACATTTGTCTTTTGTCAAGCATTTTGTGTTAAAAGTCCTATTCCACTGAGCGGAATAGAGCCATGTACAGTGCAGAAACGTCAAGTGTACAGATCAGAACTGTAGAATAGAGTGTGATTGTCGCTGTCAAATCATATCATGTCTTACCTAAACAGAGCAGGCTCGTGCAGGAGTCCTACTTGATATACATGTGTATTCTCATTTTATATAGTACTTGTTCAGGAAGCACTGTGTCTTCAAACTTTCAAACTTTCAAACTTTTGTTCATAATCTTGTTGCTATTTGCCCTTACTAAATGTTATCACAGCAAAAATCATGCAAAGTAATTATACTTACCATATGATCTCAACTTTCTGAATGAATATGTTTTGTATGTTTTGTTTGTTATGATCATATTTTCTTTGTTAACAAAAAGAAATACAAGCAAAACTTAACTGATAGGCTGTCTTGAATATTTTATAGTGATTACATCACTATCAATGCTTCCCACATTAGACCTATCAAACTGCTCAATAGTGCATCAAAGGATGTCAAGAACATTTCTGAGTGAATTTATTGTACTTCATCCGAAGTCACAGCAAAATGCTTTACACAGATATCCTCTCTGATCCCATGTGTGTTGCCACTGAAGTGCTGGATGATTTTTGTAAGGATTTAATGCATAAACAAAATAGAATGCGTGGAAGTTTTGTGGGGAAAAAAGTTACCACATGAGCAGTTAAAGGATGTAATACCTACAGTGTACTCCTGATAATTTTGAAAGTGGTTCAATACTTAAGAAATAACCTCAGTACCTCAAGATTATTTCAATCATTCAGACACTCTTAGATTTGTAGATGATAGCATTGCCACAAGATCAAAGTCATATTTGTGAATGATTAAGCAGTTCCCTTATGGACAAAATATATCCGAAAATATACTAATGAGAGAACCAAAACATTGACATTTTTTTTTAAATTTGAAATTGGACAGTTGTATATTACATCATTCAGTTTTCATAGAAATGAACACGATCTTACTGTTCTTGTACATTGTTAATTTTGCCAAAATGGAATTATCTTTGAATGGCATCTTTAACTAAATTTATTCCTTATTTGTTGATTTTATAATGTGATAGTGATTTCTTATTGATAATATATTTATTTTGTTTAAGTTTGATACAGTTCTGTTATTCAATTGAGTGTTTTCTGAGCTGGAGTCAGCTATCCTTCAATTTGCCAGTGATGCATAGTGAACTATTTTTGCAAAGATAATCTTATTTTAGATGATCAGATTATGTGACCAAATTATGTTTGTTTTACATTTCACATTCTTGAAAGAAACTTTGTCGGAATCAATTGTACAAATTAAGTCTACAACTCTCTAAGAATTTTATTTCTTTATATATGTTTCTTGTGTGCAAAGATTACATGTTTTGAAAAGAGTATCGCTACTGGTTTGTTGAAATTACCTCTTCCTGTCACTTTCCATCTTTGCTATAAGGAAATTAAATCTTTCAGTTTTCAAGCATTTTTTGTCAAGTTAAGACTTTTGAGCTTTCAGTGTTGGTTGGTTAAGATATAACAGTTCATTTTTAACAAAAAATTACGGGCAATTAACTTGTTTGTGTTTTTGTCCGTCTTTTTGATTCAAATTTCTTTCATGGTTTTCAGGAATGAACGATTGCCTTAGTATTTGAGGCTTCAGATGTGTTTGTTAAGTCTTTTCAATATGCTAATACCTAGATATAGAGAGAAGGAAAAACAGTGTCCTGTTAACAGCCACTAGAAAAAGGCAATAAAATTAGCACAAGAAGTATTGAAAATACGCAAGTGGAAGCACTGTCTCTTATCATCCCTGCACTAACCTAGATCAGGCTCAAATATATTCCACATAAAAACTTCAATACATTGTTCTGTAGATAATAAATGGGACAGTTCCAGTGGGCATATAATAGCAGCCTGAGAACTAATCAACATTGGTTAAATTTCAAGCTTACTTTGCAGATGTAACTTTGTTCTACAGAAAATATATTCATTAAATGCACTCTTTCCAGTTGATGTGTGCAAAATGTTATCAGGAAAATGACCTTGGGGAAACACTAAAATGGATTCCAATACCTCTCTTTGCTGTTACAAAATACATTTTTCAAGTATGATTATATTTGCTGGTAGGAGAGGATTTAGTAGTTTGTTTTTAATTTACATTTTGTTCACAGCGTATGTAGTTCACAAGTTCAGTCACTAAATGCAAGTGCAGGTATTGGGAATGTGTGTATTCCATAATCTGCAAATATTGGACTACTTTCAATATACGTTTAAGCGTTATAGCTTTATCAGTGTCGTGGATTGGTCAGAGTATGACAGTTTACAATTTAGTTTGTCCTGTTAAAGTATTCAATATGTGTATGTTTATATGTACAAAGCAGTCATGTGTACATATTACTGACATTGTAAATAAATACAAAGGAACAAGCTCAAAACCAGTGGGCCTGTAATTAATACAAAGACGTGTTGGCTGTGTCTGCTCTGTAATTGGTTGGTTGTCCTTAGATATAAAGAGTTATCTGCTCTTGATTGGTTGGTTGTCCATAGATATGAAGAGTTATCTGCTCTGTGATTGGTTGGTTGTCCATAGATATGAAGAGGTATCTGCTCTTGATTGGTTGGTTGTCCATGGCTATGAAGAGTTATCTGCTCTGTGATTGGTTGGTTGTCTATAGATATAAAGAGTTATCTGCTCTTGATTGGTTGGTTGTCTATAGATATGAAGAGTTATCTGCTCTGTGATTGGTTGGTTGTCTATAGATATAAAGAGTTATCTGCTCTTGATTGGTTGGTTGTCCGTAGATATGAAGAGTTATCCGCTCTGTGATTGGTTGGTTGTCCATAGATATGAAGAGGTATCTGCTCTGTGATTGGTTGGTTGTCCATAGATATGATGAGTTATCTGCTCTGTGATTGGTTGCTTGTCCATAGATATGATGAGTTATCTGCTCTGTGATTGGTTGGTTGTCCATAGATATGAAGAGGTATCTGCTCTGTGATTGGTTGGTTGTCCATAGATATGATGAGTTATCTGCTCTGTGATTGGTTGCTTGTCCATAGATATGAGTTATCTGCTCTGTGATTGGTTGCTTGTCCATAGATATGATGAGTTATCTGCTCTGTGATTAGTTGGTTGTCCATAGATATGAAGAGGTATCTGCTCTGTGATTGGTTGGTTGTCCATAGATATGAAGAGGTATCTGCTCTGTGATTGGTTGGTTGTCCATAGATATGAAGAGGTGTTTCCACGAAGCCTTGATGGTGCTTGATCATGATGTAAGGTGTGGGGTGTGTTATTTTAAAGATTCATTATTCCTAACATGTACATTTGATTTTTCTAGGGGTTCATTCATCAGAAGTGAAATTCGGTTTGTTAATACAAGAATGAAATAGGGTTTGCTAATCCTACAATGATATAAACTGCTGCAACTCCTCTGCCAGACTCCATACTGCCCAATGTGTATTACCAGTGCAAATATGAGTCACTAGCAGAACTTTGTTCAGGCGAGACAAAAATGGGAGAAACAGAATGGTAAAAGTGATGAAAAATCAGACACATACCGGTAAGAAAATAATGACAAAAGATCAAAAATATACTTCTTATTCAAGGCTACACTAGGGATGATAATCCTTGAGAATGATCAAGACATACCATAGCACTCAACAAACAGCATCAGTGATAGTCATTGGATTTGAATTCAGATGATTATGTTCCATTCTTTATTGAGGTCAACTGGAGGAGGAAGACGGGAGAGACGTTCACATCAGACACATGCTCGTGCACACAAGTCACAAGCAAATACACCAGTCTGAACACAGCACTGTCCACAGTATTGACCTACTCCTAGTACTTCTTGTACATTGTATTACCACATCCTGTTTTCAGTGTAACTATTTCCAGGTTTAATTTTCACACATTTTGTGAATGCATATCTGAGAGAGTGTAAGCACTGCATGTTTTTGGTTTCAACTGCACCAATCCTGAAATTTAGCCACATGCAATACATTCAGAGACGGCAAAACACTAAATTTTGAAAAAAATATCTATGCTGTGTGTGATAAATATGGTGTAGGCATGTATGATAATTGTGACCCATACACAAGTCCCCTTTGCAGATAACATTTCCTTTTTATGTTTCTCATGCGCTTTTGAAAAAATCACCACATTGTGTTTAATTGTATTTTTCAAAGTGATTATTCATTTTTTTCCACTTTCGTGGTCTGTTTATGAACACTTGAGTTACATGCATCATTAGAATCCTACAATGAATGAAACATTATATGATCTATGATGTGGTGCAGACTGCACAGGAATGTTAATGTTTTAAGAATACGCAGTGGTTTTCACAGCAAATATGTAGATATGTCATTACAAATATTTCAAAATACATCACCCTTGATCTATAGGTTCATATTAACCTTGGCACAATGCATTATTTATAAGCAAAAAAGCATACCAGGCAAACTTATCAATAACATAAAAATCTTGCCTTTGGTACACAAAATGCACCATGATGGTAACAAGCATATTGGTGGCCCTATTATGGTAATAAACATTGCTTTCTTTATGGTGTTTGTAATAATTTGTAACATTTTGTAGCATAATAAGGTCACCAATAAAAACACTAAACAAGTAACATAGAAAAAAGTAATGCACACATACTGTAAGAAGGATGAATCATTACTTTGATTTTGACAGTTGTTAATGCTGGAATAGACAATATACAATGGAGCTCAGAGGAATGTATGAATGAGAACAAGACAGTGGTACACTGTGTAACTTGTTAAAATAAAATACTGTTGGCATGGCAATAATGGTTTTATACAGGATCAAACTATGTGTTACACTAGTATTCATATGCAATCATGTTTTAATTGAGTACTGGTAACCTTTGTATGTTACATATATGTGTTTGTTTTAGACTTTGAGTACTCATTCATATCAAAGTAATATTGACAATATTAACTGGACAAAATAAATGTATTTACTACTAAATATGTGTCAATATTTATACATGTACCTAACCTAACAGTACCCACATGGCACTTGAAAAGATACAAATAAAAATGTTAAGTTGGCACTTTAAAATTGTTACTCTGCTACTTGATATTACATAAACATCAATTTATATCAAACAAAATCTTTGGCTGATTGTTCGTTGATCAATTAAAAGGCAGATTGTCTTACTCCTGTCAATACAAATGAATACAAAAGCATAAAGTGTCAAACTCTACTTGAATCTTTTCATAATCCTTAAACCTTCTACTATTTCTTTTGATTTGATTCAATTCAGGCAAAACACAACATTTCAAAAGTACTGTAGAAATGGGAATGAATGATATATTGTTTGTTCAATTTCGGTCGGGGATTCAATGCCTTTTAATCATTTATATTTAAGACACGATTTTTGACACGTTATGACCAATATCAAACACTTGATATTTTAACATTTCTTTTAAAATAGGAAATAGCACAGTTAGGCTACCTACAATAAATCATGGCGCTTCCAAAAGGCAGCAGTTATAATACAGATTTCAAATTCAAAGTGTTATGTGGAGCTGAATGAATGAATGAATGAATGAATGGCATTTAATGCCTGCAGACAAAATGATGAAGACAATGCTGAGAATGTAAAGTGACTGTTGAAATAGAACTTATCTAGTTTCACTACAGCATCCGCATAAATTCCTGTTATGCATTTTAAATATGACCAAGCATGACACTGGTTTTATCTCTGGGTACACGCATTGGCTAGAGCAACAACAAATATCCGTCATTAATATCATTACCCCTTCCAAATTGTTGATTTAAATGATTCTAACATCATTCAAATTATTGATTTGAATTGTTTAACCAATACAAAAACTGCTCTACAGAACTCCATGCCATTATGCTGTCAGATAGTCGTACAAAGAAAGTTCATACAAAAGTAAAAACAATCAGCTGTGATATCAGGGCACACTGGATGAAGAAAAATCCATCCTCCGTAAAAACGTCAACATCTCACATTCATACATTAAAATTCATTTCAAGAGCTTGGGAACGCAGCATCATATACACTGTATTACCAGTATAGGATAGATTTGTTCATCAATTGAAATTGGTTATTTTGATACTAAATGTTGGGAGTCATACACAATAGAATTGGTGAGATGGATACTCATTATATGTCATGCTGTAAGCCCCAATACTATGCATGTTGAGTTCATACTTAATCAAATCTTTACTTGCAAAATGAAACACAATGCTAGCCAGATAGGAGAAACATATGCCAAACATGGGAAAGAGCTGCATTTAAAAGAAAGCAAATTTACACATCAGACAATTGTGTACATTATTTCAAATTTACCGCAGCTTGTATACTGTGTGTCAAAAGCCTGAGGTAGCACTGGCACTTTAAAATTCCTTTTCGTGAATGAATACCCTCACTTTTCATAAACAATAGTTACCAACTGAATATTCAAAATTATACATATTTAAGCACTTTGGATCTTTAGAAAGAGGAGCCCATTCACTTAGGAACGGCCTTTTCTGTAGGCCCTATGTATCTAGAAAGAATTTATGATTTCCCCAGGAGCTACTTCCCCACCCACAGACATAGAGAATCTACTACACATGACGTTGATGCACGTACCTACATCATTTTGTCCTCAGCAATCCTAGCAACACAATACAAATTCCCCACAACCATACACAAACCACTATACATGGGACACACATGGGACTGACGGGGCAGTGGGGACAGAAACATGTGTACATTGATTGGTAGCTCGGAGTCTCGGATGCAGTGCTTAGGTGATGACTAGCTCAGTGTTGCCCTCTTTGGTGATGAGTTGAACCAGTGATCCACTCGCTGGGCGCTCCTCACCATTAGCCCACTTGAACATCAACCTGCACAAGAGATGTTTTTACCAACGTGAGCACAACAATTTTGTACAGGGATGTATCGCACACTCACAACACAAAGAGGAAATGATGTCCCGAGTAGTAAGCAACAAAGAGTACATAGGAAAATGTCAACAAGCATTTTGTGTAGTTCAAATTCAGGTAAATGATGACATTCAACTTGTTTTAGAAGTATGACCAAAATTTTTCATTTTGATATAGAAATCAGGATGTGTGCACTATTTATGTCAAATACTTCATATGAATAGTACATGGAAAAATATTGTAAAATAACACAAATTTTAAAAGATTAGCTCCTAGTTCATTGAAGTGACATGGTACATGTATGACATCTCTATATAAATCATGGAGGAGTTAAAAGGGATAGTCCATCCCGAATTTAAGTTGGTGTCAATTAAAGCAGAAACATGAAAGAAACATACATGGATTAGTGAAAATTTGATGAAAATTGTTCAAAGGATAAGAAAGCATGATCTTTTAAAGTTTGCATTTGTGACGTCACTTGCGAGGGGCTCTCCCCTATGCTGTGTACAATTCTTTTGAAAATATCCATTTTCTCATAAGGATATGCATCAATTTACCTGTGCACTTGATACATCAATTGAAACACATGGGAGAGCACACAAAATTAAAATTACAAAAGATTGTAACTTTTTTTTATTCTTTGATGGATTTTCATTAAACCTTCACTAATATGTTTCATACTTCTGCTTTTAAGAAAACCAACTTAACTTCAGGGGGGACTATCCCTATAAAAACATGAAAAGCCCGAAACATGGCCACAATATAGAACGCTGGCCATGTTGCATATGGATGGTCATTACGATGGCAACAGCTGCTATCTTGAGAGCTCACTGGCTGTTTACATGGACTCGGTAGTTTTCATTGATTGTATGTTAAAACAATGTGAAACCTCTTATATATGCAACATGTTCAGTTCAGGTTCCTCCAATCCCTGCAGGAAGGGGACCTCTATGAACTTACTCGGACACATATTCCAGGGTCGTCCAGGAGGAGAAGTCTGCGTTGGCCATGAACTTCCTGTTCATCGGTGTGTCAAGGGTCACCCTGAGGGAGTGGAAAACGTGTCAGGAAAAGGTCTTAGTGTGTGTTTCCAGCAATACTTGTGAAGCAGCAGTAAGCCTAGATGTGTTCAAGCTGAACACTCCACAGCCTAGAAAGTGAATGTGTCCATGGTCTCAACATAGGGGAAACAAAATTAGGTGAATTTACCACTGAACATTTCATCAGAATGTCTAAAGTCACTGTGAGGAATTTGTTTAACATTAATTGATCCATACTTTTAGACATAAATGGACAAGATAAAGGCAGAGCTTATTGGTCACTATCTTTGGCAGTGCCCTAAAACTTCAAGAATCAATGCATCATACTTCCTTTATGTAAATATAAAGAACATACAAAATTAGACATGGTCAGTGGTCTGGTCAAGACACTTACGGGAGAATGGCTAGTGCTGCAGCATTGGCTGGGAGTCCACTATTGTCTTGACCAAGCCCCTTGGTCAGCTGGTGCACTGCGGCTTTTGCCATGCCGTATCCCATCATGCCTTGGGGGAGAGTAAGCAGAAAGAAGGGACATTAGTTTTCATCATGCAGGTCGAGTTGTTCAGTGCACCTCTAACATGTAATATACACTACACAGACTTTTCACAGAAGGATTAGATGAACATATAGCCCTGTTTTCTGTTTATGAAACATATTGCTTTAATTTCTCTATATAGTCTTTTAAAACATTTAAAGTTGTGGATGTATTATTCCCAACAATCTTGAAGCTCCAAATTAAGCAAAAATCTGGTTGCAAGGAAAATGGGAAGTTCTATATAAAAAAAAAATCCCACTAAAACTAGAGAGTAGGAAAATAACTCTTGCAGTGTGCTCACTATGCCCTGTCCAGAAAACTTGTACACAACTTGTATGGTCACATGAAAGACAAGGTGGTTCGCGAACGACGAGTCTCACCTGATTTCGCAATCGTTAAATAGTGCTTAGTTTTTTTCTTCAAATATTTGAAATGGTGCCGAGATGACCTTTGACCTCATCATCCTCAGAGCTATTCCACGGTTACTCATGTTACATTTGGAGAAACTTTGACTCCTAGCTCCTAGCAAATCTTTGAAATGTGTCGGTTACTCACATTACATGATTTGTAACATGAGTAACCGACATATTTCAAAGATTTGCTAGGCGCATAACAAAATTTCCCAAGTTTTGTTTTTATACAAAGGATAGTCAGATTGCCTACTTTGTTGTGATAAAGAGGTGTTTAGTTCCTATCAATAATAATGGATTTACAGCTCCAAGTAGGAGTCAAGGTGTCTCCAAATGTAACGTGAGTAACTGTGGAATAGCCCCTCATCAACACACGTGGTATTACCCAAGGATCATTAAACCAAGTATAATTTGGTGTGAAAGTCAGCTAAGTAAGAAAACAATTCATGTTTCTTTCAACTTAATATTGAAAAAAAAAACATAAAATGGAGTTTGGGGCATTGTGCTCCATAGAATAATGAGAGGCATGTACTGAAACAAATCTCCTTTGTGAATTCTGGTCAGGTGATCTCATGGTCCAGCCACCTACCTGCTGTTCCCCCAAGGGCTGGGGAGGCTCCGGTCAGTTGGAGTAGGCCTCCCTCCTTGAGATGTCTGGCTGCCACTCCAGCCGAGATGACCGATGTCCAGCAGCTCTGCTTAAACATCAGATCTGCATTCTTGACCAGGTCTGATGGACAGATTGGGAGATGGAGAGGACACTTGGTCAAAATCTCCCACAAAACCATGAGACACAGCAACAACAAACTTTCAGAGGAATATTAATCCCTGAAGACAAATTATTTTAATAGAGCAAAAAAATCAGAAGGACTTAATCTGCAAAAGTTTAAGAATCATCAGACAAGGTATGATTGTCTGAAAATTATTAATGATTTAGACGTGCTGTGTTAAGTGAGCAACTGCCTTTATCTCAATGTGCTTATGGACAAACAACAAGAAAAATGTTGTAACTTGGAAATTCTTTGCTGATCTCAGAATTTATATAAAAACATTGTGTAAACCCATTTCTCACCCATGCAAACTTGATCGCTTTGATATAAATAGTGTGCATGTACTGTATGCTGCACTCTATTTTACAATTTAAACAAATTATGTTAACATAACCCAGGCGCTTCAATAAAGTTTGCCTCCGCTATGTGCCCAAAAGCCTCCACAGACAACAAAAGAGCCCCTATAACATATTATTTTTTTTTATATGGTGCACAGCTTGGGTTCAGAATGTTTGTTTACAGTCATGAGGCATGAAAACTAGCTCCATAACTTGTCCCCCCTGCAACCTACCTTTAGATTTTGCATTTCCACCAGCCCATCCTCCGGCAACACACAAAATAGCGTCTAGTTTGCCCCCAGCAAGGACCTCCTCCACCTTGCCGTACACCTCCTCGGACTGCTGCGTCCAGGAGTTGAGTTCGCCGATGATGACATTAGCATCAGCCTGCTCATTGGGCATCAGGTCAGCTGACAGCACCCACTGGGAGGTTGGGGGTATAGCAGTAAGGAAGGAAAAGGGAGGGAGGGGCATGTGGAGGGGAGAGAGAGAGAGAGAGAGAGAGAGAGAGAGAGAGAATGCAAGAACATGAGAGAGTGGTACAGATGTGCAGAGTGGTGGGGCAGGGTTGAGAGAGAGAGAAAGAGAAAGAGAGAGAGAGTGAGAGATAGGGGAGTCAGGTGTATAGAAAAAGCAGCAAGGGGAGACAACAAGAAAAAGACAAGAGGGGGAGAGACAATACAGAATGGAATAAAGTGTGATAGATAATAAACACAAGCTATAATAACACTTACCATCTAGTGAACCAAAATATCTCAAAGTTGGAGACCTGTCCATTGGCTTTCATGGGGATCATTTCATTTAATGCAATGCTGCTCTAACATAATTGCAAATCTCTGCATCTCTCTGCATCTCAGTACCTTGCACCTCACTTCACTAGCATTCAGGTATACTAGTTAGTACACCTGGACACCTCAAGTTTTTTTTTGTCAAATGCACCCAGCCATGTCCATGGCCATAGGCAGCAGTGTACCTTCTGTTCTCTTGATGCTTTCATGTACCATATTTACGACAGTTTAGTTGAGTCTAAGTACTATAAATCTAAGTCTCTAAGAGTTAGATGTTAAGAGTAGTAATGTTAGTCCCAGGGGCGCGTTTCTCGACACGATGTCAACTCTAACCTCAACTCTAACTCCTATAGTTAGCACTGAGGTGATTCTCGAAGCTATTACAACTCTAACATCAGCTCTAAAGGCTGGAACTGCTCGGACCCTGTCATATCTATTGTTTTTGATAGGACGATCCTTGAGAGCAAAAGTGACTTATGGAAAGCTGAGTTGCGTAATTAGGACTGTGAAAAGTGAATAAATTTGCATTACCGTAAATTTCGGCATATAAGACGCAACCGCAGATAATTTCTCACTACGCTACATCACGCAAGCCTCGGGAAGGCTATTCACTTCTAAGATTATCCCTGTTCAGAGCGTTCCCTTACTCGCGCTAGAAAATCGCTAGTTCACTGCGTGGATCTGTAAAGAAACCCCGCTGCGATATGCATAGACATGTATGTCAATTTTACAATCCATCGTTCGACGTCAATGTTGATATTCTAGCGCAAAGCTGCAGCGGCCGCACTCATTGGTGTGCGTGTATTTGCGTACCGGTCACTGAGATCAGTGGTACCGGTACATGCTGCACGCGGGCTGGGGTAGCATAGTTAGCATCACGCACCACGCACGAGGCGAAACACGTGTGTCTACGCCCTCAACGCTCGATAATCTAACCGTAGCCAGACGGCATCTACTGATACTACTTATTTTCCAGTTTGCGATGTATACAAATTCTATGTGTAATAATAATGCCCCCATTTTTTTTTCTTCCCCTTTTCCAGGTTCTCGAAGCAAGGCAAACACGGGATATGAAGTTCAAGTTTAATCGAAATAAAAATAAATAGAGAGATATATTTAAAATGATCGTCTGGTTCTTCTTTCTTGATTATATAATTATAACGGTAAAAGTGAGAGAAACAAGTAGCGGGAAAGAAGTATGAACAGAGAGATCTTGAATATATGTTTCAAATTAAACGGAAATTAATGAAGAGAGAAATGAGAAGCAGGAAAGAGATGTGAAAAGAGAGATCTTAGCATTCTTTTTTTATATTGTGTGGTCTTGAAAAAGACCATTTGGGTAGAGAAAGGGTTTGAAACCCTTCTTGGTATTCTTTCTTGATTGTGTGTGGTCTTGAAAAAGACCGTTTGGGTAGAGAAAAGGTTTAAAACCCTCGAACTCCTCCTCAGCGCCGCTCTCTAGAAACACCTGACGTAGCTTGTCGTCCAGGTCGGGATACATCAGGTCGTCGTCATTGTCGCCGTCTTCTTCCTCTTCAACGTCCATGCCGAGCTTGTCCTCCCAAGGCACATCATCCTGGCTACCGTCGAGTGCATTGGAGATGCAGCATTTCAAGAATGCCCTCTCGATGATCGCCGACGGCATCTCCTTCCAGGCCACGTTGAACCACCGGCAGATTGTTGGCTGTATCCTGGTCGTTCAGTGCGAGTGACGCTATTGTCAACCTTGCGTCTAAAAATAAATGACTCCTGAAAAGGGTCGGGTACATGATACACTGCTTTGTTTATTTATTTTTCTGTATGCAACATCAACTTTTATTCATCTATAACGCTATGTAAAATCCGAAAGTGAGGGTCCCACGTATCACAGTCAAGTAATCAGTTGTTTAATTAATTCATAAAGCATAAGAAAAAGGAATATATAAACATGCCTTGCTTCTATAATTTTGTTGGAATGGGCCAAGCACGGATTGACAGGATTATTTTACTAATGCATGCACACAAAAACACGAAAATACATGCACATTTTCAGTGTGATTACACTTAACTTTAATGCCATAATTGTTGTCATGATACATGTGTGTGTCTGTGTGTGTGTGTGCGTGTGTGTGCCTGTTTATGTTATTTATTTTAACATGTGTTTTTGCAGTTATAAATCGAACCTTGCACCTCCACAATCACATCTTGGGGAGAAAAAACACATTAAATACGGTTAAGTTTGTAAACACTCTTTAATTCCAATGTTTTTCATAAATTAATAAGCTGATCACAATCATGCCTGGTCCCAACAGCAACGAAAGTAACATGTAATCCTGTTATCAGTATGAAGAGAAAGATGGGAAAAGTTAGTTTATACACAGCATGAACGTGAATCATAAATGCAAAGGTGCTCGCAATTGATTGGTTATGGACACTTGGCCAATCATGATCCAGATTAAATCTGGACAATCGGCGTTGATGTACATGTGTACATGTATTGTTACGGACTTCACAATGCCTGCTTGATGGGAAGCAAGCATCAGACCGCCGCGAGTTAAGCCGCCGCGAGTTAAGCCGCCGCGAGTTAAGCCACCGGCCGGATCCGGAGGCTAGGCTGCCGGCCAGCCGCGCGCCGTAGATCAAAGAAACAATGGCGGCCCACATCTAACGGAGCTTGCCAGTGAGAGCCGTAGATTTCTCGTTAGCGGTATCTTTTGAGATGTCTCGGTCAAATACTACTACTAGTGCTCTCTCAGTACCGGTAATTACGCTGTTGTTGTGATTGAGATCGTATTACCGGTAGGTCAATTGTGTCTTATCAAAGCCGTCTATTTTGTTGTTGAATGTTGTCAGACATTACATTGTCCCATACATGTGAAAACGTGTTGGGTTTGCCGGTTATTCACTGGTTTTAAAGACTCGACTTTTGCTAACGCTGCAGATAAGACACACCCGGACTTTGGCGTGATTTTCAAGGATAAAAACATACGTCTTATACCCCGAAAAATACGGTACGCGTTCTATGATAACAATTAACATTTCTGCTGTATTTTGTCAGAATTCGCTAAGCATATCAAAATCAGCTGGGAAAGGGGCTTGCTTGTTTAACATCACTCCATTGAAGGCGAGATTCATGAAATAGGTTAACAAATATTTCAAAATGTTGAGTATCATTTGAGCATTTCATAGATCAGAGGGCTAGTCTAAGCAATCCAACATTTTAACACTGTTTAATGTTAAAAATTCACTTGTGTTTGCTTCTTCATTTTTGAATGATAAAGTCTACTCTGATAAAGTCTGATACTTCATCAATTATTGCAGAGTTTCGTGAGAAAGGCTATCAATTTGTCTGAAAATTCTGGTCCGGTATCGATACAAGAGATGTCACTGATATTCGACTTAGCATTCTCTTCGAGAATCGGTTTAGCATCATTAGCATGATTAGCACTAACGTGCATGACGCGAGTTCTAAATCAGATGTCATGGATGTCGCTGGCATTCTAACGCAGAAACAGGCTCCAGGCGAAATGTGCAAGTAAGTTCATAAATGACTGTGACCATGGCATGGTGACTGACTGTGTCTGTCACTCTGTGTGGCTGCAGAGTCACTCGGACACCGTGTCAGACTCAGAGTCCCAGCCAGAGAGTAAAAAAGGGGAGCTCAAAAGATAAAACTAAAAGGCATGCCAAGGCATAGTCTGACCAACGCCAACCCCGGCCAGCCAGGATTGTCAGTTTTCCGTACAGTTGCTGACTGAGGCTAAGCCCAGCCAAGGCTGTGCGATGGTCATTGCCGCATTAGCAATGCCAATGCCGCGCTGACGCGTGCGTGGTGATGCTGCTGCATGCTGGTGGGTCATTTACATGCAGTTGTGGCCATACACAGTATCGGATATATGGGACTGATACTTAATAGGTCTGTCCATCAGAGATGCCATTTTTGTCACAAAACGCTAACAAATATAATACAAAATTGACATATACTCTTGAAATGCATATGAAGAATTATTACCCAATTTTTGGACTTGAAAAAGTTGACCAATTGAGAGCCAAGGGCTCCCTTTCCACCATAGATCAAAACTCTGGATGTTGCTGCCATCTTGCTACTAGACCAGTTACAACTGCTTCCAAAATGAAAGTATAGGTTTCTGTATCCTCAAACATTTTTTAAATCATCAATAAATATAAATCACTATAAAATTTTATTATTTGATTTTAAAAAATGATCATTACTATTCAACATCTCATAATGAGTCCTGTTTTACTTTATTTTCCTGAACGAGGGTGTGACATCACGGCTCATGGGGCTGAACTCCTCCGATTTTGCTGATGTGTATGAGGACATTATACCGTTTAAAAGCTGTTTATTTATCGTGTGGAGTCTGAAATCAATTTCTTTATGATATTTATGAATCACGTCAGTTATATTTAACCTGTGAATGGATTTTTGGTGTAACGTGGGGCTGAGTTTTTGCCTAGGATGTCCCGACATGAAGGTGAGCAGACAAGTGAAACCGGAACATGTCAGCACTATTCAGTAATTTAGCATAGAGAAAACATGTAGAATTGTGTGCGATTGGCATTGAGCCGAGCTTGAGCAGTGAGTTGTGCATTTTGTGAATGTGAGCGTGAATGTGAATGTGAATGAATGCTGACTGAATTGTGTTGTGCATACACGATGCAGTGATTGCAAGTGTAACTTTGTACAAGTAATGATGCTGTAATGTGATGGCGATCTGTAAGTAGTTCCAAAGATAAACAATTTTTTATTTCGTTTCAAGAATCAGAAGCGACAAAATTGAACCAGCTATATTTCTGTCCATGTCGCAATTTTACACTACCAATTTCCACACAAACAGGCAAAACTGAATTCTGAAATGACACACACGATCACGACAAGTGTCGAGACATCAACTCTTGTGCTTGCAGCTGCTAATTTTTGTGTAACCAGGTGCTTGATTCAGAAAAAGGACTTTGGTAAGACATATGGGAGAGTAGACAAGAATAACCGTCTCATTTGGGGCATTTATGAAAATTACATTTTAGGACGTACCCCCGAATAGGGCCATTCAGACTCAGTGTCACACATCGACAAGTTGTGTACAACAGATAGCGGAGCGCGGTCGCTAGCGGTCGTGTACATTTTTGCTTATTACATGACGTCATCCAGCCACTGCTGAGAGCCAATTTATGAATGAAAATGTAGTAAGCATGCGCAGTGCAAGCCTTCTATGTCCCCACACAGTATTCCACCAAAACAATTGTGAAATTCTCTATCACCTCGTACCAAAATCGACCTAGAATTTCACTTTCCTATATTTTATATGAATTTTGAAAGGTATTCTCAGAGGATCTTTTTTCTCACCGATACCGCACAGGTAAGCGAATTTCGATTGCTTCTTGCTTTTCAGTGAAAATCGTACGAATTAGCGTCACCCCCGCATCGTGTTTGTTGGAATTTGTAGAGTCTATCGCAACGTGTACTAAGTCAATTGGCTTCCGGGTTTTAGGACCGTCAGTCAATATGCATGAAATTGCAGAGTTTCGATAATTTTCGATCGATACTGGAGCGATCCGATCACGAACCACGACCATTTCCTGCGTACACAATGTGACCGGATATCGTTATCGCTATCGATACTTCCACACGCAGTCGGCAGGCAACCACATGGTCATGACGTGATCTGCGCGATTGCCCAATCAGCGGTCTGCGAATCGCTGTGCGCGGACGATCTATCCGTTGTACACAGTCTATGGACAATAGTTCGTTGTGTGTCAGAGTCAGAGGAGCCAGATGCAATCTCAGCGGATCCAACGTCCTACAAAGACTGATATTTCGGTCTAATAGGAGAGGATCCCACTGACCCATAACCAGGCTGCGGGGTACCGGGTAGCAGTTCTACCATGGTCAGTTATCTGTAGCAAACTTTAAGCAGTGAATCCATCATAGCTGATACGACTCTGGCAATAAACCAACATGAAAGTGACCTACAGATGTATAAGTCATCTCATTTGACAAATTAATGTTAAGACATCTTCCAGAATTGAGATTTAAGACAGGGTGGCCCATTTGCAAAAGTCATGGAACTGTGCAAGAATCAGCAGTATATCTAAACTAATTGTAAATAGTGTGATATGTATGAAATGTCACCTTATTACCTTTTTAATGGGATCTCCTGGATAATTGCTTTCATGGGTAGTCTGGTCTCAAGGTCTATCTGTCATTCCAATGCATTGTCCGTTTACTGTCAACTTGTGCTATGTGTGTGTTGCACACACAGTACTACAGTCATAGCTTCATGAACCTTTTCAGGAGAAGTAAAAACCTATCCCTGTTTATGTTTGAAATGTAACAGCCATTATCTCTATTCACACACTGTGTTGCAACACCCGCCCAGGGTGCGCCACTAGACAGGAATGATCGTCTTATTCGGAGTATTCTTTAATCGTAATTACATTTTTGGGCTTACCCCGAATAGAGACGGTATATGCACACCACACGCGCATTGGCGATCTTCTACACCGTACAAGTCCAATGCTTGAGTAGAAAGTTACCCGAATAGTGGAAAGTCTATGGGAAAACGTATTTTGAGATTATCATAGCTATTTCGTCTAAAATTTTAACATCTTTCAAGCCACGATGCAACAAATTTACTTCAATCAAAATTAGATCTATATTATATATTTATAAATTCTAGGACTAAGATTCCACCAAATGTATAGAAAGGTGAAAATTAAAGACTTACTTTCTGCCGATCACACGTTTATCACAGACATTTTCAATCTGCTTGAGTCTGACATAAATTTGACCAATCAGATTGTTCAACGGGTTGTTGGCTATGAATATTTAAATCGTCAATCGGTTGGACGAAAAAAAAAAATAGCACGGCAAACAAGCGGGAAAAAAATGTGCGCATTCATATATGCATTCGCATTAGCGTTTTCATGTTCAAAATGGCGACCCGCATTGATCGCCATACTGTGTACAGGTGCAATGTTCAGTCTCTAGATAGGGCGTTCAGATGAGCTATATGCAATCTCAGCGATTAGTGATTGTAGTAGACATTGATTTTATTTTGGATTGGGTATTGCTGGGAAGGTAGAATTGTAGATGGGAACACATCACATTTAGTTTCATTTCCCGTTTAAAAAGCAAAGAAGAAGGGAGAAAAATGATCAAAACCAAGTAAAAGAGATCGGCCTTCCTGAAAGAGGATTGTTGATCGCACACACTCTAGGCACAGTCATCTGATCTCACTCATGACAATATGAACGGCAAACCACATAAAATGTGTACATGTATGTGTTAAAAAAACACTTTCACTTTTGATTGAAGGTTACCACCAGAATTAAAATATAGATTCTGATATTGTTAGGTTGAGGGATGTCAACAACTTGGGATGCAATTATAACTAGAACATTACATTGATATGTTTGCAATAATTCTTTGAATTCTTAATCACGTTTGTTTGAAATGCACACATGCAAATTCAGAATAGATAAATTGTTTCCTGGTTTCTGCCATTCAAAGATTATGCACATATCTTTCTGTATGGGTAGTACAAATGGGCATTTCTTGAAGTGCAGTTGTGAGTAACAAAAGATGATTATAGAATTTTTTGTCAGACTTGTACATACACCTGTCATCTTGCAGATTTACACAATACATTTATATGGCATGTACATGTGTTTATGCGTTCAAATATGATCCTGTTAACATGACTGTTGCCAACAGATTGTACTAACACTATCATGTAAAAGAGCATTTGCATGATGTTATCAACATTTTTGGGGATATGGTCAGATATTTTGACAGCCAACTAATGCACAAGTATAAATAATTTAATGGAAGATAAAAACTGCAAACTAGATTATAGATTTGTTTGCTATGATATTTTAAAAAGAACTGCTGGTACTGTTGCTTAATGCTTTGACCAGTCCACATACATCTTTGTATTCATTTCCACATGTACATTTACATTACATGTATATTCACGGAAGAAACTTAAAAACAGGTACATGTATATGTGTACATGCATGCAGGTAAATATTGCATTGGGAAGGCGCTGCATAGTCATTGCAATAATCTGTTTGTGAACATGATTCATATCACAGAATGTTGTAAAAATGTTTTGTTTTTTTGTTGGGGGGGGGGGGGGGGGATGAAAGGTATTTCCTGTGGCAGTCCTGTACAATGCTATGCTTTTCTAACATACATATAATTTAATCAGTTTACCATTAGGCATATATAATACACTGTATTAAAGAAAGCATTTCATATAAATATCAATGTCTTAGGGGAGAAAAATAGTATTTGCAGAGTCTACTTTGTAAATAAGCTCACAGACACATGCTGTGCTTTACATGTGAGTAGTACATTAGGAACAATTAGCTTTTCACATGGCTCTGGTTATTTATTTATCTATTATTATTCTTATTATTGTTGTTGTTTTTTTTTTTATGATGATGATGATGATGATTATTATTTATTATTTATTTATTTATTTATTTATTTATTTATTTATTTATTTTATTTTTTATTTTATTTTTTATTTTTTTTTTTTTTGGGGGGGGCTTTTCTTGCATTGCAGGGGCTCAATTGCCCCTCAATTAGCCACCTGGTAATTTTTCCTTCCTGCATTATCTTCTCTACATACAAATTGCTACTTATTATTATTATCTGTGTTTTGTTCTCTGCAGGTGTAAGCTGTGACTGCTGTCTGAAAAGTAATTTCCGTGGCAGACGGTACAAGTGTCTGATATGTTATGACTATGATCTTTGTTCTACCTGCTATGAGAACGGTGCAACCACAACGCGGCATACAGCAGAACATCCAATGCAGTGCATACTTACTCGATCAGATTTTGGTAAGTGCTCAGTCAGAACCAGGTCATGACTGATGTATCATTTGTTATGCACTACATGTAGATTGATGTTAGGAACTAAAGATGGCAACATCATTATGATTGTGATGCTGTTACTGTGTACACGTACATCTATCTTAGGAAAAATACTAAATGTAATTTCTAATTTTTATTAACTAAGTAGGCTAGTAAGGTTCCTTGAATGGCTCCTGCTTTCTTTGTTACAACTTTAGAACCAGTTTATTGTGATTGTGTATGAACGGATCTCAGAAAAAACAAATATGAAAACCTTTCTACTTAAAACATGTCATAGACAGTGTCTTCTGCGGCTTTGGTTTTTAGCTTAAATTCATTGTTTTATTAAATGTTATGGAGTGAGAAATCGGCCAGGCCTGCTCTTTGTAGCCGCAGAACAACATAGTTAAGTTCATATCTTGTTGAATATCTTGTTGAAGTAGAAGGGCATATATTGCAACCACATGGATACAACCCCCTGGCCTCCTGATTGACCATCAATGATCAGATCCTCCTCTCCAAGTCACTTCCTCTGAACAATCTGGTGAATGTAAAGTGAATCTAGCCGTCAAGAAACAAACATGTCCATGTGGGCTGTCTCTCTGTTTGCTTGCAGACTTATATTATGGTGGTGAGGCAGTGAGTTTAGACCAAGCACAGTCCTTTTCCTGTCCGTACTGTGGGAAGATGGGGTTCACGGAAGCAACCCTGCAAGAACACGTCACCTCAGAACATTCAGACTCAAATGCTGAAGTGGTAAGTGGGACCCACTGGTCAGGTTGGGATCTGTTCTTGCATTTTACATTCATCTATGACATTTTGAACAATTATTAACCTTCATGAGAATACTTTCACGATAGTGCAAGGGTTTATAATTTTACGTGAGGTGAAAGATTAGATGCTCTATTTAACGAGGCACATCTTGCTCCATTTCATGAATGAATATCATTCACTCTTGTTTTATAGACCCCCCCCCCCTGACTTCAACAGGCTTACATGTAAATACAAGGCCTGAGCATAACAAGTTTTTAGACCAAATAGTTAAGCCTGATCACTAATGTACATGGTTAAACACATCAATGTGCAATGGTTCGAAACTTCTTAAATGGCATTGCACAGATTTAATGAATGTCATGTGACGCACAATGACCATTACAAGATTCTTGGTATGTGTTGAATAATGTACTTCATGCTGCTCATTGAATTTGATTGATGTGCAGGTCTTTGCTCAAACTGTTACAAAGTTCAAGCCTATTAAATATGTAACATTTTTTTTCTCTTTCTCTCTACCTCTCAATAATTTAATGTATAAATTATCTCTCTCTTCTCCCTCTATCTATAACTTCTTCATTCCATTACTTCTTTCCATATATTCTTAAATTCCCCCATATCTATTTATCTCTCTCTGCTCTACCCCTCTCTTTCACTCCCTCTCCCTTGCTCTCTCTCTATCCCTCTCTCCCTTTGCCCCACTCTTCTCCCCCTCTCCACCCCCCTCCCCCTCCCCATTCACTCTTCCTCCTCTTTCTCCCTCCCTTCCCTCTCCGCTATGTCTCTCCCTCTCTCCCTTTCTCTCTCCCTCTCCGTTTCTCTCTCTCTCTCTCTATCTATCTCTTTCTTTCCATCTCTTGCTCATGCTCCATCCGTCCCTCCCTCTTCCCCCTCTGTGTCTCCATTTCCCACTCTCCAGGTGTGTCCGGTGTGTGCAGCATCACCAGGCGGTGATCCAAACCATGTGACAGATGACTTTGCTGCTCATCTAACACTAGAACACAGACCGTCACGAGAAATTATATCCTTTCTTATCATAATCGGAAGAATGCACATATATTTTGCACTTTATCAGGATTGTAGACCTGAGAAAACGGAAAGTAACAATAAGCATTCTCCAGAAACTGTCATATTATTCAACTTTGGATTTGTGTGGGTCCAGGTAAGTGACTTGAAATTTTCCAGATATGGCCTGTGGTCCAGTTCCAGTCTGGTTTATCCTGAGGTTAAAGTAAAACTAGGGAGTATATAGGATCAATTTCAACTTTTGAATGCGCACTATTAGTAAGCATAATATTTCTCAGGGGGTTATAGTTAAAGCATGTGATATTAATTTTATGCCAAAAATTGCTGAGGCCAAAAGCAAGGAAAAAAGTTTAGGTTGTGTGTGCAGTCCGGCCTGGTCTGCAACTGATTGTACATCTTTGTGTGCTACATGCTTGCTCTGATGTTTGCAAATGTTTGCAAATGATTGCAAAAGAAATCAACAGGATTATTATAGAAATAATCCCAAACACCCTTTCTTGTAACTAGTTAGAAGAAACAGACCAACTATCAGCTCCGAGTTCTGATAGCATTTGCTAATGATAAGCCCTTATTTGCGGGAATATTGTAGCGTGACTAATCGATTATGTGATGTGACGTATGTTTTCCTTGACTGTTTGTGTTGCCACGACGAGGCAGGCAATGTGAGGCACTTGCGGAGAATGTTCCATCCGGGGCGGGGTATAGGCCCCCGCCCCCGGAGGACCAACATGCATTTTGGTGGGGGTAGCGGTCTCTCCTCGGGTCAAAGTTCAGGTTCCCCTGGCAACAGGGAAGCCATGGATCCTATAGCAGGTAAGGCCACACCTTCCACTCTGAGCTGTACTATATCAAGCCTTCATTCTAGGCTGCATTTGTTTCACCCTTCCAATCGGAGATAAAAGCATTTAAAAGCTATTGCCCTTTCCTAGCCTCTCCTCCCCTGGCCCCTTTCCCCCTAACTGCATTAATTAGGGACTTTCACATGCACCAAAATCCAATCAATCAATTGGAGTAGCTTGTAGCTGACGTTGCGTGTCAGAATGAATTCGTCTTTTTGCTGGCAGTGGCGTATGATATTGAGGGGCCTTGTGCCAGTGGCATCTCTAAACCAAGAGAGGAAAGTCAGTCTCTTTCGTCCTTTTGACCTATGTCCTTGAACAGCACCAGTAAGGGCGACTTTCTCAAGAGCATTTTTATGAAGTGCATGGCCTAGGAAACTTATCTGTCTTGTGGCAATTGTTTGAAGTAACTTTCGGGATGACTTTGCTCTATCTAGGACATCTTCATTTGACGATTTATAACAAGCCTTTCCTCTCACTCTCTATGACAACGGTGTCCATGAGAGCTTGCAATTTCTCTTCAGAGTCAGCAATCATAACCGTATCATCTGCACATCTAACATTTGTTACATTTACTCCATGTTGCACCATTTCTTTTGGAATAGCAATAAAGACAGGTTCGATCATCTCTGTTGGAAAATAACCATCATTGTAGATTCTGTTTGCCAGACATGTTATTGATTTAACCCCAAAGTCTTCCAATGCAGTGAACATTTCTGCAGTAAGACCATCTGGCCCAGTTGCCTTTCCCATGGACATACTTTGGAGAGCATGAGATATTTCTTTTTCCAAGATTACATTCCCATCATCGTTATTTTTGTCTGGTTTCTGCCCTCTATTATCCTGAAACAGTTCTCTTACATATTCTTCCCAGCGGTTAAGTATTCCTTCATTCTCCATGAACATATTTCCCGCTTTGTCTTCGATGCAGCTTGAATGTGCACATTTTTTACAACCTGGCGTACTTTACTCTGCATGAGTTGGAGATTTGTCTTTTCCAGTCTTTCCAGCTCTTCACATTGTTTGGCAAAAATTCTGTCTTTGTAGTTTGACCTTTATTTCTAATACTTCTGTCTATTTTTCTGTACGATTCTCTACGATCTTCAATTAATTTAAAAATGTCAGCTGACATCCATTCTTGTTTCATGCATGGAACGATTGTTGGTACCAAATTTTCCGTGGCATTGAAAAGTGCTCTCTGGAAGCTATCAAAACACTGGGCAGTATTATCCGTTTGCTTCTTCTCTTTCAGTTCTGCTTTTACAGCTTCTCTAAATTGTTGGGCCAGTACCCTGTTTCTTAATTTTGAGAAGTCAAATCCTTGAGGCCGTTTTGCACGTAATAATTTCTTTAACTTCATTTGAATGGAGCATACTACCATGCCATGATCTCAGTTGCAATCAGCATCCGGATACCCTTTTGCTTGTGGAACTGAATTCCGAAATCTCCTATTGATAGTGATGAAAGCAATTTGGTTCTTTCTCCTTTGGTCTCGACTTTTTCATGTCCATCTTCTACAAGGATGATGTTGAAACCAAGAACTAGAAATGACCTTTCCTTTTAGTTCACACCATTCTACCCACTGAACACCTGTTCATTTCTTGTCCCAAGTCCAGGGGTCCAACTATATCTTGATATTTTCCTTCACCAACTACAGCATTTAAATCTCCCAGTTTTATTTCTTCCACCAAAATTAGTGAGATATGAACATAAATATTAAAAAATTAATCCAAATATCACTTGTTTTTTGTGTGTGAATGCAAAAAGCTCAATAAGCGAGATTCTGTTTGAGGTCAAAATCATATTTTATACTGGGATTTTCCTTCAACAGATGCGATCTTTGGAAGGAATGTGTGCATATTTTTGTGTTAATTCGCGCATGAAGTAGCTGTGCCTGCTGGCTAGTGAGATTTTACAAACTTGCGTGTGAATGCGTGCAAGAAATATTATAATTTCAGCCTCAGTCAGCATCTTCAATAATTCTTGTGTGAATGCTCCAAATGTCTCCATTGAGCAGGCTGTATATGCATATTTCACTCTATAATGATATCTTGTCCTGCAGAGCTGCTGTCCCAGCTGTCAGGGGCGAGGCGGTCAGCGGGAGGGCTAGGCAGCCACTCCTCCACCGCCTCACAGCTACATCAGCTCCAGATGATGCAGCTACAGCTGGAGAGGCAGCAGCAACAGCAACAACAACAACAGCAGCAGCAGCAATCCCAGAATGCCCAGGTCAGGGGAATGGTGAGTTGATCTACTCACAATTCCCAGAGCAACACCTGGGCCTCTCATATCATTTCATACCTTTTCCAAGATGCAAAGACTTGTGATTTTGAAAAGTTCTCAAAATTTCTTGAATTATTTTTTCCCTTATGGATTGTATTGTGAATACTTCTATCGAAAAAGATAAGAAATACTGTTTTTCAAGCCAACATACTTTTTTCAGCTTCAAAGATACTTTTTTTCATTCTTTAGAGGTTGGCATATCTGTCTCTGTATTATTGATATGTTTGTTGTGTTGTGTCCGTTCACAGGGGAGCAGAAGGCAGGTGGAAAGTTTGACAGTGCCACCCCCTAGGAGGCCGACTGGTGCTGCAGCCTCAGCCAACAGTAACCCCAGCCATGGCGCACCCACATACAGCAGTGTCTTAGACACCACCCTGTTGGCCTCCAGCGCCACCCAGCCAGAGTCCCAGTACCTACTGTCAAGGTATACTCTCTCTCTCTCTCTCTCTCTCTCTCTGGCAAAAGAAGTGTGAGCCACACTATCTTTGAGAAATGATAACAATCTCTCCGCGTCCTCGCACGTTATATCTGCCCACTGGTTTTGTACACGGGGTGGAAGTGCGGGTTTCGCAAATTACTTGTTTGGTTTGCAAAGTATAACGTTGAAATTTCATATTTTTGAACAAAATTTGATGCTCTATCACCTCGAATGCTAAAGAATTTTATTCTTCCACATAATTTCAATTCGCCACTTCTCTTTTCGTCAATTTTAGAAACATTTCCCTTATATATGGAAGATGTTAACAAGACCTTCCCCATAAAGTACTAAAACGAGAGAATAACGCATTTCAGCCTTACAAATTGAATAAGATTTTTCATTTTTTGCTCGATTTAAAAAATTTAAAAAATATTGAACAGATAATTTATGCATTACTTTTGACTATTACATTAATTTCTTCGGCCCAAACCGTAATTTTAATGAGAAAACTGGAAATTCTGGAATCACATTTTTGAAAGTGTGGACCACATTTTACAAATTTCAACCCATTCAGAACACGAAAATTAATCTTAGAGGGTTGAGAATATAGTGGAAAGGGGTAGATATATCAAATATCTTCCAGAATCAGCTCTACTTGTTTCTTAAAACTCTTTAAATTTGTCGTAATATTTTTTTACTTTTTGTGTTTTTTGCATACTAATGTACACGAAAACTATTGGTAGGGTAGTGTGGGTCACCTTTTCAATTTAACTTTATGAACAAATGTTAAGCAAAATCAGTCAGAAAATGATTTGGATTCCATCTTTAGAGTCTATATTATGAAATTAATGACAAATTTCGATTAAATTTTCCACCTAATGCCTTGTTTGGGTAATACTTTTAGAGGTTGTTAAATGGGGGCAAGGGCGCCCTCATGGTTGAACCTTTGGATGGAAGTGTTTGCCTGACTTTCTGACTGTGAATGGAAGTATGGGACACTTTTTCACTTGGGTTTATTGAAGTATATTTTGTTAATGAGTATTTACCCTATTGTATGTGTCTTTTTGTATTTTAAATTAATGTGTGTAGTAGTTCACTGAAATATGCTCGCAGGGGTTATCATTAACGACTGTACATCAGCATCCCTAAAACCGGGTAAAAAGGGTATCTCTTTCGCCACCAGGCGGGTAACCGGAGTATTCCGTTTAGGGTATCATAAACGCCAAAAATAACAAAAAGGAGTATCAAATTCAATGTCTTAAGAAAAGTTTTGAAAATACATAATCGAAAAGGGTGGTAAATAGCGAGGGAGATTGGAATGCGGGTAAACAAAAAATTGCTTGGGGAAACTCACCTCTTGCCAAACTTCAGTTTGATTCCAGACCAAATCAAAGAAAATTGTTACAAAACTTTTATCTTCTATTATTTCCAAGGTTTTATTTTATCCTTGTTAATTTTTACACTTTGATTCTGAAGGAATATAAAGAGGTTCCTTTCCTCAATCATTTTTTAGTTGGCCTTATTTCTTAAGAGGGGGGGGGGGTGGATTTTAGAAAGTGTAAAATTACCCCTTGTTAAAGATCCCCGTTAGGGTGCTTTTATGAGGAAAGGGACGCGGATGTACAGTCGTCAATGATACATAACCGCGCCCCCCCCCCCCCCAATATTCTCTGAACATGTATGCATCAACACATGTGTAAACACACCCTAAGACACCCACACACACACACACACAAACACACACACACATACATGTACAACGATCTCAATTACACACCAAATTGGCTTCTTTTTGTACTGAAAGTCATAAATGCGTATCATTTCACACGTTTTAAAACAAGAGATGTAGACTTTATGACAACTTGAAAGTTTTTCATGTGATATGGTTAATCTAAGGAAATATTTTAGTCCATCACAACAGTTAATTTCTTAAACAAACAAAAAATGAACAACAAAGAAACTGTCGAAACTGAATCCGATTATCTTTCTTTTAAAGACAACTTTGACAATTATCCCCATTCAAGTACATGTATTAGACCGATTTGCTTAAGAAGAAATATGCACATGCATATATACACACACATACATACATAAAAACATACACGCACACAGAAATACAAACATGCCTGCATGAGATGTAAAATGTGACATTTGCAACGCAAGTTCCCTGTTTATTTACATTTTATGATCTATCGGGGAGGGAGGGGAGATGTGTAGTGCATGTAGGGAAATGTGGCTGATTAGGACATGAGGGTTCGATAGGGAGGTCGTGCAGTCAAAGAGGACAAGTATTGAACCCAAATCTGTTAACATCTATGAAAGAGGTCTTTTATTAATAACAACGTAAAAATCACAAATTACAATAGCATTTCATATAGGAGTTTACTTGAACTCACAACATTTCTACAGAGACACGTATCAGGCTTTTACCCTTAAGGTTGATTTTAATTATATCATAAGAGCTATTAATAAAACTTTCTATAAGTAGTGTCATCAATGGTAGATGATGTTAATAACACAAACTACTCACATATGCTATGGAAATCTCAGTGATACTGTTGCCTTGCACAATAGCAGACTTAGTTATGTGTATTACAAAGCGCACATAACATTGTCTGTTTGCAACGTAAAATTTGTAGTTCCCATTAACGTAATTGTCTCTAACAATTACATCCTTACATAAGATTCTAAGGTGTCCCTTTAATTGACATGTGTATCAAATGCTCATTTTCATAGGTATAATACCTTGTATCATATAATTTTCTTTTAAGCCTAAAATATATAAGTGTGTACTCGAAGAACTATAAAAAAGAATGTGCACTAAATGAGCTATATGAAGACATTTTCAAGTATTGCCCTCAACCTTTCCATGTAACTAAACAACTTCTGTTATATTACCAACTTTTTAGGGGCAGTATCAAATTAAACCGAAGCATAGCTGCATGTGACAACTTATATAAAGCGCTCTACCAAAAAAATCAGTTAAAGCTGTACATAAATGCATAAGTCAAGCAGGGAAGTGTTGCAGGGTAGGATATGATTAGGTGAGGGAAACGTGCATGTTTGTGTTATCTAACTTATGAAAAGTGCCTATTCTCTGTAACCTTCCCTTGATAATGGAACAGTACAAAAAATTGTGATCTCATGACTTGAATGCTATTTAAATGAACAGCCATTAAAAATACCTTACGTAGGCAGGTTAAAATTATGTGTTTAAACCTGTGGTAAAGAAAAAGCATACCTTATCAGTATAAAAAAACGTGCTTCACCTCCAATGATTCACAAATATGTTTAACTTTAAAGCTCTAAACCTCTACCACACTAATTAAAACTTCATATATCGGTGTCTACTACATGTATATTCTCTTACTTTCTTACTTCCTCTCCCACCCATCAATCTCTTAAACATAAAATACACTTAAATCATACGGAGAATTACTCTTCTTTACCACATTAATTCAACACTTTCACCTTATCTATGGAAGAAATATGTCATTGACTGTACCAAAACGTTTTTCTTATTTTTGACCTACCTACAAAATTTGAACTTGATTGAGGAATCTTTGCTGGAGTTATTGGTAAAAGTTTGTTTTTAGTTTTCAGTGCAAATTTCACACTGAGCGGATCTGGCCCATCATGGGGTACCCTTGAGCCATTTATGATCAAGATCCTTCCTGGAGTTCCTGAGATTTCACAGTAACCGTCAATGTTCTCACACTAGATGTGGGCTCATTGACGCCATGGTCGCCACTAGTTACATATCAGATTTCACCAGATCTCTGTAAAAGACCAATTCAACGTGCTTATCATTTATTTTGAATATATTATTTCCATTATAACGTAAGCTTTATTGACTTTTTACCTCGTTTACCTTAGACAGAACTGATCTAATTTCAAATCAGGTAGTGGCCACATCATGTGGTTCCCATGGGACAAGAGGGAATTAAATTTACTAGAGTTTTTTTCCAAATATGGTGGTAACAAGATCTTATTCCTTTTACCTTGACCTCTCACTCCTTCTCATATCTTCTTATTCATAACCCTCCTTGCAAGTTACAACACTACTGAGCATTCCTATCTGAAGTTGTAGTAATTTATATCTGCCAAAACATGCAACATTATTTTCATTATGTATCCAGTTGCCAGAAAGAGTTCTTTGTTCACAATACTGTACATATTTCTTACAAAACAAAACATCATGCAAGCCATATCATAATCATAATACTTTTCTCACTTGAATGGAGTAAAGGCACATTAGAGTGAAGTTTCTATACACCTGTAAATTTATTACTCTTAAACCATATTCTGAGAGGGAAGGGGGTCATCTATAATAATATCTCTCTTCTCCTATCTACATATTTTACATTTTTCCAAACACACTTCAGATATCAAGTTATTGAGATATGATTTCCTATAAATATGTTTTAATCTTATGAAACTTTTGGTACAAAAACTCTTTGTCTAATTTACCTAGGAACTATCGCAACTCTTTGCATTAACACAGCATTAAAAAAAGAATATTAAGCCTTAAAATTTAGTACTTATATTTGCAGTACCGCAAACATGTATGATTCTCACATTTTTATAAGAACATTACATGGCTAACTTAATGTACTTCAGTGCTACAGGGATGACAGGAAAGCATTCCTTGGGCTTCTTCCACTCTTGCATTTCCAGCGTCATTTAAGCCTCCCAAATGCATTCTCCACTACCATGCTGTTGGTAGTGAGCCATGATTTGAAGGGACCGGCTGGATGCCCGATGCGAAATACAGCTCTAGACTTCTACCCCGTTGATGATTTTGGACGTCTGCAGGTATATAAAAGGGGGATAAAAAGTAAATGATTACACATATTTTTTGAAGTCATGAATGATTTCCTTAATAACAGCATAAACTTGTTAAAATGTTTAAAATTAAACATGTCTTTATCCGCTGCTTATTCGTAAAAATCAAATTGACACTCATGATGAGTTTTATTTTTCAACACTAGTGAGGTTGCTTATGTAATTAATTGAAAGGCTATGACAATTTCTCTGCACAGTGCACTAAAGCTTTCTGCAACACTTGTCAATGGATGAATGCAAAATCAATAAACATTTTGACCTGTTTGCATCCCTCTTAAGTAAATGAAAAAACATGTATAAAAAGAGAACATGGGAGACAGACAGGAGACAAATGAGAAATACAAGCAAGAATAATAAGAAAACTGATTGGTAATAGGTAATGAAGAAGAAGAAACAGGAGAAGAGAAAAGGGAGATAAAGGGAAATGAATTGGGTTGGGGGAGGAAGAAGTTGTTCTGCAAAACTCATAATCTTACATACTCAAGCTTTTCAGTACAACAATAATCCAACGTAAACACACCTCTCTCGGGAAAAGGAAGCCACCTTGCTCATACTCTGCATATATGAAGATGTCGGAATTTGCCAGTACCCTAGAGTCGTGGTTTCTCCCTGGTCAACCAACGTAGATGTCAGTGAAGCTATGTCAAATGAGCAAGAGAGCAATAGAGTTAATAAAATATAAAATATACAAATGCAACATTCTGCCAGCCATGCCTCAGTTAATTTTTTGTGCATCAGTACCACATATCAGTAAAATGCTTCCAGAGAATTTTGTTTGTGTATGCCCTTGGGTTGCCTAACTTTTCCATGGCCACATGTCCAATAAATTGTCATAACTAGATGCATGATGAGAGAAGAAGGTACATTTGTACTTGGAGAGTTTTTCACACCATTTTATAAAACAAATGATGCACAGCCCTGTTTTGTGGATCAGTGGAATTGGATACACTAGTTTTACGTTGGAAACAAAGTAAAACCCACTCTCCGCACTCGTGGGGTTAAATGATTCCAAAGTGTAAGTTGGGCATCCAATCTGCAGTACATCATTTTTAAAAAAGTCATCTGCGATTAATATTTTTTACTTATTCTACTTTTGAAAACTACAGTTCTAAAGTATTGTTTTTCATTTGATACTTACACTGATCCAAAAGTTATGATGGAATGGCATCTGTATTTTATTTTTACTTAATTGATAATGTTAAAATATCTTACCAAAAGTTGTGGTCTACAACAGCCTGCAGAATGAAGGAATGCCATCCCTTCCGGTTGAAATAGTCGTTAGGGTTATCATGAGGAGCGATGATTGCAATGTGGGTGCCATCTATTGCTCCAGCCATTTGTGGGAAGCCCCTGTCTGCAAATCCTCGGATGGTCTCTTGCAGTCATCCACCAGCTGGCAAAGAGAGCTTGTAAGAAAAGAGGAAGAATGAAATAGTCTAAATGAGGGTTGCAGTTGTAAAGACTAAATGAACTACAGAAACTTGGAGTTCCATTGTGCCATTACTATGGTCATATTCTTCTTTGATTCTATGATACCATGAATGTATAAATCATACAGTAAACATTTTGAGATATTTTGTCTAACCTGGTGACGGCAGAAAAGTTTTCCTTTGACTACTACCTATAATCATTTTAATTTCTACCCCTCACCTATTGTTACAATTTTATTGTTTCTATCATTTTTTGTTATCTTTTCGATTAGTTCCACAATATATGAATAACAATCATTTCAATATTGTGGTGAAGGGATTATTACTTAACACATACCAATTTGATTAAACAATCAAATCTAGTTGTAACAGGAAAACAATTTACATTTGAGCTGACAATCTGATGAAATTGAAAAAATAGAACTGAATTACCTCAGTAGGAGCTCCTTTATAGCCTTGTTCACCTCCCCCACAAGGTAGTGTAATGTGGATTTCCAGATGTCAAAGAGGACAGCAATTGTCCTATACTCGGTAGGTGTGGCATACCACCAGATATCTGCAGCCAGCCGTTGTCGATGGGCGATAGACAGTCCAAAGTTGGTCACCTGTCTCTCAAGACCTTGCCTGAGCTTGGTTGCCAGGAACTAAAAAGTCGGTTGTCATCTGAATATGTGAAGTTCTCTAGCACCTGTGTAAATACATGGACAAAAGGAAAAGATATGTTTGACTCGTCATATTAACTAGTGATTAGAGTAGGTGAAAATGCAGGCCATACCATATTTATCGATATCGATCAAAACTTTCTGGGCGAACCGATCGTATCTTCTCCCGATCAATAGTAAGTCTACGTAGCCATTGACATTGTGTACAATTTGCTTTAAAGCAAAATCAGCAGTAGAGCTATGTTTTTAAAATATTTAATGTTGTCAGGGCTTAAATAGAGGAATTCATTCATTACTCAAACTATCTTGATTGTACAAGAACATATTGCAACCAAAAAGCACGGCAACAGCGAATGAGTCGTACGCCTGCAGTACATGTAGTAACATGTAGTCAGGACTAGGGATGCCTATGTGTCACTAGATGGCGCTTCGCATATACTTTTTCGTGAATCATGGTGAAAACAACAATGTTTCGTTATGAGGATCAATTCAAAGCAAGAGCAGTGTCAAGAATAAATACTGAGCTTCTATTTGGCTTTTGATTTATAATGTTTTACAAAGGCGCAGTTGTGCCGCAAAAGAGTTTTATGAGCCCATGTTTAGATCTATGAATATGCGGTGTTGATCAATTTTTATGAAATTCCGGAGGGGGCAACGACAATCGTCACGAAATTCTAAGCCTGGCTTGTCGGCTGCTATGATACTGATAGCCCCACTGCCTCAGCTACCATGCCGGGCCGCCTTACTGGCTAAACCCAAACCGCTCGGATCGGCGCTACAGCTGACCGCGATGCGTGGCTTGCGGACACAGCGTCCCGCTCACGCACTATACTATATGGGAACATGTACAGGCCGTGCTGCGCCGTTCGCATGCGCCCACCGCACGCTCACAGTTAAGTCCAATTGCTGATATGCATGTATGCCTGACGTAACAATAGGCTGGCTGATCCCGTGCGGATTCAGCAGCCCACCGGAATGTACGCTAAGCGAGTACCGGCAGAGCGTTAATTAATATTAGTAATTACATGAATTTTGTGTACAGTGTAGCGGCATTATCTGTGACTCTGAGACGATGCTAAAATCTTGTCAAATGAGCCCACGGCAGAGCCGTTCGCATGCGCTCATCGCCCGCTCGCAGTTAAATCCGATTGCTAATATGCATGTATGCCTGACCTAACAATAGGCTGGCTGATCCCGTGGGGATTGAGCAACCCACCGGAATATATGCTAAGCGAGTACCTGCAGAGCGTTAATTAATATTAGTAATTACGTACGCGAATTTTGTATACAGTGTATAGCGGCATTATCTGTGAGTCAGAGACAATGCACAAATCTTGTTTAAATAAATACTTCTCTTGTTATTTTGCCAAAATCAATAATTTCTATGGATTATCAATAGTGCAGACAAGCATATATGGTGAACATTTGTATTATAAAGTTGTTAAATACTTTGTGGGCATCCCAGCTGTTAGGACTCTGTATGTAGTTCCTATACTGACATTGACAGTGCAGTGTATTACATTGGCGAACACTTTGGCACTTTTTGTTTTTAAATCTCGTATCATAAAACCTCACACACCTTTTGAAACTTTCTTCAGATTGTAGACATTCATATGTATGCTTATGGTTGCCCGTAACCAACTGAAAAGAAGAATTGAAGTGAGTTTAAGCCAAATTACTGCATCACAAATCTAACTTTCTATCCGGCCGAAACTTCGGGGTCACAATACGGTGGTATGAGGGGGCTCTATGATTTGTACAGCTGCATTACTGCGTTGACGAAGAAAACCTGTGTGGTTTATCACGCTGTCAATAATGGCCAGTGAACCAGCTTAAATGTTGTAGAAATCATTTAAACAGTTAATCACAGGCACTCAAGCACTTCTCGTTCATCTATTTTTTAAATGAGTAAGGTTTACATTTCGAAATAGGTTCTTAAACTTACATGTTTCTTGACAGGGTTACTAACAACACGGCCACACTTTTTGTTGCTGTTCATTATTGCTGAAACAGCCGACCAGACTGGTATAGACTACTGTACCGTATAGCTATGGTATCCGTAACACCACAATTTAGTTATGATATCGAGCTACTGAAATACATATGCAAAATACATAAAGCAAAAACAACAACAACCACAACCCTAGTCTTGCGCATCAGGCTTAATTAATGGCCATATAATCAATTGTAAGCAGCAGGCTTTGTGACACGGAAAGTTGCAATAGCAAGTTGCAATCAGTTGCAATAGATAGCAACTCACTCTTTGTGATACAGGACCCTGGCTACTCTTGCACATTTGTTGGAGCATGTTTGTGATGGGATAGGATGTTTTTGTAGTTATAATTTTGCCATTGGAAAGACTTCCCTAGACTTAGTTATGGCCAAGCCACCTAATCTAGTAATCGATTCAAGAATACAAGCTCAACCCCCCCCCCCAAAAAAAATAATAATAATAATAAATAGATAAGTTTAAGATAAAATATAATACATTTTGCCTTAGTATATAGACTTTTTCTGCTGACGAAATAAAGCCCAATTTCAGAGTCAGACGAAGTAGTGTTACTGTTAATGCAGTGTTAAGACTCTACATCTAGTTGATTCCAGCTTCTTCTTTTTTAGATCTGAAAGTTAGGTTGCTGGGCCAAAAGGAATTCTTCCCTTGACGTTTATTGCTTGTAAGCTCAGTAAAGTAAAGTTAATATGTTCATTCAGTCATTCAGTTCGCAATTGCGCCGCATCTGCTGGGCTTACTGCAACCATGCAGCCCGCTCGTGCAGTGAGCCTGAGCAGGAAGCAGTCCCGGGGCTACTGCTGGGCTAGCTTGGGGCTACTGCTGGGCTAACTTGTGCCTAGCGCAGAACCATGGCTGCATAATCGCGCAGCTAGGTGTAGCATGCATAAAAAAATAAAAGTCTGAACTTAAACTTTAAAAAAAGCTTCTTCTTCTGTAATAATCTTCAAAGGGCTCTGCAGCCTATCTCGGAGATAAAGCACTCAAACAATGCACAAGGTTATGATAATGATATGATAATTTCAATCTACTTACCAGCAGAGGATCAGACAACATGGCTTCAATGTCGCCGTCAGCCATTTTTTAAATTTGAGTGATAAGAAACAGCTTGAGACCCAGCTAGGCCTAGAACTGGAGGGCATTTCATGACCATGCATGTCTTGCCCTCATGTACAGGACGTACCGCAAAAGCGCACTTTGCGCATGCGTACTTAGACACCGAGACTGGTAAATATACACATTTCACATAAGATTTGGGCCCTGACTTCCCCTGAGTTTGAGCCAAATGACCCACACTTGAGGGGTAGGAGTGTGGGCCCATGGATTTTGGCTTAAACTTCGCAATTATGACCCACACTCTCTAAATCTGGCACACACTTTTGACCCACACTCCGGCAAATTGGCAAAGACTTCTAAATCCCTCTCTCTCTCTCTCTCTCTCTCTCTCTCTCTCTCTCTCTCTCATTCTCTCTCTCTCTCTCTCTCTCTCTCTCTCTCTCTCTCTCTCTTTCCATCTCCATCTCTTTCTCTCTCTCTCTTTCCATCTCCATCTCTTTCTGTCTATGTCTCTCTGCCTATATCTCTGCCTATCACTTTGCCTTTCACGCTGTTATCTCTGTCTCTCTGCCTATCTCTCTGTCCCTCTCCATTTCTCTGTCATCTCTCTGTCTTTCCGTCGCTCTATCTCTTTCTGCTTTCTCTCTTTACCTTTCTGTTCTGACTGTCTATGTTTCTGTCTCTCGTTTTGTCCCTCTTACTGTCTGACTTTTTTTTCTGTCCTCTACTCTCTATATTTATGTCGACATACCAGTGTATGTTTGTAGCATTTAATTAACTGGTTGTTGTTTTTATTTGTAGTATTTCATATACCAATATTTGTATGTGATTTCCTTAACTGTTTGTTGTTTGTTGGTAGCATTTCCTGTACAGGGATTTGTTTGTAGCATTGAATGTATTTCTTTGTTTTCGTGTAGGATAAACGAGCCTTCCCTGTCCGAGACAGACCTGCAGGTGAGCGAGGTGGAGCATGCCGATCGCAGCTTGTTCCTACAAGACCTCATCCTCTCGACCCTCAACGACTCCGACGACTCCGACAAGGACTCGGACTCGGCCAGCCCCGAGGGCGTCCTAGCAGGCAGCCCTGCTGAGGACTCTGCCGCCAGGATAGCCTCCCAAACCCTCCTCAAGTTAGGCTCTTTACATTTGAAAGAGAAGGAGGGGCCCGCATAGCACACAGCCTACTCACCTCTCTCTTTATTCCTCTCCATCCCTCCTCCCTCTTACTCTCTCTCTCTCTCTTTATCTCTCTCTCTCTCGAACTCTGTGTGTTTTTGTTGATGATTTATTGTGACAAGATGAGAAAGATACCAACTTACCAGTGCATTCTTGTATATTGTATTGAATATTTGATGACTATAACTATTATGATAATCTGAGAAGTAGAGATTTGGCGTAGCGTTACCAAATGGGCAGCTAGGAATGGGCTTTGTCAGGGGGCTAAACCAAGCTAGGGCTGAGAGTTTTGCAATATATTATTTTATACTCCCACACAAAAAAAATCAAAATATGCTATAAGAAGGTCAATGCTTCGCCGCACACAAAGCACATGTTAAAATGTTGAACTATTGTGTTCTTTGTTTTGTTTCGTGCTGATTTCTAAAGATGGATGATGCAGAATTAAACCTTAGACCAAAGTTAATGCTAAACATGACATTGCTCAGCGTGAGACTGATCCGTGTACGTAATGCAATGTGCTCTGTCTCTCCTTCTACTTGTTTATGCTTTTGTCTTTCTCTGTAATT
Source organism: Arbacia lixula (assembly GCA_963669155.1). NCBI lineage: Eukaryota > Metazoa > Echinodermata > Echinoidea > Arbacioida > Arbaciidae > Arbacia > Arbacia lixula. The sequence goes on from OZ022584.1 coordinate 20,943,519, forward strand.
ACATGTATGAGAGTCGCAAGACTTCAAATCAGCAGCCAAACTTAGAATTCTGCACTAACATGCACCTAGTATTATGTTTTACATGCATTTTGCAATTCAATAGACATTTTGTGCAGATTTCTCTGTAGCTGAACTTTAATAGGTGTCCTACAAATTGGATTATCTAGGAATGATTCATTCCAACATAAAAAAAATGGGAGGCACAAAATATGGAGGCCACATTTGTAAGCTTGCGAGGGTAGAATCAACGTTTTGAAATGATATTCTCAGAACCAACTCTCTAACTGTTGAGGTAAAGCAAGCTTAGCTGTACACAACACATGAAGTCATTTCAAGATATATTGGGATTGGATCGATGCTGGATCAATATGCGTTGGAAAACATACTAACATTTATTGACATGGAAGATTGCCCAGATACGTGATTTTTGGCTCAAATATGTTTCAAATGCATCTCATATGTGTGTTTCAAAACAACACATTTGTACGCATTGAAAAGCACAGCTACCTCTCTAAAAAGTTATCACAATAACCGATGAAAATATTAATTCTAGGCTAAAAGAGTTAATTAACATGGCCATAGCCCGTTGATCGCATTTTGGAACCAAAAAATGTTGAAAAAGATCTTGATCATTAGAGGGAAAGTAAAGTGGCTTTGGATTTGCTGTACTGGTATTCCCAAACCAAAAGCTAAACTTGCTTTGCCTTTCTTCTCATTGCTCCCAGAATAAATTCTTCTTGACGTACCGAAAGAAATGTTTACCTGACTCCACCAATGTCATTTGAATAGAGCTATTCTAACCTACCGGGTTAACCCTCCCATTACCATTAGCTTGAAGATATGTAGTAAGTCATTGGGCATTTCAAAGCCTGGTAATGTTAAGGTTACTCTCTCATTATGATTGGCCTATAGGTATGTAGTAATTCGGTGGGCATTCCAAAGCTTGGTGGCTAGCTGGCGTATCAAGATCTATTAAAATGCTTTCAGTGGCAAAAGCAGCCACAAAATGATGTGGTCTGCTAGTATACCAACAGTGCAGAGCTTCAGCATGCATCAAAGTTGTAAGTCATCAACTCAGACGTGTACTGTTAAATATATATCATATATCTAAATAATGTTAGTGTTTGTGTTTTGAGAACCAAACAGCAATGCCTTGAAGAGGGGTGAATTGAATTGAAACTTACGGTAATTAAATTGATTGAATGTGGATATACGCATATATATATTTGTAAGATGCACCTTCGAGCTATGTGTAGGAATCTGATAAAGTACTTTTCATGAGTTAATTGATTAATCTAACTAAAACAGATGTATGAACTCCTAAAGGAGTATGTATTTTCAATGGACACTGTGTATAACATGTACGTAAAAAAAGCAGTAAAATATAGTGCAAAGTACAAATCAGATGTGAGTTTTATGCTTGAATTCTGTACATACTCCAAGACATATTCCAGTGTCTTCAGGAATTGTGATTTATGAGAGACATTTTGTGTGTTGCCTAGGTTATCACTGTGTATCATACACAGCATGAATGGTTTCTTTTGCAAGGCAGATGTGTCAAAATATTCAACTAAATTCATAGAGAGATATGTTCTCAATTAAAAATGATTATTTCTGCATACAGATTCTGGTTGATTATACCATGTATACCGCCCAATCATCGCAATCGGTAGGACTGGATGGTTTAAAGAATGCTTCATTTTTAGTCACAAGTTGATTAAAGATTACCATGGAAAATATACAACTTCCTGTGATATTTGTTTCCTTGTTCCATGTTTAAAAAGAATGTCATCATAAATTAACAGGCTATATAGGTTCACAAAACGATCAGACATGAACACATTTTAAAATAAAGAAAAGGTTATCTGCAACCGTACATACATGTATGGTATTTTATGGCAATTGTATTAACAAGGTCAGTACAAGTTAGTCCTGATCAGACAAGTGGAGAAGTCAAACCGTCAAGTTGAAGTGAATCAATGGACAAACAGAGAATCAAATATGTAAAAAAAAAAACACCATCAAATTACAAGGTATAATTTTGATAATTTTAGTCACTAGCCCTAAAATTGTATATTGCCAACGTTATGTTATCCAAATGGTGATGTACTAGTGGTGTCTTGCTCATGCATTGCGTACAAAGTTGTGAAGAAACTCTGTACAGTTCTGTTGTGTAACAAATGTTACTCTGATCAATATTTTATGTCAAGTGGATTTCACACAGCAAGATTGTGGGGCTAATGAGTATGATGATCCAAAATTCTTCACATTTTTTTATTTTGAGACCCTGAATGTTTCTTAACAGGAGCGCATGGTATTCAAAACATGTCAGATATCAGCTTCTTTAAAAGTATACTATTAAGTTGGAGCTCTGGTAATCCTTCAGCTGTGTAAAGTATTCTTGAAACTGTACTTAGGCTTAATATATGCTTTAACAATTAACAATTTAAGTTAGTACTGCTGCCATTCTGAAAACGAGATTAGAGTCAGTTTAGTGAACGGTGCAAACTTGGACTGCCTTAGCCCAAGGACTGAGATAGATTGAATCCGGAGTTAGTCCACTTTCAAGAACACCAGTGTTTGCATTTTGAAAAAAAACTGTTAGTGCTTTACCTTGTGTCTGTTGTGAGTTTGTGGCCTTTCTCTAAGAGTAAAAACAAACAATTTTACATCATTCTTTCATTGCAGAGGGCAGAACTTGAAATACTCATCATTATTTTCCCAAACAGTTTGACCTAAGTAAAAGGCAATGAAAGGGAAAATTAGCGCATACTGTAAACCATAATGATGGAGAAACCTGAAAAACGCTAGATAACTTTTGTTTTCTCCCTCTCAATTGTTGGCCAATATATTGTGCAAAAGTGCTGTATCCCTGTGTCCCCTTCCCCTTCTCACTAGTGCCTATGATTTCATGTTGCTGGAGGTTTTGTGTGCAAACTAGGACCCAATGCAGCCTGCTGTTAAACAGTTGAAAGGCAAGGTGTCGATTGTATCTACAGAATATTACTGATAACATGTATGGTATTTAAACACGCATTATTATATAACAAGAAACAAGACATAAATCAGAGATCTGTATTAGGTATTTATGATCTTGTATAATTTTATTTTTGATGATGTAATATTGTAGGATGTTTGTGTGGCAAGGGTGTAGATCTGTCGTATGACTCTGTTTCAGGAGTCCCACATGATGCTTGCTACCATCATCTGCCGATGCCAGGATGTTCAGTGGGATCACATATTGCAGTGAAGACACAACCCACTCCACGGAGTTCCAAAAGCATTCATACTGGAATCTTATGGCACACATTGGCATGGTTTGACTTACATTTAGGAATACCGCAATCCATAGGATTAACTATGGCACTCTTCCTTCATAATATGGTAGCTTGAAAGAGCAGTGCTATGTGCAATTGAGTCCACTCTATACGATCTAGGCGATAGTTGCAGCACTTCCACAATACTATGGACTGTGATCTGCTATGATTGCTTGGCTAGTGAGGAGGGTTTAGGGAGCAAAGAACTCCTTTTATCAATTGTGCAAGTTTCCTCAAATTGTTGCCAATCTACTTCATTGCTTTCATACAATAAACTTGTCTTTTAGGTTTTATTGCCAGTTAATCAAAAGGTTATCAAGGGCACCACAATTTTTATGTTCTATTAGAAGTTTCTCTTCAGTGACATAAAGAGGTGTTTTTGAATTAAGGTTGAATCCAAGAGTTATTGGGCATATATACACCACAAAATGTCTCTTCTTTGTCAAGTTTCTGTAAAAAAGAAATAATAAATCTGCTTCATCATCACTTTCAAGGAGATAAAAGTGATGTTTTTTTCAGTGACAAATTATTGGAAAGTAATCTAGCATATTGTCATGTAGGCTTATACTCAAGGTTTTGTTAAAAAAACAAAAGTTTGTTGATGACAATTTCTATGTGTCAATTACAAGAGTAAAGTGATTACATGTTCTCAGTGACTGATAATTGAAAACAAGTGAATTTATTGTGACATAAAAACCTATTTTTTTTAAAGGTTATGTTGAAAATGAGTCTGTTGATGGTAACATTCAATGGCAACACTTTCAGGAGTTCAAACTTTCTTATCATCTGATGCCTATTTCAGTGATGAATTGAGTCAGAGTGTATCATGTTATATATCTATTTTGTTATCAAGCTTCAGTTCAAAAGTGATTTTTTTGTGTTCTCAAGTCAATACTAAAGCTGATAACGGTCATCTACTTCTTTGTTCTCTCTGCTATTTGTCCATTTTTTTTACTGGATGTGTCTAGTTTAGATGAGGTAGGACAGGCCATTGCATCATGTGACCTGCGTTGGTCGCTTGGCGAGATTCTCATTATTACCATCCAATGTCAGCTGTACTGTATACATGGAAATCCGTGTCCCATTGTTCACTGCATTAAATAGATATGTTATAAAAGATATGAAATTTCAAAAACTAAACCGGCAAGTCGTGCGTTGTCATTTTTCATTGCTTGTTGTATCCGTTGTTGGGTGTACCAATGATTCTCTTAACAGAAACAAAGATGAACTGCATGATAGTGATGAGTGATTTAAAGATGGCCCGTCCCTTTTACAAACATCTGCAAACTACATGAAAGTTTGCACATATTTAGCACATATCTTTGGGATACCAACTGTGAAGTTTTAAGGTCAAAGGTACAATGTATCACTTCCGTAGAATATATGAAAATCCAACTAGTTTCCACCGAGATTTGACTGTTTTCGTGGTAAGAAAAAAGATGTTCGATTAATTATCAAAGATTATTTCCTCAACACCGAATATTATGCTTTGTCGATTCCAGGGAAAGGTTATATAGCCACTCTCTCAAATGATGACAAAGTCGGGGAACTTTCCGAATTAGGTCTGCAAAAGGGACGGGCTACCTTTAAAGAATCTGGGCCCTGTATCACAAAGAGTGAGTTGCTATCCCAAGCAACTTAGCAAATCAATTGTAAAGCTGCTATCTATAGCACCTAATCGTATCACAAATTAACACTGTTATCTATTGCAAGTACAAGTCCATGCATGATTTTGCAATCTATCGTATAGTTACAATTGATCCACACAAGCTACGATCAATATCAATTGCAAGTTTCAATCAATATGGATCATAGGTTCTTTGTGATAAAGATTTATGCTCGATATCAATCGCACAATCAATCGTAGCTCTTTGTGACGCGGGCCCCTGGTTTTACACTCAACACCTCAATAAGATCTCCCCAAAACACTTATGGGGCTAGTTGGAACTACACTTGTACATGGTAGTAGATGAAGGAGCATTTCACATTCAGCTAAAAAGACACATGAAAGACAAATTGACAGGATATAGATTATACTTTTTAATGTTTATGCACATATTTGATACAGTTAAGGTTTATATACTTTATTATAAAGCTGGGCACAAATGTATTCACAAATAAAATTTAAGGAAAAACTTTCTTGCCGATGTTGGAGTGGGGGGGGGGACAGATCATCGGGGGGTGGGGGCGGGGGAGAGTGGAGTTGATGTATCTGTATGTGTGTATGCATGTCCTGGGGGTATGTGTGTACATAAGGTGTGAATGGGGAGAGGGTACACCATACATTTTCAAAAGCCAGTGACTACTCGCGTAGGTGTCTTGATATACACAGCATGTATTTATATTCATTAAGCTTTATCATTGGTGGTCCGTTAAATTTCCACAGTATGTTAAGAATCATATATTAAAACAATACACTATAATTTCTTCAAAATGAATTCAATGTACTTTAAAATTTCTTTTATACTCCACTCAAACTTAAAAGAGTGTTCTCCAGTGGTTTCATTTGTTGTACACATACCATATAGAATGTGTTGCCTCTTGCCTTTTGACATACAGTGACTGCTAACAAATATGAAATGTTCAAAGTACCTGTCCACAGAAGCAGTTTGCCGAGCTGCTTACCATATTGCTTATCATATTGGATTAATGACACAAATTCTACACTTTGGCCAAGCAGTGCATCAGTAGGTCATTCCACCTTCAATTCTCAGACCAAGTCCCTCGCTTTGCCCATTGCTCGGCCCAGAATGGACTACTAGCACCCTGGAGCCAGGAAACGGCAGCGGCAAACCGTTCTTGTTTGAACAAAGTTAACAAATGCATTTGGAGAGAAGGATCAGTTCTCCAGGAAAAAGACATTTACGTCTCTGGAAACATCTGCCACAGAGAGTGGTGTTTGATAAGATTCTATTTGTACTAACAGTGCAGAAATACGATGGTGGCTGGTAAACCCGTTGCTCATGGTTAGACCTTCTGGCTTTGTAAACCTTGGGCCAGTTATAATGTCAACATTCGCCATTGAACTGCAGTAACCAAAGGGGTGTGGCTTAAATGCGCCTATAAGCAATTTGAAGTTTATTCATAGCCCGTTGTCTATGATCCATACAGCAGATTATGCAAGAGACGTACTGCTCAATATCTGAGTGGTAAAAAGCCAGCCCACAAATACATGGGCTCAATTAAGAACAGGTGAAGAGTCAACTCTTCATGTCTGCCACAGACACGGGGTGGGTGGGGGGGGGTTGTGGAGCGTGCTGAACAGAAGTTGGTTTCCATGCTGCATATCAACTGTAATGGCACATCTCACTGCTATTCATTGGAGACACAGCTATGGACTATCGAGGTGCAGGTTCCAGGATCAAAACGACACCATCCATACAAGTGACCTGCTACTCTCACATGTTGTAAATGACGGGCATCTGGCGCCCTCATTGCCAGTCATCTGCTTCATCACATTGGCTCGCTCTGCCCAAGTTGTGTGAGTTGCCGTGACAATGCGTCCTTGAGTGTTCCGCAATATGGTAAATGGTTGTGTCCGACAGTGTTTTTGTTCAACACTTTTTCTACAGTTCTGGTTTGATATGACTTCCTCAAACCATCACTTTTTTCCCGTATATTTGAAACTCTTGAGAGGATCTTCATCTGCTTTCCTCTGCAAAGCCAGCAAGTGGCAAAGAGAGATAGGAAGAGAAGATAGTAGGAAAGGAGATAAAAACAAAAGAAATGTTAATCTTGAGAAGTCTGAAAATGAAAGAAATCGCCTCATCAAAAACTTCACTCCACAACATGCATAGCTGCAGATAGCAACAATATCTGAAACTGTACCTGTTAGTTGCTAGGACAGATACAATTGACTAAAGTTACGGTTTGTGAAAACCTAAAATACATGCAAATGTATACGTGTATACTGTTGTTTTCGCAGTCAAGCACATGTTTGTGAAATTCACAATCATGAAAACACTGCGAAATATAAAGCGAATACAGTACCAGACAGCATGTTAAACACACAATGTTGGAATAACCCATAACCGTAAACTTCATAGCCAGGAACGGCTGGAGACTGACCTTCATCTTGGCGATGCGTGACTCTCGTTTCTGGTTGATGGTTGACGAGGGCCTGTGGTATGGCTTCCTTCTGCTGCTAGACGGGATGGTGCCTCGGAGAGCCTTGGGAACTGAAATCAATCCATTGAAATTGGTCAAATTGGATTGTAACAATTTGGACAATTTGGGGCATTTTTTGACTAAATTTGGCAAAGTTCATTGGCCTTTCAGGATTATTTCAAATTAGGAATGAGACATTAAAAACATATATTACAAGGTTCGAAGACTCTTTACTTAATTTCACACATTTTTTTCAATCAGATGTAATCTTGTACCTGAAAAGTGTATTGCATGGTTTATCAAACCAATGTCAGGAAAAGAACATTTAGAACACCACTTTTTGCCTTAACCTTACATGTTTGACAGAGAGAATGTCAGGGAGAGCCTGGAGAAGATAAAATAACTAGCCCTTTCCTTATCCATGAAATTATCCCGAAGGTACAATTGCGTCTTCATCGGACCAAAACAAGCAGATAGTGCTCCATTTTGCCCACAAACGTTGCTGCTGCTGTTGCATAATGCAGTACAGTGCCTGCTGCTGGATGTTGTGCATAGCAAGCTTGCACACTCCGGCTACATTTCAGGCTTATGAAGACGGTCCAAACACTACCTCACTAATTTGCTATCTAGCCCAAGATTTGTTGGGAAGATTTCCTGACAAATTGAAAAACCTGCTTCTTAGCCACTTGGAGCCGATGACACCAGCCCTGCTGACTCACCCAGGTAGTCCGGGACATTCTTGAGGTCGGAGTGGACCTTGGCCGGGTGTAGAACCTTGTCGTGTCTCAGCAGCTGTAGATCCCGCGGGTTGTCCTCAAAGAACGCCTTCAGCTTCTTAGAGTTGAAGACCTCCGTCTTGATCTCCTTCACCCTCGCCTCCCGCACCGCCACCCGGGTCACCGCACGCATTGCATCCTGGGAAGGGTGGCAGATGGTTTCAATGCAATAACTCTCGCTCATTAATCTATTGATTTATTACTTCTTTGTTTATCTTTTTTAATATTCTTTTATAGATTTGTAAGTAGGTTATACGCCTCTGTGCTCCAGAATAGTAGAACAAGATCAAAACAAGTATGTTGCCCTAAAATTCATCACATACTTTTGTTTAAGATCAAATAGTTTTTATTACCACTTCAAAATATTTTAATGTTCATGACTTACTTTGGCACGATACCTGAATCCTTCAATCTCTGACATCTTGAACTGGTATGGCTTGATCAGGGGCGTTCCATCATCTAGAAAAAAAAAAACATACCTGATATGTCAGAATCAGAATCTGCTGTAAAGTTTGATGGTTCTCTCATACGTATGACCACTTTGGAAAGAATTATCAGACTACACTGTAGAGCATCAAGTATAGCAGAAACTTAAAAGACCGCTAAACAAATTTGACAGGGCACAATGAACACATCATTTCCACTTGCGAGGCCACTGCAAGTCACATGGCATCATGATCAGCAGCTGTTAACTGGCACAGTGTCTGATGCAAGATCATTTCTTGAGGTGGGATCAAGTTACTGTATATGGCACAAATTTCACAGGGTTTTTATTTTTGTGAATTTCGCGAATATCCACTATTTGCGAATTTAACAACACACGAAATTATGAGTATGACGTGCTCAAGCACATGTACTACTAGTACTAGTACTCAACGCTCACAAATTTAAACACTCGCGAAACTGTTGAGAAGTCTTGATTTGCGAAAAATTAGCCTTGCGTAATATATGGCATATCCAGAACTGTGATTCTGGAATGATTGGCCAGGATAAAGCTCCTTGTGAACCAATAAGTTTTGGTTAACCTATGACCTCTGATGGATGTAACACAAATCTAACAACATTCATCTTCTTACGTCTTAATTTCTGCATTATTTTACATCAGCAAAAAATGACACAGGGCTCAGGTAGATTTAGCACCCACAAGCCAAAAGAGATCCCCTGAGGAAAACAAATTGCGTATTTAGAAAAATAATCTCTATAGGTACAATGCACAGCATGTTTCTTTCATGATATAAGGCCCAAACAAATGATCTTGTAATTGAATTTTTCCTGTAATCACTATTCTGATGTATAATGCTCTTTTATAGAATGAGAATGAAAACTTGATGCAATGCAACCCAATTCCTCCTCCTGTCCATCAACTCACCTCCCATAAGGTCTTGCTCCACCTCTGCCAAGACGTCCAGCTCCGTATCATCCACAAGGGAGAGGGCGGTGCCCATCTTCTCCCCTCGTGCCGTCCTGTAAGCACGGATACAAGTGTTGTTTATTAGTGAGTTGCTCTTGACACAATGGTGAGCTCACTTTAACCTAGTAACCACTCTCCCCAAGTTTCCATTGTTTGTCAAGAACTACTTTGTGAAAACTCTCCATTCATTCACACTTTTGCAGAAAATTATTCTTCAAGATTTACCTTGCCACATGCAACCCTGGTAATAACAGGCTTTGAAATTCCCCGGGAGCATTACAGTTAACCTCATTGCAGAGGTTACTGGCCCCAAAGAGTTTTATCATATAAATAAACTGTCAGTTGGTTCCTGGCTACATAAATAGAACAATATACAGTGCATAAATGGACGAGATGATAGGTCATCATACAAAATGGTGCAGCAATAGCATGTGCAGTACATGTCTGACCCCTTGACCTGTCCGGACACACAATGGTCATACAAAGAATTCCGCAATCCAGAGAATATCTTTATATTTGAATTTTGTGAATATCGATATCAGCAATAAAATCTATTATCACTCTACAGAAATATGAAGCAAGGAATGGTATGCATATCTGCAATTCAGCATACAACATTTCATACATTGTAATAATGATGAGTGATAATGCGTAGTTCCTATATGCACAGGCACTGCATACAGAGGGTATGCATACACACAAGAGGAAATTTCATGCTTTTGAAGCATTCTGTAACCGTTTCAGTACCATAGGTGCATAAAAAAGGGGATGGTGTCAATGGGCTTTTCCTGGATTGGTATTGAGAGGTTTTAAGGACCCACCTGCCCACTCTGTGGATGTAGGACTTCAGGGAGGCTGGGAAGTCAAAGTTGATCACATTGCAGACGTTCTGGAAGTCGATTCCTCGAGAGACCCCGTACTCCTTGTCCTTCTTATGCTTCCCCCTGAAACGAGAAATGGCAGAATATGGATTTATTTATTCAGGTTTATCAATTACTGATCAGCAGTCCAGGCTGGAAGGATCTGCTCACAATAACAATATTGGAAATACAAACTCATAAACCGTCAATGACAATCACACTATTATACAGCGCTACAATCTACCAATGTAACACTACATATTTCTAAATCAAATCAAGTTCTATGATCAAAGTAAATTCATTATACCTTCACATCTTTAAAAATATTTCGTGCTGACAAAGTAAACAGCTAAATGTGAGTACATGGGGAGTCCCTTCTAACATACATTTGAATCCCTGCAAATTAGTTGGAAAGATCTGGAGATAACATTTCTGTTGCAACTTACTTATGTCCCTTCTTCTTTGTCTCTGGCTCATCTGGTACCGGGTTGCCATGGAGACTAGACTCCTCCGATGCCACGATGATGTCATAGAGGCCGGTATTGAACTGGTTGACAATGTGACAGCGTGAGTTAACGGGCAGCTCTGAGTTAAGCACGCAGACCGGCACAGAGAACTGCTCCAGAAACAACTTCAACCTGCAACATAAATACAATTGGATATCGATTATCAGGCCACGTCAGGACCGGCGGCCGTCCGGAAAATCGATATGGCCGGATAAGAGAGATATGTTAAAATAGGCACTTTTTAGTATGTTATTGCAGAGGTATACATGTGTTACATGTTACCAATTAACCAGCATTATGATTATCTTCCTCACAATACACAGAAGAGAAACATAAATCGCTCAAAAAATCTCAATAAAATACGATCTTACTTCGATACAATCATGACGATCAGAGTGCACTTGTCTCCATCACACTCGATCGTACACCTCGGGGGTACGATCATATCAAAAGCATTCACATGCGTTCATCATTTGATTTAAATACAACCGTGTGTTGCTGCCCTCTACGTTCAAAAATGAAACAGAACGATATCCAACATGGTGGAAAGGCGAGAGTCGTTGACTGATCAAAACTATGTCCCCCATAACACCCAGATTATCGAAACATTTTCGTTCAACCGTAAAATAATGCTGATGATGTGGAAAGGTGAGGATGTTTTCATGTTAAATGTGTTTGTCAAAATATTTTTGGTGCCCCGATGGATCCAATAAGAATGGATTCTAATGCATTGTTGGTACAGTGGAAGATAAAAACTTTGAAAAAACATGAAAAAATCAGTGAGTCAGTGTCAGGTTAACAGAGATGGCCGTATAATCGAGGTCGAACTGTAGATAGATAGAGATGTTTGGCAAACACCACACAATACAATGGGATGGGGAGATTGATGGGGTGACAATCACACTCCCCCAAAAAACAACAAATTAAACAAAAGTACATATACATTATCCAACAGAACACAAATTACAAATGCATGAAGTCCATCAATGTGACAACTTGATATGATTTCATATAAATCTGATATAAATACATAACTAATAACTGCATTGATAAATGGTGTTGTACTCATTTTTACATGATGGTAACCTCAATAATATTATCCCATAATCTCTGATCTCCTTTAAAGGGCATTGCGATCCTCTCCAATTTGTATACAGATACATGTACTTCATATATAAATTTCCAGAATTTCCATTTTTACGTCATACCTGTAACACCTATCTATCGAGTTGACAAATACAATTGTTTTGCCTCGAATCAGCTTGAGTTTAAGCAGAGTGTAGATAAGCAGGAATTTATCTTCTTCCAGGCATCGGATCTGGTACTGGCTTAGGCGGTCTGCTTCGGGGAGCTGGGACTCGGCTAGTTTCAGAATCACCTGGTTTTACCCACAACCCACAAATACAGGAAAGAATACAAAGAGAAATTAGAGAATATCTAGTTGGAAATACAGCATATTACCCTTCAATGAAACAAGCACTCACATCTCTGGACTGAATTGGCAAACAATTTAAATCAGCTCATTATAATCAAATCTGCTATATAAACATCATTCCAAGGGAAACGGACAAAGCAGACGGGTGGACTTTACATGAAGGTGCATAGGCAAACTGCTTTGAAGGGATTAAAATTATAGTGGTCTGTATAAACAGGCTTGACTGCGTAAAGCCCTTCCGTGCTGTTACACATGTGTTTGAAAAATCAGATGAGAAATAGATTATAAGAAAGATTGATGCATTGCGTACAAAGACAATGGCAAGTCTGCGTAATGTAATGCATGTGTTCAGCTTTTACATGCTAGCAGCATACCCCTAGTATTAAGCAAATTAATGTATACGTAGAAAATAAGTCATCAGTCATGATTGATTGATTGATTGATTGATTGATTAGTTTAATTTCAGATTTAGTAAAAAAAAAAACATAAAAACTTATTTACAAAGTTCATATATATGTAAATAACGTAAAGCAAGTTTCTAAAATGGACAATACATGAATTTAAGACCATTGGCAAGAAGATTGCTCACAATCACCTTTTTGTCTTCCCAGTACAGTATATTCCCTTTAAGGGTAATATTAATGTGACTTACCGGGTTGTGCAGAACCAACTTCTTGAGGGCTTTGACGTCCTCGCTTAGCGTGGCTGACATCAGGATGGCTTGGTAGATTTGTGGAAAGTGGGTCAACAGGGCCCTCGTGTCCTCCTCATGGCCGAAGGAGAAGACCAGGTCAGCCTCGTCAATGACCAGGACCTCGAGGGAGTCTTTGAGGGTTAGGTTCTTGGCCCGGATGTGGGCCAGGACTCTGCTGGGGGTCCCCAGGAGGATGTCTGGTCTCTCACGAAGCAGGGGTCTGCAAAGGAAAAGGCAACAACATTAAAAGAAAAAAGCAAAATTGAATTAATTACTCTGGTGCGATAACTGCCTAGGCAATATCATGCAGCACTAGTGCATTACACTACAGCTCAAAGGAATTGGCATAGGGAAAGGGAAAGGGAAGAAAGGGAAGGAGCCGCAGCTTTAAACTGTGGTATATTTTGTCCAGTTCAGCATGAAACATGATGCTTTAGCCTAAAAAGCACCATGTAATGCAAATTTGAGTTGTTGTTAATTGGAATAATTTATCTGGCTCACCCACCAATGCAGATAAATCTGGTACATTGAACTGACAACATGTTGTTTAGCCTGCCTATATCCATGAATATTTACACCTAAAGGACCATGTTACAATGGGATCATAAGCTTGTGTCTGTTCATACTGAATTCTTACACGAAACTAAGTATCGTTACCTTTGTGCAGCTAGGTCCACTTGACTTGAAATATCTGCACATGTGATCTCTTTGGAGCAACACTTGCTGATCTCCTGGATGTTCTTGAAGGCTTGGGCGCATAGTTCTCGTGAAGGTACTAAGATCAATGCCCTGGTAGCCTGCTCTCTAGCAGTCTGAAATGAAGATTAATGTTTACAGTACACAAAGTTAAATACAATAAATAACTATTATGTAGGCAATTCAAGAGATGATGAAGGAAAGAGAAAGGGGGGAGGGTCATAAAACGAGATTTACCTTTTAGTTACTTCCAAAGAATGAAGATATAATAATGTAATGTAAACAACATAAATATTCAACATTGAATGAAGAATGCCATTAAACAAAAACCAACAATGAAATGATAAACATCGAAAGTTTGAGAATGAAAATTGCAATACTGATAATCACAAGAACTTTTACAGTTATGCGCAATCCATTTTTACTCTTTGAATGTGTGTAATGTAGAGAAACCATCCATTTATCTTTAACAAGGCCCTGATGCTTGCCTGTTTTGATGCTAGAATCTTCTGCACCACTGGAATAGCGTAGGCTGCAGTCTTGCCTGAACCAGTCCTTGCTCGTGCTAGAATATCCTTCCCCTCCAGGGCAAGAGGTATGGCCTTCTCTTGGATCAGTGTCGGGCTGGACCAATTCAGCCTCGCAAGGGCCTTGTACGGGAAGAATTCATATAAAAAGGAAATAAATTAGAGGAAATCCATCAAATACTTTCCAGACAGTTTCAATATTTGACAAACAATCATTCATGTGAATTACACATAAATGAAGGCTAGCACAACCATCCACATTGACAAATAACTGTTAGCTTAGATAAAAAAAAAAATCAATCTATGTTTTGAAGTTGGATTTGGTGAGATTGCATCTTGTTCCTCTAGACGCGGTAACATAGAGACTGATGGCTAACCTTTCACTCTGGGTAGTGAACCAATCACTTGCTGCAGTCCAAGTGAAATGAAGAAAAACAGGCAATAATTTTATTGTGCAACTTCTTTAACAACCCCAAATCAAACTATTTCTGATTTAGAAAATTTACATTCAAATAAAAGTTGAACTTGAAGTAAATTTCCAAATAGAAATATAAAGACCAAGGACATGTTTCTTGACCCGATTACAACTCTAAGCTGAGCTCTAAATCTGATATTTACATTGTAGCACCTGAGGTAATTTTTGAAGCTATTACATGTACAACTCTAACCTCTAATCTAAATGCTGGACATGCTCGGACCCTGTCGCTGCGTGTCGCATCTACATTGTATTGTTCCCGATTGGATCAGATGATTCTTGAGAACAATAGTGACTTATGGAAAGCTGAGTTGTGTAATTAGGGCCGTGAAAGGTGAATTAATTTGCATTCTGCATTTGTCAAACTTCGCTAATCATTAAAGCGGCTGTGGCAGGGAAAAGGTTTTTGGATGCTCTACATCACAAATTCATGAGAAAAAAAATAAATGAATCTTTTTAATGTTGAGTACCAGTCAAACATTCTGTAGATCACAAAGCTAGTCTAAGCACGCCAACATTTTAACATCATTTAAATATTGAAAACTCACTAGTAATCACTTATTTATTTTAAAATGATTAATTCTACATTTGATTGAGATATTTTATCTGTTGTGAAAATTAACACATGCATTTGATAAACTCTTTTACAATATTCAGACATTCATTTTAAGAATGGCATGTTTGCCTAAACTAGCATTAACATGGTATCTTTCACAACATGACCATGACATGACCAAAATGGAAAATTTAAGAACTTCAGAAGAATTGATATCATATCACAGCAATCTGTATCAAAATTATTTTAAAAATTGTTTATACCTCAATAATCTACATTTTAAACAATACTTTGCCCCATATTTAACACAATTATCAATATTTCAACCTGATATTTTATCAATTATTGTGGAGTTTCGTGAGAGAGGCTATCATATCAAGAATGACAAGATTCGAGTAAAATCTGAAAAATCTGTCTGCTATCGATACACAAGATGTCAATGTTATACGAGTACGACTTCGCATTCTCTTCGAGAAACAGCTTAGTATCATTAGGACTAGCCTGAGTTCTAAGTCAGATTTCACTGGTAATTCTAATGCAGAAACAGGTCCCAAAAGGACACCCACATGCACATTCTATGTCAATGCAAATGAAACATCTTGAGAACTTACACATATATCAACATGTGGGATCATGTTGTTTTTATGTGGCATGGACAGGGGAAAGAATTTAATGAAAACAGAATTCCACATATAGTTTCATGGACGTAACACACTAAATCAAGGAGTTTTGGTACCAGTTGACAAAAGAGGACAAGTAAGTGTGCTGATTACCTTCAATATGCGGTCATCAAGGCCCATTTCGTGAAAACTCACACTTTCCGTTTCACTCGTGGAGGCTGCCATGTTGATTGTATGCGCATGCGCTGTAAGCAGCGTGAGTCACCAACGTTGCCAGAAGTGGCATAATTATTGCTTTCTGGCATAATTTGGACCCTTTTCGCATAATTCATTGTGCCGCCATAATTTTGGCATAATTAAACTTTTTAAAGCAAATAATCTGGAATAATACGAGTTTCTTTAACATTATTTTGATAGAAAATATATCCTTTTTTTCACCACTAATTAGTATCCCTGTATAGAGGGACACTAGCATAGAGTTATGGTCCTACTCTGCTAAGTTCCAAACTCTGAGGCGGATTGAACTACATGTGGTAAATAATGAACACAAATCATGAACAGTGTTCATAAATGCTCTTTACTAAATGTATGACATTATGCTATGCACTGCCTTAGGGAGAATCTCTATAACAACCAAAGAAAACTCAGGATATATTCTCATGAATATAGACCTTGTTTTAAATGCATGACATATTTTATGCAATTCCTATTCGGAAGAAGAAGCATATAAGACCAAAGAAAACTCAGGAGATGTTCTCAGATGGGCCTTGCTTTGCATTTTATGTTTTGAAATAAAACAAATTCCTTTCTTGACTTTTATACCCAAATCATTATGTTGTCTTAAATGTTGTTAAATTGGTTATGAAATATTATATGCAATGCCTTAGAATAAGAAAATACAATTCATGATGTGTTATCATGCAGTTGGGCCTTGTTTTATCTTAAATGTTTTGTACTCGCTTTTGATCACAAAATCACGATGCTACTGATTGATGTACCTGTAATTTATAGAAATAATTCATTGAACTTATTTACAATTCTTCAACGCTCGTTACTGAAAAGACTCACACATGCGATAACTTCTTTATTCAATTTCCTTACATCGTACAATATGCTATGCTTTAGGAAGAAGCTGTATAATAACCCGAAACAACTCTGGTTGTGTTCAGGTGGGCCTTGTGTTATATTAGCTGTTTGCAATAAAACAAATGCCTTGATTTTGGGCCAGAATCCTTGCCTTTTATTCCAAATTCACTATGTTACTGACTGATATATATGTGCTAAATAATGTCCCAGGGGCCCTAATATGTTATTTTTTGTACTTCTTTTTGAAAACGCATGGCCAGACTTGAAAACAAATTCATAGGAATCAATCGTTAAAATGTGGGTTCACAAGTGGAAAGGGGCCGGGGGATAGCCCCCCACCCTATGGGCAATTTTCTCTTATTTTCATTTTTTTTCTCAATGAAAACTTGATATGAATCATCCTTATGTAATAGGGAACTTAAGTTGTTAAACTTGGGGTACACAAGTGGCAAGGCCGGGCCGGGAAGGGGGGGGGGGGGGGTATCCCCCAAAACGCCCCAGGGGAAACTTTCTCTCATTTTCTAAAAAAAATAAAAATGTTTTTCCCAAGAATAAATAACTGTATTAACCACTTTATAGGAATCATCCTTAGGTAATAAGGACCTTAAGTTGTTGAAATAGGGGTACATAAATGGCAAGGGGCCGGGAGAGGATAACCCCCCCAGACTGCCTCCAGGGGGAAACTTTTTCTGAAGAATCATCCTTATGGGAACTTAAGTTTTTAAAATGGTTGAGTGTGTGCGCGTGCGCGTGTATTGTGTGTGTGTATGTATGTGTTTCTCTTTAGTCATGTTACTTCAATTAAGTTGGGTATTTAGTTCAGTTCTGTTTGGAATTATGTTCGCATTCATCTCATCAGTAAGTATCTTACTCTGATCACCTTCATTCCTTTCCTATTCAGATGTGCTCGTTTATTCCATCCCCACACCTGGCTCTTTTGTTGAACATTCTTGATTACATAATCGCCCAGATCATTTACTCCTTCTTGCTTTTATTGGTTGATTTGTTAAATAGGGTTCCTACATTTTGATAGCCTGCTCCATTCCTTTTATTTATATTGGTTCTTTTTTTATAGTTAATTTGAATATGCAAATGTACTTTATGTTAATTATGTTCATGCTAGGAAATCTTGCAGCGAGCAAAGAACCCCAGAATAAATAAGTGCACCTCAGGCATGTCAGGACTTCAAGTCTGCAAGACGTGTTCCATCATGCAGTGCAAATGAATGAACAACTAGATGGCCAAAAATCTTGTAATCTACTGCTTACCGGGCAAGAAAATTAATCTTAGGCATGTATTTACACCTAGTACATGTAGTAGTAGTAACAGCGTGATCCATCCTGTAAATGGTTGAAAAACGCGAGTCGGACAAAAATCTTGGAACCAGCTGGATTTGAACATGCAATCTACTGTATACAAGATGGAGCATTGGAATTACTTCAGAAAGCCCTTTCATTCAAACGTATGGAAATAGTTCTTTAATTGTCATGTGGTCATTGTGGTTGTATTAGAAAAAAACAGTCTAGAAATAAGATTAATAATATTCTTTGATGGCGGGTAGGGTGGATGAGGACAATGATTGCGGGTGTAATAGTTAAGGAGACATGGGTGGGAGAGAGGTGGAACTAGGTATGAAACGAGGGTATCTCGATAAATGGGAATGAATTGTGGATGCAGGAAGAGCATTCAGGGGAGGACGTCCAAAGGAAAGGCGGCAGAGGGAGAAAACAAACCAGATGAGAGATGAGGGGATCAATGAAAATACACTAAATGCGTCACATAGGGGAGGGAGAGATGTGGGGAGGATAAAGTCAGTAGTAAAAAGGGTAGATGGGGGGTAGAGAGAATAAAAGAGAGAGAGAGAGAGATTATAAGAGAGAGAGAGAGAGGGAGAGGGAGAGAGAGAGAGAGAGAGAGAGAGAGAGAGAGGGAGAGAGAGAGAGAGAGGGAGGGAGGGAGAGAGAGAGAGAGAGAGAGAGAGAGAGAGAGAGAGAGAGAGAGGGGGGGGGGGGAGAGAGAGAGAGTGGGGGGGGGGCGCATGGTAAAGTCGTAGTGAGGTTGCTTTTAAATATACACAAATCTCTTCGGGATATCAGGATTGACAAGAACAAATGTCTGTAAGTGCTGTTTCCATCCGATTTCTCTGAATGCACCAAAAATCATAATTATTTGTCGTACCACCATGCTATCGTTCACTTCATCATTATCATGACTAGATGTACCTAAGATAATGTCCATTTTTCAGTGCCTTAACTTTGTTTATCTGCTTATAAACATGTTCTTTATGATTTATTCTAAGCTAATGTTTGATAGGTTATTTCTTCTGAAGTTTTATTTTGTATCCTGATAATGTATCTGTTTCATCATACAAGTTGTAAAATTCCGACTCGCAATTAACATAATCATGACATTATGATAAATTATTGTTCATACTTTAACTCTTGAAACGAATTAAACTGAATGAAAATTAGACTTAATGCATATGTTGTCCTGATTACAGTATCAAAACTATTGTGTGTGTCAGCACACAATTTACCGGAAAATATCCAAATTTTAAAGTAATTTTGTACGCGTACGACGACGCAGTTCAATTTCACAGTCACATTGCAGATATAAGGCGTACACGGGTGCATGGATTATAAACAATGAATGTTATATACCCCTCGTGAAAAGAATCCTCCCCATTGTTGAGTAAATACTACAATCAAAGTCCTATCGTACGCATAGATATCACTGGCTTCTCTCGAGGTGGTGCATTGTTATACCAGAGAGGTGGCAGAGACACCTCTCTGGTTATCAGTTGAACATGCAAAGATAATGTATAGACATTTTGCTTGAAGTAATTGGAAATTCAGTCTATGCAATTGGTTTGTATTCGCAACTTGATTCATGTTTTATTGCTTGCATTCGTCGATGTTATATACGCATATGGTATATCCCCAGTATACGGACGATCGTGCTTTAAGTCACAATGACATCACCCTCTCGCGCTTTTTCAAGAAAACAATTCGTATTGTGTTTCACACAATTAAACAAGTATAAAGTTTGTTTGTATGTTCAATGTTAGATATTTTTTATCATTTTTTTTCATGTGAACAAAATTTCCATATTTGTATTTTTAAATGGACCAAATAAATACTGTACAATTTACAATTTAAAAAACACACAAACACACAAAATAACAATATTCATAATACGATGTGTACAGTTTTTTTTGCACTTTAATCAAGTTTCTCTTTCGCCGCTTCGCTCGCTCGCAAACAGGATTAACGCCGCAAAAAAGGCGCAAAACCGGTGTGACTGTAACAATGATGATCAGATTATGTGCTCTCATCCTACAATGATCTTCGACAGAAATTAAGAGTTCCATAAACATCGTTACTGTCATTGTTGGTACATAAAACATGCCATTTTATGACATGTCAAATTCCTAAGATAATAGCTATGATTGAATCAATTTGTTTACAAGATTTTACGAACAATCAATATATTATATATCTCGATCCTCTGAGAGGCCTTCGAAATAACGCCACCAGCTACTGAGCGACTGCATACTAGTAATAAATCAAACTCACACATATCAGTGGTTTACTGCAACCAGCCCGCTCACGCTGCGCGGGAGCAGTCTTGGGGCTAATCAGTGGTCAACAAAAAGTAATGTCATTATCTCATTAAGATGAATACTGTCTCTAAATTTAGAGCACAAACAAGAACTGACACCCCCTTCCCACGTAATGTCATGATCACTAACACAATCAATTGCAAATTTGACAAAACGAATTCTGATTGGTTACTGGTCAGTCTTTTGAACAAAGAGCGCATGTAAGTTATTGTAACAATGGTGTTGTTTGGACATGCTATTTTGCAATTGATTGCATATCTTTTATGTTACGGGGCCCTGAATGTTGGTGACATGACTTCCGTCTACATCATCTGGCAATACATATGCTCCTCCACCGGAGAAGTTCATTATCTTTCTGGGGCAAATCGTGAGCATCGAACGATTCTCCTCAAATATCAATTACCGGTATACACATAAAAAAACAATAAGCGTGGCTTGTTTGTCATATATTACAGGAAGCAATATATGAGATACTATGCTTACTTATGTTTGAATAGGCAAATAGCGAACTATCAAAAGACAACTGTGAGCAGCAGGTGCAATCTATTCCGCTGCACATGAAATTCTGTATCATACAAGATATGTATTTTCAGCATTATGCTTGCTCGAGCATGTGGAATGCTGTCATTGTACATTGCACATACACCACTAACCTTTGGCGAGCCAGATGATCCGTTGCTCTATGCGATTGGTGTGTACTACAAGAGGGAAAAAAAATGACACATCCCTTGCAACGAGTGAAATAGGGGTGAACCCTGTGTGAGCTCAAAGGACATTTGGTCTGTGTGATTTGTGAGTACTGCTTTTGATGCCACAATGGCACATACCGGTACTGAGTAAACATGAATGTACATTGACTTCACTACACATCAACAAAGCTGCATTGTGATTAAGCCGTTTTCGTAATGCATTCACAATTTTCCCATAACTGCCTAGTGACTTGTTATTACACTCACCTGTATTTCATGATGCAGTTTCCATAAACCATTTTCGTTATGTATGCAAATTTTAATCAAGTAGTTCAAACAATACGTTACTAACAGGAGCCCCAAAGCTTGTCTGAGGTTTGTCCAGTAGCAATAACTAATAGATTCAAAGTGCATTCCATCCATTCAATCTGAATGACTAGATACAGTTGAATGCAATAACGTGTTACAACTCAGTTAGGATGAAAGTTGTGAATACATTACGAAAACGGTCAATCAATGGAACGCACTTTGAATATACAAGTTGTTGCTACTCTGACAAACCTCTGACAAGCATCGGGTTACCATTAGTAACGTATTGTTTGAACGACGTGAATAAAATTTGCATACATAATGAAAATGGTCTATTGGGATAAAAAGTTCATTTAACAGTGCACAAGGTTTGATCCATGGACCATACTCATGAAATCTTGCTAAGCATGGCAAGTTCAATACTGAATAGTGCATTCTGCTATGTACATGCATGTTAAGCAAGTAACATTTCATGAGTATATGCTCTACTGCACATTCACATTGAGAAAAATGTCAAGATACTCAAGAAAAATACTGATATGTTCACAGACAATGGTGAACAAATCACCCCAGTAGAAGCTGGTACAATGGAAAATATCTTTTTAAATATATATCAAAATGGTTCCAATTGAAAATAACACATTTTCATGCAAATTAAAGTGACAATAAACAGGGTATCCCTCAATAAGTTACACTCTTTAAACTGTACCTAGAATTCTCCCAGAATGCATTAGTAAGTCCATAATCTGTTTTCACTATGGTTTGTCAATAGACTAAAACAAAGGACAGTATCAGTGACATGTTTATTGCTTTATTGAATTCTCCTAAGTCAATACTAGGAAAGGACCAATTTATTGCCTGTACTTACAAACATTATTACATGTACCAAAGCACATTATTTTCTGCAATGATACCATAGTTACGGTAAGTATGTTAGTACACACTCCACTGGTTTTAGAGATACATGAACTGTAGCAGTATTGGTACATGTGTAAATAATATTTAAGAAACAGCATTACAACTGTGTATTACAAGCATTTATTTGGCTCATGCATACATTGCATTAACAGACGTACTTAATCACATCTGCATTTGAGAAACTTCTGCCCCTGTGCAGTTATTGTGTTGTTGTTTTTTTGTGCGACTCAACTGAAATAAATGAACAAACACACAGTCAACACATGAGAAGGGTGGAAATATCCTTAAGAAATGCGATCCACGAATTATCCTCAACACCTATGCACAAGAAGTTTGCATCCTGAAAAATGTTAGTACATGTTTAAGTTTCATGTATGTCTCATACGTTATTCTAGTAATAATAAAGTACAAGTTATAAGCAGTAAATTCTCAGTATTGGCATTAAAATGCTTTCCATTATTTTGGTGATTTATGGTACTGATAATTATCTGAAGATGTTACAACAAAAGGTACAAAAAATGGAATGTATTTCTTAAATTTGCAATGAGCTACACGTAGCAGCAATTTAAAACATTTAAATTTAACATTATATTGCACTATGCATCAAAACATGTCCAAGTCGTGTATCAAGAAAGGGAACATAATTCTCTAATGACAATTTTTCTACAAATTTGTCAAAGGTGCTGTCAGAGGGTTTTGCATTTCGGTAGTAATTACCAGTAAAATAAACAACTCCATTGTCAGAAAGTATTTTTGGTCAATTAAAGCATTTTCATCTCTCATAATTTTCATCGATTCAGCATTTACATCATTTTCATATATAAAACAATCTAGTTCATGAGCATAATGTGCTGAAGTATGGAAAACTAAACATGCATAAGAGTACGATAGAAGTACACAGGGCAAATACAGAAATGTGCACTGTAAGAAAATAAAAAGGGCTGAGTACTTATTTTTCAAACAGCACACTTACGTGCAGATTAAAGACATCACACTTCAGTGGAGTCAGACACGAGGGTTCCCTGCACCTCCATGCTGTATTTTTTAACTTACATTTCTGGAATCCTCGGAAGGTCCACTTAATTAATTTTGATAATCCCAAGAAAATATGTTGTCCCATTAGCTTTGTTTGGCAGCCATCTTGGATTGGTACGAAAATCATGCAACAACAAAACCTTATAAGCCAACATCATATCGAGACAAATGGATCCACTTTTGAAGTCAATGAAGACATACTGGTAATTGTTCAGTTGTCAATATCCTAGTATTCTATGGATTCCCAAAATATAAGTTCAAAAGGTATATCATGGGGGTGCATGGAAACCCAACCTTCAGACCAGACTACTTGCAGTGCAAAGCTACTTGGGAATTGTGACGTGCACCCAGTGCCTGAAGACCAGCGTCTCGTCATCCTTGGCTTCAGAGCACTGCGGATCCTTAAGGTAGTTCAAGATAGTGTCCCTCAGGCTCTCGGGTGCTGTCTTCCTAAAATCCTTGGAGTGGGTGAGGAAGTCTAGAAGATGGTTGCCCTCCTGCGAGGTGTCGTCCTTGAAGATGGCCGTGCCCTGGATGTAGCGGGTGATCTGCTGGGCGGAGTACTTCAGCCCCACCTCGTCTAGGGCTTCACCCAGCTGGCCGTCCGTCAGGAGCAGCCGGCGCATGTCAGGCACCACTTCGTTCATCTTCCGGTGGACCTTGATGATGGTGGAATCCCCTGGTGGTCAGAAATGGAGAGGCAACAATCTATAACCCGTACTTTACTGAGCCCGCTGGCTTTTCTCCACTCAGATACTGAGCCGAGTAACTCTTGCATAATCTGCTGAATGGAGAATTCATAACACGCCATGAATAAATTTCAAATTTTTCCTAGAGTGCAATTGAGCAACACCCCATCGATTACTGCACTTACACGGCAAATTTTAACATCTTACGTGGATCATGGTTCTCGAAGCCCGAAAATGTAACCATGACAAGGAGCTAATAATCTAGAGAAACTGCAGTCATCACTTAATGGGATTAATACCACTGCAATCAGAACTCTTGCCAGGATTGATTTTATGCATGCCAGGCACCACCTCGTTCAGCTACCAGTGGACTTTGATGATGGTGGAATACCTTCATGGGGAGACATGGAGAGGCAAACTGCTTCAACAAACTAGAGAAACTAGAACCATCACTTAACCCCCTTGTTACTACTGGCATGGAGATGTGTAGTCTGTCAATGAGGTTTTCAAAGCCTGGTACTGAGAGAGTTAATTTGTTCCAGGATGTCAGGAATCTCTGATCGTAACTATTTCATAAAGGGGTCTGACTGCAGAAGTCTAATTTCTTCTCCAGCTCAAATGAGAAGAGAGAGTAATGAAGGTACTAAGACCAGTCTTATGAGTGCTAGACTCAGTTTGGATTAGAAATGTGCCAACAGCTTGGAAGGGAGGATAGGCATAATCTGATTATGTTTAAAAATAAATTTGCAGGTCAAAATAATTCAATTATGTAAAATCTTTGAAAAAATGGAAGAAGATACTGTATTAGAACTTCTCTCCCATTAATAGAACTAGAAACTGACTTAAACACTTAACCTGCCACTGTCGCAGTTTTGCGACTAAGGGGTAACATGCCGCCGTCGCAAATTAGCGACCAAACTGTAATAGAGGAAACTGTAATAGAGAAAACCTCTGGCACAGAGGGGTTTTACCCCCAGCAAGCTAAGAGTTAAACAAAATCATAGGATGATTTTGAGGAGGTTTGGGGCAGATCATCAATGCCTATACCTTACAGGCCAGAGATCGTAGTGAGCAATCGTCCGCTCCATGGTATGTGCATTCCATGGGAGCAATACCCGTATCGCTCCCTGAGAGGGACAATACGATATGAATGTCCAAACATCAACAAGGATAGTTTTTCACTTTTCCTGAAGATGTTTGTGAAGCCATGACTGTGAGATTTCATACACGTTATTGTTAGGGTATACTGCCAATTCCCACCAAGTTTCAAAACTGTTTCAAATGGGACACCCTGTCTTTGAGCACACGTAACTCACTTGAGAGGATGATGATAAAGAGAAGCCCGCCCTCTTCCAGCATATCGTGCAACCTCTGCAGCGTCTGCTTCAGATCGGATGCGTAGTATACGACATGCACGGCGGTGATGAGATGGAATTTCTCTGAGGGCGCCGCGCCTCCTTGGAAGACACCGTCCAGGTAATCGTCGGACGTCTGGAGCTTCCAGGAGAAGGTGGACCCCTTGAGAGCGTCTCCCTTCTCCTGGATGAGGGCCTTGAAGAGGTCAACCTGGGCCTCTGACGGCTCCACAACGGTGTTGTCAATGCGGGGGAAATGAGGGTGAAGCTTTTCCAGCATGGCGCAATCAACGTTACCTGCATAAAGCAATGAAAGATGAGGAGGGACTTGTTTATCGGGTGGCATTGAGAACCAAGAATGGCGTATTATACCCCTTTCAGTACATCATGATTTTTTTGTCTGCATCAGGGCCGCGCTTAAATAGTCCGCACCCAGCGATAAAAATTGCTTTCAGTAACTATAGCAGAGCCGCACCACTTTTACGATCACCCATTCAAAAACTCATGCACATAAGGGTAAAGTGTCATGGTAACTCATCGTTTCGTCGCTCACTTCTTTTCTCTCCTTCGACCGTCCGAGGAATTTTGGCCGGGGCCTGGTGCTGGTATCATTCATAAACTCTTTGGTCGGTCCATGGTGCCCTGGTGCTGATCAAAGCAGCACCAAAGTGCTTTACATGTATGACGTGTCCATAGGTTGTCTTTTTTTCCACAAGAGTTAAAAATGCCCACTGTTACAACAAAATGTAAAAATGTGTTTCATTTACAGGGAAATACCCGAACTCAACCTTTACCCTCACTTCACCGCTAATAAAGCAAGAGGACATGAGTATGCCACATGCCATTATCACTAAGAGTGACTTCAGTGTTTGCTCAGTAATTTAATCTCCCACCTTGCATTCCAGATACAAAGAAAGGTCATGTGCAGCAGAACTGTAATTGATAAACAGTATTGGTTTACATTGCGATAAGCTTCGAGCAAGGGCTACTGAGACTTTCAGCTGAGAGCACAAAAAAATCTCAAGAATCAGAAATCTTGCAGCTTGATAAAAAAAGTACCAGTACTCATGAGAAAAACTCCATTAGAAATCACAAAAAGAACGAGACATACTTGTGGACAAGTATAAGGTGGTCTGTATTGTCAAATGCGTGCACAGACATGGGATGGTAATGCACAGTGACACCATGGACCTTCCACGGTGACACCATCTATTCATAAGAAATCAAAGGCAACGCAAACGAAAGCTCATAGCGCATCTACAACATACTAACATTGCAAAGATTTGCCTAAATGGTCATATATACATGTATGTGTAAACAACATGTAAGTAATAGTCATGTAAGATGAAGGGGTGAGAGGAAAAAAAGGGAAAGAAAATCTCAAAGAGAATGACAGAGTGAGGGATAGAACAGAAGAAGGTGGCAAAATAAACATTGCAAAAGAAATAGAAAAATTTACCCTACCCACTCCAATAATCAAACCGGGGGCCTCGAGTTCTTAGAGCAGCGCCTTACCCATTGAGCCACAAATCTTCCCATTCACTTAACACATGCAAGTACAGCTGGGGCTAGAATGATTTATAGAAGTAGATATTCAAGCTGAAATTCGGCCATGATCCCGACATCTGATTGATAAATGGAGGCGGCGACCCCAAAAGCTAGAAGACTCAGCTACAACATACTAAATTACAGAGTAAAAGGTCCAAACATACAGCTCCTAAAAGATCGTCATGTCAATTCATGACTTCAAATAAGTGACTCTCCCATTGACATTAATGCCTATAATCAAATTTACACCTTGAAGACGTGTTAAAAATGAAGGCAACCCTACCATAGAACAATGTCTTAGGCACAACATACTGAAATTTGGGAGAAAATTGATCAAGAATTACATGTACTGAGATACGCAAAAACAAGTAAAAAAGTTTGTGACGTCATACATGAAAATTCATTTTTTTATTCATATGGCAATATGATGACGTCATGATGTACTTAACAGTAAAATGACACATGAAATCACATCTACTTTTCATACTCTTTCTGAATATTAAAAAAAAAATGGGGGTCACCAGCCATTCTGAGGAGCTATGGCTGATCGAAGACAGTCACGGTTTTTGCAATATTTACACACAAAAGCGTATTGACAGATGCGCAGACTTTCAACTTTGACGTACCCGCACTACCTTGTTATTGCAGGGGGCTGTTTTTGCCCCCCCCCCCCCCCCCCCCCCCCCCCCCCCCCCCCGGGCTGGATAGGGTTAAAGAATACTAAATAAATACATTAAACACAGCCTGGTAAAGCTTGTGTTATGCTCAATGCACCCTGCTGACTTAAACATGTCAGTGGAATCACAAACTTCAGGAAACTGTACATTTTCTTTAGGGTTGGGCTGTATGTACACTTCATTCGAATTCGGTCAAAAAAAAATGATGTACATGTATACTGTGTAATGTACACATTACATTACTGCTAAAAATTTTATATACTCACATTATTTGAGTATTGTGTGTTCACTTGTGAATTTTGTCTTCTTCAAAAGCAGGTCCCCCCCCCTCCCCCCCCCCCCCCAAAAAAAAGGAGACATTGAACAAGATGTGCATTCATGGCACCATAAACCCATAAAAGAATTTCAACAATTTTTCAATATAAAAAAATTAAACACAAGCTATGGTTGATTTAGCAAAATAAAGCCATTGCAACCAACTAAAAAACTCTTGCAAGAGCTTACTAAATACACAAGATGATTTAGAGAGCTCGTACGATGACATCTGGCTTGCAATATAGCCCCAGCAGATATTATCTAGTTTCTAATTCTTCCCTTTCAATTAGGCTTCTGCCTAACACCCGGCCCTATAAAATAAGCCAGCTGAATGACCCCTCTCCACACCCCTACGACTCCCTCCCTCTCCCTGAATGGTCTGACCCTTTACCTGCAATGCTGCCTAGAATAAGCCAGCTGAATCACCCCTCTCCACACCCCTACAACTCCCTTCCTCTCCCTGAATGGTCTGACCCTTTACCTGCAATGCTGCCTAGAATAAGCCAGCTGAATGACCCCTCTCCCCACACCCTACAACTCCCTCCCTCTCCCTGAATGGTCTGACCCTTTACCTGCAATGCTGCCTAGAATAAGCCAGCTGTATGACCCCTCTCCCCACACCCTACAACTCCCTCCCTCTCCCTGAATGGTCTGACCCTTTACCTGCAATGCTGCCTAGAATAAGCCAGCTGAATCACCCCTCTCCCCACACCCTACAACTCCCTCCCTCTCCCTGAATGGTCTGACCCTTTACCTGCACCGCTCCCTAGAATAAGCCAGCTGAATCACCCCTCTCCCCACACCCTACGACTCCCTCCCTCTCCCTGAATGGTCTGACCCTTTACCTGCACCGCTCCCTAGAATAAGCCAGCTGAATCACCCCTCTCCCCACACCCTACGACTCCCTCCCTCTCCCTGAATGGTCTGACCCTTTACCTGCACCGCTCCCTAGAATAAGCCAGCTGAATCACCCCTCTCCCCACACCCTACGACTCCCTCCCTCTCCCTGAATGGTCTGACCCTTTACCTGCACCGCTCCCTAGAAAATGCTGGCTGAATGACCACCCTACCCACCCCTACGACTCCCTCCCTCTCCCTGAATGGTCTGACTGAAGCAGCAATCCCTTCTCATCTTGTCTTGTCTTGGACGGACTATTATTAGAACACTGGCCTCTGCGGTCTTTTCGACTTTCAGACCGCTATTCAGAAAGATGGAAGTAAAGAGGCCCATCCATTCTTTTGTCTAAAAGATGCAGCGGAGAGGTTCAACATGTGTTGACAAGGCGCCTTACCTGCACCGCTCCCAAGACCAAGAACCTTCAGCGCGCCATCAGGCTTCACCCGTGCAGTGAGCTTCTGGACTATGGTCTCATCAAACGAGCCTTCGATCCAGTCCTCGATGGCGCCCGTCTTGGCCGAGCAGCGTGTGAAGGTCTTGTACGCCTCGGAGTAGTAATCTAGGTCATCCAGGATGTAGGTCACCTCAGCCATCCTCGCACTCACCTGAAAGTCAAAGGGAACATTAGACGTATTCATCATACAGCATATCATCCTTAAAGTATGCGAGTGAAAGTCGTCCAAGGGCACAGTGCAGCCGCATTAATGATTTTGTTTGCATTCATGTCTGCTTCCGGTCTTGTATGAGACTGGAAGCGGATACGACTGCAAACAAAGTCTGAAAGTCACTGCGCAATGCACTCTGGGACAATTTTACCCTATATGCGATATGGAGAATTGTTACCTTACTGTGTATAGTATTGGATGTATTCTCGATTTGTTGAGGGTGTGGTGTGGGACTGTGGGCATACCGTAAACATGTACAGAGTCTCAACATCTTATACAAGATTGGTAGAGATAAGGAGGCTTTGGTGAAATTAGAATTATAGGAAAACAAACAAAACATAAATAAGTTTCTTTTGGAATGGGTAAGGGAGACATTTAGAAGAAAAGAGGACAATAACTCAAGTGAATGACAAAAAGGGGAGGCTACATGACACAGCCTCATGAATAAGTGACCATTACATCTCAATTATGTGATCTCCTAATATTAAAACATTAATTCCTTGCACCTTGTCTGATTCACCACAAACTGTTTATCTGTTTGTTTCTCTGATTTGTTTTTTTGACTTTCAATTCGAGCAAGTTATTTAATCAAAGTTGCAAAATATTTTTCTGCACATTTCTATTCAAATCAAATCTGACAACATATTGGTCATGAATACAAGCAAAATATTTGTTTATTTCCATTCTTCAAAATATCAAATGAAATTTGTTGACAATTCTAACTTAGTCTGAATACAAACAATTCCTTTTCACCCTGGCACCCTTTGTGTAAGCTCCAATATTTTTCAAATTCAAACAACTGCAATCATGCTCCATTTAGAGCTCCAACAAAAGAAAAATGCATCACACATACATCCAGAAGTTGAAAGCAGCATTAAGAAAAGTCAATCAGGCAATGCACGACCACACAAGAGCCTGTTACAATTCAACAATGAAACCTTCCCCTAGCTTGCTGGACTGTGAGCATGGGATGTGTGCTTGACAAACAGGAGGGCAAAAGAGGGTTTAAGGTGATGGGCTGGTTCTTGGCCAGAGTGAGGAACAGGGCGCCGTCTACTTCCCAAAGCCCATTTTCCACTTTCCTGGCTCTCATCTTTCCCAATATCCAGTTGCCTAGGGCATGTGTCTATGTTGGTTAGGTAGGTTAAAGGCTCCTAAACCTTGGAAAAGTCGAGACTTCACCGTTGCCACAGGAGGGTACATACACACAGATTCCAATAGTAGCGGTGACGGTGTATCCCCATGGAGGCCTGGCGAACCCCAGCTACTATCTAGCTAATTGACAAGATGAATTGTTTACAACGTAGCACCAGGGTTAAAGCCCGTTTTGAAGTCTGTGCCTTCTGAGTCAACATTGGTCTATACTCTGATTATAGCCCTGATATTGACAAAAGATGCATGGATAGCTTTGCTAGACGCAAAAATGCCTTCATCATCAGCACATTTAATGTTCTGACACTATCAACAACAGCCAAGAAAGAAGAACTCGTACATGAAGCACAACCGTATGACATCGATGTCATCTGCATACAAGAACACCGCATTGTGCACAGTGAACCTCTACTACAGGAGAATATCCATGGCTATGCACTTATTACAGCCTCTGCCTGGAAGAACAAGAGAAATGCAGCTACAGGAGGTGTGGGGTTCCTTTTATCACTACAGGCTCTCAAGTCATGTGCCAACCTTGCCAACCAATGACAGCATCTTGAAGCTTACACTGACGGGTAATCCTGAAACAACAGTCAGCCTCAACAACGACTATCCAGAAGAAACTGTCTCTCACTTTTACCATAAACTTTCCAATGCCACCAGTACAGTTCCAGCCCATAATCTTCTGTACATCCCTGGAGATTACAATGCTAAGCTTGGGCCTGATGATGTGCTGTTCACTTGCAACAAAGAGTCCAACAGAAATTGAATGTTCCTGAAGGACTTCATGGAACAATTTAACCTTGTTGCCACTAACACAAGATACCAAAATCAAGCAGGTAGACTGTGGATACAGCGACGCCCAATTGGACTATCTGGTCAGGAAGAAGTAGATTAACAGCATTAAGAACTCAAGACCCTACATCACTTTTGAAGCTGTTAAGTCTGATCACAGAAAAGTCTCTTGCAGGAGCCAGATTAATTATCGTCAGAGAAAACCCCCTCCCAGAGATCCCATGAAAATAATTGACTGGAGGAAGGTAGCGGGGGATCCAAAGCTTTGTGAGCAGTATACTGTAGCAGTACATTAACAGGTTCAACACTCTTGTTGATGAGCTTGAAGATAAGAACTCCAGCACAGACAGTACAGTGTATACGATGTCCTCGCTTCACCCAACAAAGAAAGTGGCATTGCAATACACTTATGTCATTTTCATGAACTAGCGCTGCTTTTAGTTTACATCAGATTAATACAAGACTTCGGGGAGAATAACATACACGTAGACAGTTTTCGCTACTGACAAATCTATGCTCGTCTAACATCAGGCTCCTGCCCTTGACATGGCCTGAGGCCGCGTCGGTGCAGGTGGACGTGCGAGCTGTCAGCGGGGCATCCGGCCGTCTGCATGCATGCTGCGATAGCTAGCTAGGACCAGGGAGGTGTTACGAAGGAGTAGAAACTCGAGCATAATATATGCAAACATCTGTATGGGTTCTAAATCGTGCTCATGAATGTCAAAAGAATTCCATAATCATGACAATGCTTTGATGTTCCATGTGCCGAGCCGACATTTAGCTGATTTTAAAATTTCTGAAATTTCTTTAATTTCCCATTTATCTGTAGACGTTTTGTTTTTGACAAATTTGTTTGCAAACTTTAAGGAAGTTAACGGCAGATAATGACAGATCCTTTACTCTGCTTTTGTTTCGAAAAGTATTGAGGAATCATTAAAAATCAGACATAAAAGCTATTTGTATTACTTACAAAATTGACCAATTTCTTCACTTTCCGACAACTTGTGCATTTGGGGAATTCAACCACTCTCAAAATGATATATTAAGCTGTGTATTATCATTAACGGCGTTTGTGTGTGTTTGCGTGAAACAGAGATATTTCACTTGAAAAACTTGTTTATTTGCGTTTGCTGATACCTGTTATGCTCATGCCATGGAAGTATTAATGCCATTAACAGAACAGGACAAGCGAAATGAGACTGTACATTTCTTTTGTTCTCGCCGTTGCCACACAATCATGTTCATAATTGTTCAAACACCTGAACAGCACCTGTTGAGAACACATAACTTTTCAGCGGCTTGGCACATGGGTTCAAAGGAAGAAAATTGCTTCATATCCTTCCATAACACATCCCTGCTAGGACTAGGTGCTTCACTTCAATTCACGAAGCCCATTCAACCGGGGCATGGACAGTGATCACTACACGTAGGACATGTATACGATTAATACGAGTGCTGCCCTATACTAGCCCTGTTAATAACAGGTTGGCGAGATGGAGCCTTACTTAGATTGTTTCAAGATAGCATTCAAATTACAATTAATCACAGTATAATCATAATCACATTACTTACTGTTTGCGTAATTTCCAAGAAATGGTCAATAAATTGTAGAAACGATTTGTGTACGTGTGCTCTGCACAGCTGTGCTGGCTTGAGTGCCCGATCCGACGCGTCGAGCTCCTACGATACTCCAAGGATGCACCGACCATGCCGACTGTTGTTATTCTGTACGAGATCAGTGGTCCATGGTCACACCACTGAACTAGAAAGGTTCTTTCTAGTTCAGTGGGTCACACCCTGAATCAACAGATTTTTTTTCGTGGTAGGGTCCATGGTAAGGCGAATCAGTAGAGGGCGTGTACGTGTGTATGTGTGTTGCTTATGTGTGCGCGGGGGGGGGGGGGGGGGGGGGGTCAATGAACAAAAACGTCTTTCTCGTTGTGTGGGTTTGGTAATTCTCAACTCCCACCAATGTTATAGCAATCACCAATTAAAAAGAACACAAACAAAAACTCTGCATTTAATCGGGGGACGTGGGGCACAGGTGGTCTAATCCAAATATCAGCTCAGTCAAAAGGATTAAATGATACATGAATCATTAATGATATATCTATTATGCAAAACGTAGGATGTGGCACACACAAACGCACCCGATCTGCAAACATAACAGATGAGGATATTGATTAACCTTGTGCAGATTTGGTGATTTCTCTTTCTCTTTAGATATGCCCCCCCCCTTCTATCTATCCATCTCTCTCTCTCTCTCTCTCTCTCTCTCTCTCTCTCTCTCTCTCTCTCTCACACACACACACACACACACACACACACACACACATACACACACACTCTCTTTCTTTCTTTCTCTCTCTTTCTCTCTCTCTCTCTCTCACACACACACACACTCTCTCTCTCTCTCTCTTTATCTCTCTCTCCCTCCACCGCGCCCCCTCTCTCTCTCTATCTATCCATCTATCACTCTTTCCCTCCACCCCACCCTCTCTCTCTCTCTCTCTCTCTCTCTCTCTCTCTCTCTCTCACCATGGACCCTTCGCTGTAGGGTCCATGCTCTCAACGACCACTCTCCCTCTATTTCGGTTTATTCTCTCTAGCTTGATGTCTTGTTTTTCTTCACGTTTCGCTTCGTCGTTTCTCATCAGCTGCCCCTTCTTCTCTCTAGAGCTGACTACAGCTCATGCATTCCACCTTTTCCATAGTTAAGCCTGATATCAAGATTAATATATAAAGTTTCATTGAAAATTATGATGCATAATGCGGTCATACCGAGGAAATAATTTTTCTTTTTTCTTGATTTCTTTCCTCTGTTTCTGTCTCATGTGATATTATTCTAGGCGTATACGTGCAATGTAATGATTGTACGTATGTCAGAGTGTGAACGATATGGCCTATTATTGTTTATTTTCTTAAGTGTAAGCCTAATGGATCCCTTTGATTGGCACCTTTGATTTTGTTATGCACACTCTAGTATGATATGATTCATCTCTCAATGTCATAAAATGTACAGATAATGATGTGCAGCCTTGGCAAACCATTTCTTGTTTGTAGTCTGTAGTCTGATTGGTTCTTTGAGAAGGAGACCATAAAAGGGAAAGTCCACCTTGAAGTTAAGTTGGATTTAATAAAAACAGAAACACGGAAGAAACACAATTAGTGCAGGTTTAACAAAATCCGTCGAAGGAACAGAGTTATGACTTTTCAAAACTTGTCTTAATTTTGTGCTATCACTGATGATCTGCTCTGCTCTAAGTTGTGTATCATATTTTAGTTGAAAATGTCCATTTTCTTAAAAGGAAATGGGAAAGCACCTTGCAAGTGATGTCACAAAATTAAAACTTATTTTTTTCTTTTTTATCCTTTGACGGAATTTTGTCGAACTTTCACTAATTATGTTGCTTCCATTTTCCGCTATAATTCAAACCAATTGAATTAAATTTCAAGGTGAACTTTCCTTTTAAGTACTTGGTATCTGTAATATGATAATTTTGACAATAATTTTATCAATGACGTAAAATTCCTTGGTGTGTTTCGTAAGCTATGAATGACTTTACGCACGACTGGTGATCTGTTCTTGTACTTAATCAGATTCTCAAATTTTGATTCCCATTAGCTAAAGTTGAAATCTAATCTTTGTAAACTAAGAATCTTGTTGCTAACAAGCGCATAAATACAAAGTATATGATTTGTCAAATTCGATCAGGAGTGTTGAAAATTAACTCCCATTTTGGTAGAACAGGGACAGAACAAGTAACGAGACGTGCGTAAAGTCGTTCGTAGCTTACGAGGAGCTCGGTGAAACACCTCCCTGAGTAATGCAGGTAGCCGCTATTATGCAGCTGGCAAAATAACGCAAAACCAAATATGTCATGATGATTTTGAAGAGTTTAAGTGTTTACTTTCCTTTAATTTAATAATGAGAGCATAGTAATCAAACCATTTGGTTATAGAAACTCCTCTTCCCAATTCATTACAATTATATAACTTTTGGATATAATATTATACGATTCATGGAATGTCACGTATATACACTATATGTAATAACACGTTTTGAATGAATAATACAATATAACACAACTTATTTTGTTATCCGATAATTTGGATGATTAAACAATCTTTTATGTTATACACCAAGCCTGAATTAATTCACAACGACATTAGTGCAGCAGGATGGAGCTGGTGGGGCTATATGCGTTATATTGAAATCATCCGATATGGGCTTCTCTTTATTGTTGTTGTTCTTTCAAAGAATAACAAGTCTCTTCACCTGAGAACGGAGCCGAGCCTACGACGAAATCTTTTGCCTATGCCGAAGCTGTACTCCTATCTTTTTTACGTTTCCCCAACACGCCTCCATTTCAAGGGATCTATGAGGCATCGGCTGCTCCGTGGTTAAGATATCTCCCCTGCCCATAAATTTGAAATGAGAGTCCCCCTGAAGTCACTTTAATCTTTCATCCTAAGTTGGCTTTTTCGGAATACCAACGGATAACATTTTTCCTAAGTCCCTGAGATACAACAAAATGTTTCCTTAGTCCCCCCCCCCACCCCCAGTGTTTCAAGCCAGTCCACCAACGACTCTCATTTTTGTTTCTTCCCAAAATGATTGTGTGTTTCCGTTTGATGGAAGCCTACGAGTCCTGCCTTTATTAACCTCCCCTCTGGTTACTTTCATTTAGTTAAATCGTGAGAGCACAGTAATTAAACCATAATAGAAACTCCCATTCCTAACTCATTACGATTAAAAATCAAGTATTTTAAATACCAATCCTGAAATCAAATTTATAAAGAGACATACCTGTGTACAAGTATAAGGTGGTCTGTACTGACAAATTTGTGCACAGACATGGGCTGGTAAATGCACTGTGACCATCTATTCAATAGAAATCAGAGGCAACGCTCAAAAAGGCACATAGCACACCTACAGCATACTAACATTTTCGAGACTTGCCGAAATGATCACATGTATGTGCTAACGACATAATAGTCAATGAAGATATAGGGGCGAAAGAAAAAAATAGAAAGGTAAATCTCAAAGAGAATGACAAAGTGAGGGATTAAACAGAAGAAGGTTTCAAAAATCACTTCGCATAAGGAATGAAAAATTGACTCTACCCACACCACGATTCGAACCGGGGGCCGCACGTTCTTAAAACCTTAAGCGCCTTACCCATTGAGCCACAAATCTTCCCATTTACTTAACACGTGCAAGCACAGCAGGGGCTAGAATGATTTATAGAAGTCGATATTCAAGCTGAAATTCGGCCATGATCCCGACATCTGATTGATAAACGGAGGCGACGACCCCGAAAGCTAGAAGACTCAGCTACAGCATATAATTACAGAGGTAAAGGTCCAAATATAAGCAAGCTGCGACGAAATCTTTGGCCCATGCCGTTTTCGCTGCTTAGTGGTTATGATAATTCTCCTGCCCATATAATTGAAATGAGAGTCCCCCTGAAGTTCTATAATAATGTAGCTCCTTGGTGTAGTATAGTTATGAGAAATTAGACGCAAGCTCCAAATAGCAGGGTCCCAAGGCACTCCACCAATATGTCACGACTTTGAGTTTACCTCCAAAAGTATACACACACTCTTACTGTGCTTGATTTTTGTTTCTTCGCAAAATGATTGTGTGTTTCCCTCAGACGGAAGCCGTTGAGTCCTGTCTTTATCGTTCCCTCTTCTAGCCATTTGAAAATATGATCTTAAAACGTAGGGATTCTTCTTTGCCTAGTTGGTGACGATAATCTGCATCCAGTCCCTGAAGACGTAAAACTCTCCATCGGCGCCAACTTGAGAAATGCTCGGAGATTTGATGCACTCCATGACGTCACTGAAGAGTTGTGGGCTAGCCGTCTGCCTGAAGGCCTTGACGTGAGTGAGGAAGTCGAGGAGATGCTGTCCGTCTCTTGAGGCCTCGTCGAGACAGGGTGAGGAGGGCACCAGCCAGTGGCCGCAGTCGACGCGACACGGCATCCTGAGAGAGTTCAGGATATGCAATGCCGATTGCCCGCTCATTGTGGCGGGGACGTCATCAGCACCGTACGTGCGTAGCTTTTCCGCCAGTTTGACAAAGACGGATTCCTCTGGAAAGAGAAAGACAGAGGAAGGAGGGGGCGGGGGGGGGGGGGGGCGGGGGCATGCGAATTAGGATGGCATCATTGATATTGTTTAACGTGATAGCGCGTATTGGTAACGGCTGTACTAAAGATGGACAAGGTTGTTTTCCTAGTGTTGTAGTAATATTACCATTTCCACTTTCCAAGTAAGATTTTGATTTTTGTTCAAAATATGTGTTCAAACAAGTCGTTAGATAGTGTACGAAGTGCCTCTAGCAAAGATATGCTTGAAGCACAATTGATATTTTGATTTATGACCAAGGCGTATGATTATAATGACCAATACCCATTTTTGTCGGCATTCGATATTCTTTGGGTATAGGTAGTGTTTGTATGTGAGTATGTGTATGTGTTTGTGTGTATGTATGCGTGAGTGTGCGTTTGGAGGGTGTCGCATTACTTGAATGGAGTGCTCATCGAAAGTGTGCATTCAGATACAACCCCCCCCCCCCCGCCTTAAAATACCCAAAACACACCACCATCATTAACCATGGGTGAACAAACCAAACATTCCTTCATATATGCTATATTCAAAAGTCATGTGGCGCTTATCAACAAAAATATTGGTTCTCATTTTCTAAAGAAAAATAGTGCACTCGGCGTTTTTCCATGATCCGTGAATCTCATTTTTTGGGCTTGACACACTTACCGGACACAAGTACCATAACAAGGATACCGCCCTCTACCAAGCTTTTGCGCAGAGTGCAGATGGTCCTCTCGAGGTCCTCGGTGTAGTAGAGCGAGTGCAGGGCGTGGATAAGGTGGAACCTCGGCTTGTTCTCTTCATCAGCCTCATGGAGAGCCTGGTCCATGTATTCATCGATGGTTTCCTGGCGCCACTGGAAGGACGTGCCGTGGAGGGCGTCCCAGCGATCCTTGACGCGTGCCTTGAAGCAGGCGAGCTGTGGTCCTGACGGCTCCACGATGGTGTTGTCAATGACAGGGAAGTACGGCAAGAGCATCTCCATGATGGCGCAGTCGATATCTCCTTCAGAACGATTCAGAGAGGTATTTTATTCAAGAAGTGTCCGCCAAGTGGAAAGGTTTGTACTGTCGCCTAATCGCTAGGTTGTGGAGTACATGCATGTACACAACCAAGTCTGGTAACACGGCGAGCAAGGGGATACGTACAGCGTAGTCTGTATCACCATAGTATTTTTTTTTTATCATACTCAACTGTGTCGATAGCTGAGAACCCTTTGATTTGAGAGCGTTTCATTTTCAGTTATTCATCTCCGCAAGGACAATTGCGGTGTCATTGCAAATGAGGGAATCGCTATCTACCAAGAAAGAACAAATCTACAATAAGATTATCCAATCCTTTGATAGGACAAGATATCATTCTGAGCTATAACAAGAATGGACCTGACTCAACTTTTACATTAAGAATGAATTCGTTAATGCAAACACAGCTTCAACTCACATCAAGTTAAAATTTACATATCATAAAGTCAAGAGATGTCAATTTTTTTAGAGACAGGTTTTTGTGACATTTCATTAATTGCTTTTTTTGTAATAAACCTTGGAATATTTTGATATTTTCACTTTTAGACGAATTTGGACCTCAACATTTGTGTGTATCAGATAATTAATTCAGAACACAACAATGATCATTGTGTATCACATATGTTAATCCATTAGCAACTGCCATCGCAGTATAATTAATAATGCATGATGCTTCTGGCAGAAAGGTAGTTGTGGGTTGAAATGTGTGATGCTCAACGACCATTGTTGTGTTCTGAATTAACTATGTGATACACACAATTCTTTAGATCCAACTTTGTCTAAATATGAAAATCTCATTAAATATTCACAGGATCATTAAAAAAAAAGTGAATAATAAAAAGTCACTAAATTTGCCTCTAAAAATGACATACCTTGACTAAACGATGTGTCAATTTAAGCTTGAGTCGAGTTGTAACTGATTTTTAATTATTGTTCTAAAGTGTCAACAGTTTTCTTTTTAAAAATAGAACTTGGATGTTAAAAAAGATGTTGACAAATAATTAAAAATCAGTTTCAACTCAGCTCAGGCTGAACTTGACAAATCAAAAAGTCAAGGGATGTCAGAGACAGGTTTTTGTAACACTTTTATTGTTATAAACCTTGAAAATTTGATGAGATTTTCACTTTTGGACGAATTTGGACGTGAAATTTGTATGTCAGATAATTCATTCAGAACACAACAATGGTCATCGTGTACTATCACACCTGTCCATCCACTAGCAACTTCCATCAGTGTAAAAATGACATCTGTGACATCATCAAAGGTAGAAATTAGCAGGATAATACGTAGAATTTATGCACAAACTTAACATTGCAATGACTGCCTCCACCTGCCCACAAGAGCATCGCATGTCTTCACACAATACCATCTAACAACCTTTCATGAGGGAATAATTGTTTCCTTATTTCAGAAATGTGCCAGCTATGTGATGCTATTATAAGCACTTGCAAGTAGTCATTGCAATGTTTATTTTGTGCATAAATTATGTCTATTATCGTGCTAATTTATACCTTTGATGATGTCACAGGGGGAATCTTGAGTTGGAGGATATTTTGGAGGCGGGGCTTATCAGTGCTGAGAAAAAATATAGAAAAAATATTTTAAAATATAGGACACATATTTCCATTGAACAGTTAGTGATTTTGTTATATACATATTAAGGTGCATCAACAGAAGTCAACATACATTTTGATGACAGGTGCCCTTTAAGTGCTGCACAATAGCAACTGTTGTATTTTTAATCAAATATCTGATGCACACAATTCTTTAGATCCAAATTTGTCCAAATGCGAAAATCTCATGACATATTTATGGGATTGTTACAAGAAAAGGGATCAATAAAGTGTCACAAAACTTGCCTTTAAAAAATGGCATCCTTTGAATTTATGATGCGTCAATTTCAGCTTGAGTCGAGTTGTAACTGATTTTTGGTCAACAGTTTTGTTTAACACCTAGTACACTGTACTTCATAACTGTACCTGCTCCGCTGCCGATGCCTAGAACTTGAAGGGCGCCCTTGGGTTTCATAGTGGTGGACAGGGTATCCACCACGCTCTTCTTGAAAGCGTCTTGGCTCCAGTTACCGACCGGACCTCCCGCCTTGGTGGCGTACGAGAGGTACGTCTGATGTGCCGCCGCATAGTAGGACAAGTCTTGACTGATGGGCATTAAGTTGGCCATGGCCGCCGCCTAAGAGAAATTGAAGAGATCGAAGTGTTTTAAGCAACACGCTGTATTGGGCAGTGCCTTCCTCTAAATTACAATAGAAAAATCTTGTTTGAGAAATTTGTCAACCGTTCAACCTTCGCTTGGAGTTGAGAGTTTGGTGTTAAAAAAAGCTTTGACTATTGAAAATGATTAAAAATCAGTTTCAACTCAAATCAGGCTGAAATTGAAACATCATAAAGCCAAGGGATGTCAATTTTTTAGAGATAGGTTTTGTGACATTTCATAGATTACTTTTTTGGTAACAATCCTTGGAAGATTTCATGAGAT
Source organism: Arbacia lixula (assembly GCA_963669155.1). Classification (NCBI taxonomy): domain Eukaryota; kingdom Metazoa; phylum Echinodermata; class Echinoidea; order Arbacioida; family Arbaciidae; genus Arbacia; species Arbacia lixula. Next base: position 20,984,888 of record OZ022584.1, read on the forward strand.
TTTCACTTTCACAAATTTGTGCCTCAACATTCGTGTGCATGAGATAATTGTTCGGAAACCAACAATGATCATTGTGTATCACACATGTTAGTCCACTAGCAACTGTCATCACAGTGTCATTAATAATACATGATGCTTTTGGCAGAAAAAATGTTGCGGGTTGGCATGTGTGATGCACAATGATCATTGTTGTGTTCTGAATTAATTATCTAACACCAAAAAAAAAAAATCAGATCCAAATTTGTCCAAAAAAGGAATATCTCGCTAAACATTCGAAGAATTATTACAAAAAAAGTAATCAATAAAATGTCACAAAACCTGTATCTAAACACATTGACATCCCTTGACTAAATAATGTGTCAATTTCAGCTTGATGTAAGTTAAAACAGATTTGTAAAAAAATTTCAAAAGTGTCAACAGTATTTTTTTTCTTAACACCTAGTAGCTGATCTTGATACACACACTGTGAATTAGTTTGGGGGGGGGGGGGGTGAGCGAATGGAAACTTTGATAAAATTGTAAAAAGAATTTGGTCCGTAACACTTTCGGACACCTTCGGACACGAAATTGAGGTTGTTTTCATGAAGGTGAAACACTCACTAAACGATTTGTATTAAAGATATTTGTAGGGAAATATGATTGACCAATGTGCGATCTGAAGGCATTTCTCTGACATCTCCATTTATCATAAAAACGAAACAACAATATCATCTGAAATTCACAGAATCGTATCATTATAAGATGTACTACAATGCACACGCGCACTTCACTACATGAAGTGGTTCCTCAAAATGCATCCCAAATTTGTCTTGCATATTAAGATCGGCGGTCGTCACTGGATTAAAGACCCAAATACGTAAAATATTATATTGCGCTATCAATGAACGCTTCAGATGTAGGAATAAATAACTCTTCGTGCCAACTCCAGTTCTTACACCTCCCTGGTGAAAGAAAGTAGATCACAAAAACAAGCCCAATTGACTAACGTCACCACAGGGTCCGTTGACAGCAAAACGAGAGATTATTACAGGCATACTAAACACCCCACACTCTGTGTCAACTGTGAGACGTCAATACCTTGCGACCTCGATATAATAATATGTTAGCAAGAGAAAACAATACAACGCACTGAGATTATTGAAGTAATATAATTATAAACTACTGACAATTCACTGATAATTCAAACATACACTGTAACTTAACAATTAATATTTATTTATTAAAATACTCTACTTAGGTCTGAATGTAACAGCTATAACAATGGTGTAATAATTATAATAGTATCAGTGCTTGATAACACTGGAATTGTATTTAGAAGAAATGCACTATTAGTGTCATAACTTATTTAAAAGAATACATAAACACCCCAACATATAACATAATCTACTTCTATGGTGTCAGACATGACAATAGTAAATCTTTATCATACTTCGTAATATACATTATCTACACAAGCTTCTCAGGTTATCTGAATGATACATGTATTATCTTACTCTCGTTCTTGAGATGGTATATCAACTACTAGAATATATTTATATGTATATCATCTTAAAACTGGTTAAAGATAGGACTATTATCATAAGTAAAAGATAAGATCAGATAAGATAACAGAATGAAGAAGACATTAACAAAAACCTTCGTGACCAAAGTACCGTCGATATATACATGTACATACAATTTGGAAACCGTGCGAGCAATTTGGGTTTATAAAACAGTTTGTTTTGCTCAAGGCAAATGGTACGATAGTGTCACATGAACTGTTGAACCAATGTTGGCCCAGCAAGGAAAGAGAGTCACACAAAGAGAATCTCCGTGGATGATCAAACACATACTATGTCTTCGTTGACACGTATCAGTCCACAAAGAAATCAAAGTCCACATACTTTTGGGAAGCATCTAAAAGAGCTCGTATTGGCGTTATGCGTACGGCTCATTTTTATTCTTTGAAGCTTGAATGATTAGAGAGAAACGAAAGATTTCAATCCGCTGGTAACAATCGAACGAAGGCAATAATGAATTACCTAGGTATTTGGTTCTGGGTACGAATGACAACAGTCACATAAATTTATGTTTTGGTCCTTATTAAAAACGCCTATACATATGATTGTTTAAATACATTTTCCCAGGACAAAGCCCAGTAGAAACCAGTAGAGAAAAACCATCAGAATTTCTACTGGTTTCTACTGGAAATTTTCTACTGGTTTGAATATAGAAAGTGAAATACCAGTAGAATACCAGTAGAAATCACTAGGAATCTCTACTGGATCCAATAGAAGACCAGTAGAAACCAGTAGGAATCTGCTGGGTCCAGTAGAGATTCCTACTGGATTCTACTGGTTTGAATATGGAAAGTGAAATGAGTTTCAGTAGAAACCATTAGAAAAATACCAGTAGAATACCAAAAGAAACCAGTAGGAATCTCTACTGGATCCAACAGAAGACCAATAGAAGACCAGTAGAATACTAGTAGAGTGTTAATCCAACATTGAAAATATTGATTTATATTTATCTTAGGATGATCAGAATCATAGCATATTCCTGAATGATCTTATTTCATTCTATCTATCCTATCATATGCTATCAAAATCCTATCCTATTTTATTCCTAACCTGTGTCCTACTCTTACCTTCACACACTTTCATATATATAGTCGTACGGTTATAAGGTTCATAAGATATTGGTTAGTACAACTCACATAAGAAGACCATTTTTCGTTGATGTTATCATTATTGCCTTCACTTAAAGGGAAAGAGTCGGGGCGTGCGTATATGTAATAATGCATTTTAATGACATACTTCCTGGTTTCTAACATATTTCAAGTTTTGCTTTTGGATAAAGAAGCCATGAATAAATACCTTATCGTGATCGAAGTATCGTCGATATAATTGTACACGTACTTACAATTTAAATAGAGTGCGAGCAATAAGACAGTTTGTTCTGCTGAAGGCAACGCAAATATTGTATCCCATAAACTTTTGAAGCAATGGTGGCCTAGGCCACAGCCGATCTTTAAAGTCAAGAAATATAAGGCTAGTCAAGTGGAGACTTACGCATACTGGACACTTCGTTTGCACTTTTAATGATTGGTAAAGTGGTCCATCGTCTCGATTCTAAGTAGAAAAAAAACTTACCTTAAAATAGTCCAGCGACGATCGTATTGGCTCAACGAAGAGGCCTGCTAGATGAAAGCGTTTTTTTGTTTTGTATAATGCGATTCACATGGAAGAGAATCTATACAAACTGCTGTCAAACGCTAACTCCGATGGGAAAATAGTTTTATCATGAAGCTGTGGGTTAGCGGACAACAAACACCGCACTTGTGTGGTGGAAGAACAGCCGTCACGGTCAATCGGCAGCGCTCGCTCGTTCTGTATAGAAATCGTTAGCGTTTTATTTTTCGTCTCGCGAAATCTCACGCGCAGATTTTGCTACACCTAGATTATGAAGGAATTCGACATGCTCGCGAGATCTTTTGCTGGTGTCTTCTGTAAGCATAATGATCAGGATGTTTTTAGACAGGGATTGAGATTATATGTTACTCAATAAATATTTTCATTTTTTTTTCGAAATCCGCAAAGGAGTTTTAATGTTATTTGCTTTAAAAAACAGGCCTCAATTTTTTGAAATATGTAAGCTCTCAGACCTTGCTGGATTCTGACCCTTCTATAGATTGTATGGCAACGACAGTTACGGCTTTAAAAAGCCAATACTCCAGCGGAGATTTTGATTCTAATATTGTTTGGGCTCAAAAATAAAACATTTGGGTTATTCGTCTTCAAAGTGACGCGAGATTTCAGAAATCGTACGGACTTCGCAACCGATATATATGTAAGCTCTCAGACTTTGCTGGATTATGACCCTTCTACAAATTGGACGTCAACACCAGTTACAGCTTTGGAAAGCCAGTACTCCAGCAGAAAATTTGATTCCAGTTTTGTTTGGGCTCAAAAATAAAACATTTGTGCTATTCGTTAAGTGACGCGAATTTTCAGAAATCATACGGAATTCGCAACCGATATTCGTCCGCAGGCAGCAGAAAACACGCGATTTTATTTTCAGCTCGGTAATCGTGACCTTCACTTGACCTCTCGAACCGGTCTCTCTTTAAAACTGCGATATCTCCATGAATAAACCATATTTTTGTACACTTTTTTTTTTACAACTGTATGTTGGAGGTCGAAATTTACCAAGTATGAAAAAACATTCAATTAAAACAGGCAGAAAAATATTCCAAATTCGAGATAAATATGTGGTTCTAATTAAATAAAGAAAAATGAAAGTAAACTCTATATTTCAATGTCAATCGCTTTAGAGCCCCCAACACTAATAGATCATCTGAAGCGGAATCTATTGTACTTTGTGAACATACCTTTTTTTCAACCTCTCCTTGTAGAAGGGTCAGGATCCAGCAAAATATCCACGATGTTTAAATCCAAACTGCATGAGACATGACGTAGTTGTGAGCGATCCTAACCAGCCAACCATAGTCCGCGACCCTTGAATCGCCGGTGGCATTTCGTTATTGTCGTGGACTATGATTGGCTGGATACGATCGTTCACAACTTCGTCATGTCTCATGCATTTTGGATTTGAACATGGTTGATATTTTGCTGGATCCTGACCCTTCTCCAATTAAGGAGAGGTTGAAAAAAAAACTTGTATGTTCACAAAGTACAATAGATTCCGCTTCAGATGATATATACGTGTATGATAACAAAGTACAATAGATTCCGCTTCAGATGATATATACGTGTTGGGGGCTCAAAAGCGAGTGACATTGAAATATAGAGTTTATTTTCATTTTTCTTTATTTAATCATATATATCTCAAATTTGGAATATTTTTCTGCCTGTTTTAATTGAATGTTTTTTCACACCTGGTAAATCTCGACCTCCAACATACAGTAAGATACAATAAGAGGAGACCTTTTTCGCGGGAGGTCAAGTGAAGGTCACGACTACCGAGCTGAAAATAAAAGCGTACTTTCTGGGGCCTGCCGACTGGCTGGTTATGATATTGTTAATAAGCCACTTCGTAATTGCAATCTGCGCATGAGCAGATTATTGCTGGTAGAAAATGACCCCAGGTCAATGGGACTACTCATACTGGAAATTCATCTGAAAGTCAACCACATTTCAACTTATCATCATGAAGATATTTCAACAGTTATTCAGCGCTGAGTAGGTAGTGAAAGAACATTCCACCATAATTCAATTGTTGTTCCGGGCACACTGTAAAATGTCTCTACATCCATCATCCACACAGATTCATGAAAAAAAGCCCAGTCAGCAGTCGAGTAGTACATGTATTTATTCAATGGATTGTCCGGCCCTGGTCTATCAACATCAAATGTCTAAATATTAGATAACCTTTGCTATTAGTTCTTGGTGATTGTAAGTGGACAGTCCACCGTCTGTGTCATAATTAGATAAGCTTTGCTATAAATGCGAGGAAAATTTACATTGCTCCTCGTATTTTTTGATGAGAACATTCCGAGCTATATTCATGATTGTATTAAAACGGCATTGATGGAACTACAATTGCACAATCAGCATTCGTCTGTAAAGCCTATCTCATCGATGGTTACATTACCGATCTGAGTGTAAACAGAATAAGGCAACATATTGTTTTGTTATCTGCTTGTCCAACAAACCAACACGCACCATGTTGCTACATATTGAAACCGAGTTAGCCAAACTTTGTGTATCGAGTACCGAAGTGTGACGTCATTTGAGCTTGATTGTCAAGACATGCCACTGGTTCTAAACTATGCGGGTAATTGGGAGTGGCCGACGCTGGCCCGCTACGCTTGTCGAGATTCAAGGTGATTTTGTTTAGAACCATGTTGTCTTGACAACATGCTCATATAACGACAAGACTTCGGTACTCTATAGTTGGTATGTTACGACGCCCTCACTCGGCATCTACGCACTGACATTTCCTCCGTTATGTGCTCTTTCATTTCTCAATGTATCATTGTTCTTTATCTCCGTTTTTCTCTCATATTTTTTTTTTCTTTCAGTGTCTGTTATCAATATGTATTTGTAATTCTATACATTTGTTATATAGGCCTATTGTAATTGTAATTGATTGAAAATGATCCCTAAGCATAACCCAGCAAATCTCCTTTTTCTTACAGACTCCACATTTTTAAGGGTACATAATGTATGTTTCGAATATGGACAGCTACACCTGTATACTCTATACATATCGTGTATCGTGTAAGTACCGGCACATGTACTACAGATCTATCATATGAACACATCAATATTTCAGATAAACCATGCATGTCAAGTTTTATATTTTCATGCAATAGTTATATTCAGATGTATAAGTATCATTGGGCCTACAAGCTTAATTCTGTAGTACAGCACTTTTAATCAGACATGCAAAATATTAGAATACATTTTAGGTATTTTCCTGTTAGCAAGACAGCCAAATTAACCTAATTCATTTGCATTCCTATGTTCTGTGTGGTACTTTTCCAAAAATCATAATCAACTGCTTTAACAAGAAAACAACGAATACTTTAATTGAGGTTTCTATGACCTAACTTATCTGTATTATTTCAGAAATAACAATGTGCACATATTTGTAGTCTTTCGGTCATGCAGGCATGCATCTCACAATATATCGTACCTTTTTACATATATTACAGAAACATCAGAAACTTTGGAAGATAGTGTGAGCATTCAAATACTGTTGCTATGTCAGGCAATCATCAACCAAGTTTACCGTATGATGTCGCTATATGGACATCGCGGATTTGGCGTTAGCTTAACTTCATGCGAGTGGTTTTGTCTTGAACGAGATGTCAGCCACACAGTCCAACAAGCCGTACGTGCGCTGGAAATCGCCTATGTCGAATCGCTGTCTCTGTGTCGGTGTCGGTACGTCAGACAGATAGCCCGGCTGAGGGAAGAGCATAAATACGTAGCGATGGATCCCCGCTGGGGGAGTCGGAGGGGCGTAGACTGCAGGGGGATGGGGTGGAGAAAAATTCATATGAAATTAGGGGTGCGTTTATCATCTCTTTTCTTGGGTAGAATGAAGGTTTCTAAACGCCTTTCAGGGAATTGTTTAGAATTTAGAAACGCTTTTCAATACCCACCATCAAAACGCGTTCCCATGGGCATTTACGAACTCGTTTAAAAAAAAACTTTGAGTTTGTCAACTCATATCGCCCAGTCGAAAACTGGCCTTATCACTGCGCAGCTGTACAGCACCGTTTGACCGAGGAAGGACTGGGGAGGTCAGATGCGGCGCTTGCTTATCGAAGTAGAAAGTCGTATCAAAACAGCTTTGCGTTTCAAAAGGCGCGTTTCAAAATTTCCGAACCCCATAATCAAAACACCTTTGCGTTTATCATCTTCCTGAAAGGCGTTTGAAAACGTTGTAAGGCGTTTGGAAACCTCAATTCTACCCAAGAAAAGAGATGATAAACGCACCATTTATGAGATGATAAACGCAAAGGTGTTTTGATTATGGGGTTCGGAAAGCCTTTTTGAAACGCACAAATTTGTGCGATCCGGAACGGGTTTGAGCCAGAAACGCGTTTAGAAGCAAGATAAACGCAAAGCTGTTGTGAAACGACTTTCTACTTCGATCACAAAGCGCGCGCCGCACCTTTCTTCTTCGGTCAAACGGCGCAGTACAGCTGCGCAGTGACAAGGCCAGTTTTCGACTGGGCGACTTTCAGCTGATAAACACTACGTTTTTTTTAAACGCGTTCGTAAAGGCCTTTGGAAACGCCTTTTGATATTGGGTATTGAAAGGCGTTTCAAATTCTAGAAAGATGATAAACACGGCCTACGACACGTGGTGCAACGTAGTAGGCCTATGTGAGGACAGTCGGGCAAAGATGGCTTGGGGAGGGATGGGGGTAGACTGTATAGATATAAGAAGGGGGATTGTACGGACACTTAGTCACAGGTGGCATGCAGCTGTGCGCGTGTGTGTGTCTGTCTGTCTGTCTGTCTGTCCGTCTCTCTGTCTCTGGGGCGTAGATACAGGGGGAGGGGGGCACGTGCCCCCCCCCCCCCTCCTCCCGAGCTGGAAAAATCCGATCTACGCCGCTGGTCTGTCTGTCTGTCTCGTTTGAGGAGGGGGGGGGGGGGGGGAGGGTATTGCATCAATGATTACAGTTAATTGTCATACTCGGCCATCTGTCGACAAGTTATTCGCGTGAAGCTGACGATGAAGTTATTGGCAAAATGAGTCCGACCGATATTTATAAACTCATAGCAACATTGTGAATTCCTCACTCAAATTTGGATGACGGATTATAGACAATCAAACAAGAGGAATACACCTAATAGAGCTTCAGTACCACCACATGACTAACAAGAGTTATAACTTCAGTCATTGTTTTCTAATAATAATAATAATAATAATAATAATAATGAAGCTTAAAATCAGCTCGTCTACGTAAGGCGCTTACAAAGTGATATATAGGCCTAATTCAAGTCGGAGTTATCAGCTTTACTTTACAACACGCATATAACATCGTACCATATTTCCTTCCCAATTCATTTACTTACCCTTCTTCGTATCGCCTTCAAAGTCGAATGACTTCAAATTCAGCCCCTGTAGAAATATGTAAGTAGAAAACAAATGAAAGCTAGAATGGCCATGCATGGGTCATGCGAACCCAGGGGATATGTTTTATATAGCCTTGTTTGCCTAGTTAGTTACTGAAAACTGATGTAGCTGAAACAATTTACAAGGCTAAGCAAGGTTTCGTGAACACTGAAGTATTATGTAGTGGTAATTCACATAAGCGTCGAGCAATCATAGAATACTAAAAACAAGCGTAGCTCACATCGGCCTTTTAAATTGGCACTTTATTGTCATCGTGTCAACATCGAAGGATGATTAATGAACGGCTCGACATTTACTTTGGAGCATATGGTCGAGTTGACAATAATTAAAAAAAAACACCTAATCCAAATCGATGTGTGGGTATGTGCATAACGCACGGTGGATAGTTGTACTAGAGATATTGAGAAAATGTGACTGTTCGGCTCCACTATCGCATGCAGAAACCACAGATATACACTGTTGGTCATAAAGGTGGAATATTTTTTTTCACCAAATTTTCACAGCGTAATTATTACCACATGATTTGAATATGGCATTTATGGTGCATGATAACAACTTTACTTTATTATTCTGCCTTTTACACACGTTTGACAGTGATATTTTACAAGTTTATGTCCTAAGCGATGGATGTCATGAGCACAGAACAACAATGACGACAATATACAGTAAATTAAAGGATCATGAGATATTTATTTTCAATCTCTCTCAGTTTTCCAGATGACTTCTTTTTTGTGATTTCATGGACAAATTTGCATCAAACTTGAGTCATTGTTCTTACTCAGTCACTAGTATCGGGTATGTCCACCCCTGGCACGAACCAGCGCATGCAGACGTCGTGGCATGCTGTCCACTAGCTTGTTGATGACGTCAACAGGCATAGCGTCCCATTCTTCCCTCAGAGCATCTGCCAACTCCTGCAGATTTTGAGGAATGACCTCTCTGTCGTTGATGGCTCGGCCTAGGGCATCCCATGCATGCTCTATGGGGTTCATATCCGGCGAACAAGCTGGCCATGGCAACTGTACGACGCCCTCTGCCTCCAGGAATTCCCTTACTGCAGCGGCCCTGTGCGGTCTAGCGTTGTCATCCTGCAGTCGGAAATTGTGCCCATACACTCGTCTTGCATATGGAAGACAGTGGAACTCCAAGATATCCCTGTAGGCGGCGGCGTTGACGTTTCCGTCCGGAACCACCAGTGGCGTTTTCCCTCCATAATGGATGCCGGCCCATATCATCACTGAGCCGCCTCCGCCTTGAGTCGTCTCGTGGACATTCATCGCGAAGGTTTTCCCCGGCTGATCGACGAACTCGTTGTCTCCCATCCTTTTGGTCAAGGATGAACCGGCTCTCGTCCGTGAAGACCACATGTTGCCAATGTCCTGGATGAAGCCTTCTGTGCTCCCTAGCCCAAAGAAGACGAGCTACTCTGTGGCGAACAGACAGGCGTGGACATTTGGTCAACCGTCGTGCTCGGTAACCATGTTGGAGCAATCTGCGATTAACGGTTGACCGGGAAACGTTGATCCCATGATATCTCCTCCACAAGCGACGAAGACGGCTCGTGGGCAATTTCCGGTTTCTGCGGCTGAAATTCAACAGTTGGCGATCATCTCTTCTTGTGGTCAATCTGGGACGTCCTGGAGATTTCCGTGGCCGCACATTCCCCGCCTCACGTTGACGTTTCAGGATCTTAGAGACTGCACTCTGTGATATCCCTAGGACTTCTGCGATATCAGTCTGCTTGTAGCCCTCCTGTCGCAGTGCTACCACTCTTTCGCGTATTGCTGTTGCCGTTGGACCAGGCATAGTCCAGGGAACGTCTCTACCGATTTTTATTTCAAACGGTACAAGGAACTCGAAAAAATGCAACCTTCTTATACACAGTGCTAAATCAGGGAAAGGGACAGAATATCATATGCATAGGCTTTTATAGTCTACAACAAAAGAATTTATTACGTAATCCAAATTTCTCATGTTATAATGTCACCTGTGTAATGGGGAAACATTATGTAATCACTCAATTACCATTTTGTCTACGCGTAGCCTTTCAAATACCAACGAAACTGTCGATTTTTATTCAAAAATATTTTATTCCACCTTTATGACCAACAGTGTATGTGCACCTGTATTACAATAACATAAGATGGAAGAGCAAGCATTTCTGCACGATATAAATTCATTCATATCTGCATATCCTGATATGTATCATCTTCGTAATTATTTGATTTCAAAACAAGACAAAGGTAAACTGATCACAAGGTGTTGACAACATAACACGCTGGAAATGTTCAAATCACACTTGCATTTCCAACTGGCACAAATTCCCCTAAATTGAATTTTGTACAGGAATTTTAACTGAAAATGGTATGAATGTTATGTTCGACGATGAAAAGCCATTCATTGTTCATTTCATACATGAATAGCATTTCAAAGCTGAATTTATCATGTCTATGTCAATATCAAACATAGAACTAGCAAGCAAAATATCAAATCAACGAAATCGAAACAAACGCTTGAAATTCAACGCACTGTAGCATTTACGTATATTTGACGTTATACAGATTGAAGTCAAAATGTTATCATAATTATCAAGGAAAATTATATTTAGATCGTAGGTTATACATGTATTTGACACGATCACAATATAATTTCTTTTGGTAATCTTTTATTCAAGTCTGTTGCTTTATAATAACATTCATTTTTGTTCTCTTCCGTTTATTTTCTTAGTCGTTATTGCTGTAGTTGTCGTTGATGGTGGTGGTAGATGTAGTGGTTGGAGTGATGCTGGTGGTGGTGGTGGTGGTAATGGTGGTGGCGGCGGTGGCGGTGGTGGAAGTGGTGGTGGTGGTGGTAGTCAGCGGCGTAGCTAGGATTTTTTCAGCGGGATGGGGGGGGGAGGCACGGGGGGGGGGGTCTTGAAATGTTGTGTGCCAGATGAAATACTGCTCTATGCAAATCATGAAGGGGGGGGGGGGGGGCTGGTGGTGGTGATATTGTGATCGTCGTGCTGATAGTGATACTGAAGTAGATCTGTGTTTTTTGTGTTTTCTGTTTGTTGGGGGGGGGGGGGGTGATGGCGTGATGATGGTCGTGGTTGTGTTGATGGTGTGATGATGATAATAGTCTGCAGTAGTGGCAGTGGTGCTGGGGGTGATGGTGATAGTGATGCAGAATGAACGAATGTAGTGGATATGGATCCTAATTGCCTCTGCACTAAACATCACAGGAGCAACAGCAGCAGACATGATGCCTATATCATATTTTATGTGAATCCCAGACGACAATAGATTCATGTGTTGCAAAAGACGACGAACATGATATCACTTACGTGTGCATTGACTATCATCCAGTGCAGGTAGGGCGCGGCTGTCGGTGAATTTGGGTTGGGTGCGTCTCGATCGACCATGAGTAATGTGTAGTATGTGTTCTGTCAACGAGTGAAAGGAGTGGATCTTTACTGAGTGAAGTACCACACACAGGTGAATAGCAGTTCTGCAAAACATTTGTATTGAACAATGCCCAGGAATGCCTGACATATGACTCCCTTTTGAGTCAACAGGTAAAAAGCAACAGGTAATATACTCTTATTTTTAGAGTAAGGTGCTGCGATAGACGCAATAACACGACAGTCAAAAGGGCAAGGCAATATTAAGATGGAATAGAGGTGTCAACTTGATTTTTATACATGTACATGTATAATGATTGATGGTTATATAGGTCTAAAATTCTGGAATCCCAACCCCAACCCCGTTTCGATAAATGCACAGGATGTGTTGGTTGTCCAACAAATTTAGGGAATATTCGAGTAATCAAGCTTCATTTTTCTAACAATCTTTTTTGAGGAGAAATCGTCACTTTATGATTATGAAAATCATCAAAATTGTAAAAGTGATTGCAGATTTGTCGTATTATTAATAGTTTTGTTGTGGTAAATATCTACAGAGAAAGGAAAACATGAAAACAACCTCTATTCATATGCAATTTAATTCCTTCATTCATTCACACCAATTTGATGCTCAAATGTGTCCAAGAGTGAAAATCTAATTGGATATTCCACGGATTATTACAAAAATAATAATTCATGAAATATCACGAAACCTGCTTTAAACAAAAATGACATCCTTTGACTTTATGATTATGACTTTATGACTTCATTTGAGTTAAAATGCATTTGTTAATATTTGTCAAAAGCGTCATAAGTATTCTTTTTTAAACCTAGTATCCATTTGATAAGATACAACAAACTCTTTCCTTCACATGTGAGGTCTTCCATTAGGTTACACTAGGTGTTTAAAAAAATATTTAATGAGATTTTCACTTTTGTTTTGGTAAAATTTGGATCTAAAAATTTGTATCAGATAATAAATTCAGAACACAACAATGGTCGCTGAGCATCGCACATGTCAACCCACAACTTCTTTTCTGCCAGAAGCACCATGCATTATTAATGATACGCCTACTAGATGGCAGTTGTGAGTGGAGTGACAGGTTTGATAAACAAAGGTCATTGTTGTGTTCTGAATTCTCATCAAATATATTCCTAATGTTATCTACAAAAATAATAATTAATGTCACGAGACCTCATTCCAAAAGAAATAATTCTCTGAATTTGTGTGTCAATTTCAGCTTGATTCGACTTGTAGACCTTCATTTTTTTTTCAAAAGTGTAAAAAGGAAAAAAAAAGTATTGACATTTTTGAAAAATGATTACAAATCAGTTTCACCCCAAATCAAGCTGGAATTGACACAACATAAAGTCAAGGAATGTCAAATTTGTTAACGACAGGTTTTGTTGCATTTTACCGATTTCTTTTATTATCTCTGGAATACTAAATGAGATTTTCACTTTTGGACAAATCAGAACCTCACAATTTGTGTGCATGAGATTATCAATTCAGAGCACAACAATGACCATCGTGTATCACACATGTCAATCCACTAACAACTGTCACCACAGTGTCATTAATAATGCAAGATGCTTCTGGCAGAAAGAAAGCTGGCGGGTTGGCATTTGTGATACACGATGATCATCTTTATGTTCTGAATTAATTATCTATTTCACGCACATTTTCAGATCCAAATTTGTACAAAAGTAAAAAAAAAAAAAAATTCTTAATAGGCCTAAGTATTCCAAGAATTATGAAAAGAAAAGAAATTGGTAAACTGATTTAATTATTTTTCAAAAGTGTCAAAAGTATTTTTAACACCTAGCGTATTTCAACGACTTTACAATTTAATGCAAGCATGCAAATAATACAGATGGACAAAAAGTTCACATCTCACCGCTTGCGCAGCGGGATAGGCCACCACAGGCGGGTAGGCTCCCGAGGAAGACCCCTGGAAGTCTGTCAGTGGGAGCAGTTGTCCGTCATCGAAAAACTGGCGATCAATGCAGGAACGAAACGACGACTCGGAGTCGCAGCCGTACTGCACGATCAACGGCCTGTCTATCCCGCCGCTGCAGCGGTCGTCTGCTGCCGACTTTCCACAAATTATTATTAGCCAGACGAAGCACGCGAATCCAGCTTGTGTTGCAGTCGCTAATACAGCCATGATAACGAGGAGTGGAGATCAAATCTTGTTGTAATAATGTTCCTAAAATTGATGGTTTATATGCCTGACGAGTTGAGTTGCTATCCGATACAGGGTTTACATAGTCTAGTCTACTTTAATAGCCCCTCGGTAGGGATTTTGTTCCCCTCAACACACTGCGCTCCACAGACTGCGCGCGCTTTCCTCCACTGATCGCGCGACTCCCAAATTTACCCCTCACTGCACTTGCATGGGTGATCTTGAGGGGGGACGCGCGATCAGTGGAGGGAAGCGTTCAGTGGGTGGAGTGCGCGCAGTGTGTGGGGGAGGGGGAAAATCTGAAGGGCCAGCCAAATGTTAAAAGGTTGATGAAATGCCCCCCCCCCCTTTTTTCATGTAAGAACACTATGTAGGCCGATATGTGAGGACAGCCCGTCTCACTACCTAGCTATACTTCGATCGACAGGAACAGGTCTCATTAGGGGCATTCTTTTCATTAAAATTACGTTTTAAACATATAAGTTATTCAGGCGATCAGAGGAGCTAGCGGGTCCAACATGAAGGTCTACTTGGACAAAATATGCCTTGCGTGACGATCGATCAGCAGGGCGTTTCATGGACATTTTTCGTCTGACAAGCTGTCTTTCTCCGACAGTTACCATAGTAACAGCAAAACCGAGGATTTCACTGAAGTTGTCAGCACTGATCATTTAGTCAGTGCTGACAACATTCATGAAAGTTTATGAAACGCCTGATTGCAACATTAGCTACCCATAACGGTCGTGCATATGGATCGGAGACGGCAAATACAGCGTTTCCGATATTTTATTTGATATTAGCCGTCGTAAGTTGCTCCAGTTGCACTGTCTCAATAAGGACATCGATCTGAGATAATATCTCCGGTCTTATCTTTCTCAACACATAGCCTACGTAGGCCTACATGAACATAGATTATGAAAATTAGTCTCTGGAATTTCATACTCATTAATTGATTCAGCCCGACAGATCGACTTGACTAGCTGGCTTACTTGTGGAACGAGAGGAGTCTGCGCCGAAAACTACGAAGGATTTTACAGGTCAACAGGGCAAAACGACACTGTGTAAATAATAAGCATACGCAGCCGTCGATATTATAATAAATGACTTATCACGATTATATACGTACATGCAATGTACATCCATGTTGTAGGTAAATAGCTCCATGGCTCATGTGATACTCAAATATATTTGATCATTTTGATGTTATTTAGTATGTTAAGTGTACAAATGTTGTTCTCTTGTAATAAACCACCATCACATATATTACGCTGGCTGTGATGTGAGTCAGAAGCCGTACACTATTAAGTCCATCAGCCCAAGGATATGTGGAGCGGAGCATAACTTGATCAGACTAGATCTGTCGCAGGCTATAGACATTGCGTAACTGCGCGTTTACATGATGAATGGAATTTCTTTTCCGTTCAACTGAATAACGAGTCGGCTTGGTACACACATGCAGAAAAGCAGATACATCTGTTTTGATGTTGACCATACTTGCCTTACGTTTCTACATATAAACAGATTGTGAATATTGAATCGTGTCCATAATGTTTCATGGTTAAAGACATGCACGTGACGTTTTAGGTCAGTGATGTTTAAAACATTATATTGTGACCGCTATATATCGATCTTCCTCTTCCTAACTTTAATTTACCTTAATATCTATAACTTTCAAATATATATGTAGTCCTCTCTCTCTCTCTGAAGATTTCTCGAAGTTGTAACCCGGCCTTATGACATTTAGGGGAAAGTGGGGTTGAATGGATGCGTCTTATCTCTGTGATAGAAAATGCCCCAAGTTTTTAAGGGCAACGCAGGATAGGATTTGGTGCAACCTATATACAGAGGCCTTTATTCATTTTCTTCTGTACTAAATAGTTTTCTAGAAAATGGTACTCAAAGATTTTTTTTTTTTTAGTGAAGATACCTTTTGCCCTAAGGATTGGGTAGAAGGTACCCCGCGGGTATATGGACAAAAGGGACTATTTTGGTCCGTCTTACTCCCCGGCCCCCAACCCCCAGTATTTTACATCGGATTTTCCGCTGATTCTGTGAATTAATGATTTACCTGTTCACCAATTTCTTTTAAGTACGTTATGTATTAGTTTATAATGAAACATCATGGAGACCTATTATGTTAGGATAATTTCAAGAAACTTTGGTAAAAGAAATTATGACAGTATCTTATGTACATGTATTTGATTTTTGTATTGCAAGATATGTAAGAGAAAGGTATGAATTGGAAAATGATCACAAGGTGAAACAACTCATTTTTTATTGCAACATCCATCAAATAAAACGATCTTTAATACAGATAAAATGGTAATGATTTCAGAGAATTTGTCCAAGCATATCATTTCCTCTACCTGAGGCGTCACAAGTTACAACTTAGCTTACGTAAAGTGGAAATTTTTACTTCGCAAGGTATATCATAGTGACATATGATCAAATAAAGTGGAAGTGAATTCAGCAGTCGCAAGATATGACATCATCAAGAAAGTGGCATATATTACCTTAGCTTTGCACCATTATTTCATTTCTAGTTCCACTGAGGCAAAACTGACCCATGGTAGGCTTACATTTTGCCCCCGAGACCAACGTCCGTTTTACCCTACAATAACCTTCTGCATAACACGCGCCAGTGGCCCCTCCTGAAACATACGCAAATTCATATATCACTCAATACATTCATGCTTTATAACAAAATCACCCCAAATCACAAAAGTGGAAATGGCAAATTCTTCACAAAATAAACCCAGACCCAAATAACATCAGGTACCCCCCCCCCTCCCCCCCCCCCCCCCCCCCATTTTGTGTTTACCACTGCACAAACGACATATTTTCTCACCTGAAGATGAAATTTTTGTCAGGTCCTTTTTTTAAGATGAATTACGCAATAACGTCATTTCGGCACAGTGCAGGCAATTCGAAGAGATGTATTTATGGGGTGGTTCCATCTTACCTAAGGGGTCCGTTTTACCCCCCTGACTTTCCCCAACGACATAAAGCCCGGATCAAACTCATGTCGCTGGAACAAAGTCGGGTGCCCTGCGTATGATCATTATGATAGTGTTGAGCTTCAACGGAGTGCCAGTGCACCCTGAAATTATAAGTCGGTTTTAATAAAAGCAAAGACATGAAAGAAAGAAAAACAGTGGTTTGACAAAAAATCCGACAATGGAACTGGAAGAACAACTGGAAACGTCACAAAATTTTAATCTTAAAAATCTCAACTTCCTCATCTTTAGACGGATTTCCGTAAACCATTCACTGAAAATATAGTGCTTTCATTTTCTGACATAATTAGAACTGATGATTTAACTTGAGCGTGGACTTTCCCTTTCACCGTTCGTAGACGGCTGCACACGATTGATGCGATTTAGGAATCACTGAAAAAAACAGTCATCAGTTGAACATCTTTGAGTAACTATTTTCACATAAACATGATGAGAGTGTTATCGCCCCAGAGCAGTGCAAAATATGGTCGCGCACAGATATTGTTATGTCCCTGAGTAAATTTATGGGGACTGAACAGCTCCTAAAATAGGGGAAAAGATACAAGAACGAGCTACCCGTGAAGCAGTTATTTATGTTTATTTATGTTTAGCTTCATTGCATGTATAGTTTATGCTACTATGCGTTTCATTTTTTGGTCGATATTTTCAATTATGTGGTCTGTTCAGAGCGATGTGCAGCTAGGTGTGCAGTATAGAGGGCAGCAAACTACATAGAACTTCCGCGAAATACAAACAGCACGAATAATTACATGTGTCTTTATTTGCCAACAAAAGGTATGGCTGATCTGCCACCAGACTCAACTCTTCCTATCGTTTTTGAACAACTTAACGATGTTGCAGTGATCCACAAACGTGTAATAGACAGTCTCAATTCAGAGGTATGGTATGAAGTCGTCTTTTAGGGTAGCTTATTCGATAATCATACTTGCAACTTTGCAAGAGTACCTACCAACAGCAACACCAAGTTTTCTCCGGAATTGTCCTTAAACAGCCCGCCGGCCATCCGGCATGTCCTGCCAGTCCGACTGTGGAAGCTGGGGAGGGATCCGCGGTCATTCCGGTGAAGCCTAAGGCATTGATTATTAACCTGGAGCGCTCATAAATCTGAAGTTCATCCCAATACTTGTGGGCTAACTTACTACTGGCTGTTGAAGTGACAGCGATTTTCCTCATTTTGATGGTTTATTTGACTTTGTGATGAATTAACACTAACACAACTCACAAGTAACAGCAACAAAGTTAGGCCAGGCCCAGGCCAGGGTTAGGATTCGGATCAAATTTATGTTCTAATTTATCGTGACTGTTTGTTTTGCGGCTACTTGTCAATTATGTTTGACAAAGATTTCTTTTTGCAGAATTCTACTTTATTTAAGGTTGCCCTAAGTGGTTAGCATAACTTGGTCTGAATCTCCTCAAAAAGGATGTAGTATAGCCTATACAGTTTCTGTCTATCATCACATTCACAGTTTTGTCATTCCCTCCCACAGATGCTGTCTTTGAGAGGTGCTAGTGTGAGCCAGAAAGATCTCAAAAGACTAGAGCAAGAACTAGAGGTTTGGCAAATCAAAATTAGAATCTTAACCCAGGATGCACCCCCTAGCTACATGTACTACCACCCTTTCACCCCTCATTATAGCTTCTGCTTGAACAATGTTATCCCCCACACAACCCTTTAACTCGTTATGTGCCATTTTTGCATTTGTGTGCAAGTGAAAGAGTACTGAAGTGGTGTCATCCTATCCACTGTTATGCAGGTTTCTGGTTCTAAACAACATCACTCAAGAGAGATGAGAGTTCACTGGTATGACATTGTCTATCTGGCTATAGTGCAGGAACTCTCATTGAGATATCCTGCTATGATTACTGCTGTTTCCTAAACCCACATAGTTTAGAACCAGTTGTCTTGACAACATGCTCATATATGAGGTCACACTTCAGTACTCTATGCTCACACATCGCATGTAGAGGTAGATTGTCTGCCATGCACATAGATCGTTAATAGAGATGAACCCGTACAATGCAACAAAGTCAATCACTTGATCTCTTTATTAATGTATTTTTGTATTTGACAAAAAAACATTCTATCGGGCACGAACAACGATTTACAAAGATTAGCTTTCAACTTTAGCTGATGTAAATCAAAATCATTGGGAATCTGATTTAGCACTAGGAAGGATCATCAGCCATGCTTACAGTCATTCTTAGCTTAAGAACAGCTTGGTGAAACACCCGCCTGGTTTTCTGTGTTTTTCATTACACCTTGGTAACAATTTCTCAGCTATACCAGTAGTTCACAGATATATATAAAATAGATGATAAAGCACCTGTAAAGCCTGTTGAAATAAAAAAATTATGCATTCACTCTCATCAATATAGGATGAGCGGAGAGAGCATGAACAGACCAAATTGCTGCTTGCTGACCAGTCAGAAAAACTCCAGTTTGCTTTGGGAGAGATCGAGATCCTGACGAGGCAGCTGACGAGAGAGAAGACCCTGTTTGAAGCTTCGTGAGTCCATCCTTTCTTTGTGCTAGCTGTCATTTGATTTTGTTATGTCATGTGGGCGGTACTCTCCCATATGTTGTGTACTAATTTTTCCATGAATTGCCTTTTGTATGTTCTTTGATGAAGGAATTCATTCTTTTCATAGCGATATGTGTGTAAAAATGTGTGTCTAATGAAATCTCAAATGTACGGGTGAAATGGTAAATATCCTTTTGAGAAAATTGACATTTTCCAAAAAAATTGTACACAACACATGGGAGAGCGCCTCGCATGTGACGTCACAAAATCACAACTTTAAAATCAATATCTTTCTTTTCCTTTGACTGATTCTCGTCAAACCTTCACTAATAAGCTTCTTTCATTGAAAACAAAATAATTTCAGGGTGAACTATCCCTTCAACAGGACTCACACGTTACAGTAGCTTGGCTGGCCACCAAAAAATCGCTCATCACTAACGTACGTGTACACGTGCATTTTTTCTCATTGAAATTAATTGCCTTGTCATTGATTTCATACATGTCAAATTTCATTACACAGAGATTACTAGTTTTAGAGGTACATGAAGACATCAAGATTATGTAATGACCTTGAAAACCAGGAATTGATCGGTACACATATATCCCTATGCACGATGAACATTTGATAAAACATGGCATAGATGCTGAGATACAAGTGACACAAAAAAGTGCCATGGAATAAAAATAAAGAAAGAAAGAAAGAAAATTCTAATGAAATTAAGAGGTGGTCTGTCATTGATGACCGACCACCTAAAAAGCATGCATTCACACACATCAACACCCTACACACAAGGAGGAAAGGATGAGAAGAAAGGGGAAAGAGTATTGAAAGAGTTACTGAACAAGTATTTGTTATCCACAATTTAAATTCTTTAGTACAATGTACATTGTATTTCCTAAAACATTGAAACATATGTGCAATAATATTCTGCATTGATTTCATGTGAATACATACTATGTATAAGACCAAAACTATGAATTTAACACAAGACATGTTTACAGGTAGAAGATACTATGCTTGTTTTTTGCTAACAGGATCATGATTACTTGGGCTGAAAGTACACTCTTTGGCTTCTTTTACCAAATTATACATGTACTTGCATAAACATTGGCTTCAAGTTACTTGTTGATATTTTGTGAATACATACTGTACACTTGCATTGCTGTCCCCCTAAAAATGCCATTTTTTTAAAACATTGAAAACTAAAAGATTGAAGTATTGTTTCAGCAGTTCTCAGTTTGCACTCAGACAATACATGTGTGTAATGTACGGCTGTCCAAAATGTATTGGTCTCTTATGAGGATGATGACGATTATGATGGTGAGGGAGGTGAGGAGGAGGAGGGGGAGGGGGAGGAGGAGCAGGAAGAGTACCGGTTCTACTTTTTAAACTTTTTTTTCAGGTTCGGTACGATCAGTGAGAAGGCAAAGAAGGAGTTCACCAAAAGCCAGAAGCTGGAAACAGAATGCACAAGTATGTGACACATATCCAGCCTTTTCACACCAAGTCACCAGGGACCATACTCATGAAATCTTACTCCCAGTATTCCTAGTTGGGTACTAAAATGCATTCAGCTACATGTACATGCATTTTTAATCACTAACTAGGCTGGTAAGGTTTCATGATTTTGGCCCCAGGATAAAAGTTAGACACATTTCTAGTTGTTTGTTGGTTTCATCTCACATTTCCACTCATAAAAACATACAAAATGTGAACAAAATATACCAGCATAAACTGGCATCATGGTGGATTCATTAACATTCTTCAAAAAGTCAGTGAAAGACCATGTCTTCATGCATTTTTACTAAAAGAACAGACAGGATGTGCAACAGGCAACAGGAACCATAGAGGTTTTGGACGACATGTACTCAAAACCTACTCAAAATCAAGCAATCAATATAATTCCGCTCAGTAAGTTTCCAGCTGTTATATTGAGAGGGAAGTTCGTTAAAGAAACTATTTATCCATTTTCTGTGATATTTACATAATTTCATTTTTCTTAGCCACAAAAGGGCTTCCCCTCATCCTTTGTGTGACAGATAAACTGCTGCTCTATGGGATTTGTGTGCATTCCTTGTGAAAAAGGCATGTGTGGCTCACAGAGGATTAAACTTCATTTTGTATGCTCTCCATGCAGCAATCAAAGCAGACAACCAGAAACAGGAGGAGCTCTTGGCCTTCAAGGACCTCAAGATCTCTGAGCTGAAGAAACAGCTGGCCTGTCAGAAGGAGAGCCAGCAGCGCAGACTAGAGGAAATGAACATTCAGATGCAGCAGGAGGCCTATATCAACCGTAACCTAGCAACCGTATCCAGGGGTGCTGCCAGGGGGAAGGGGAGGGGCAAGGGCGTATCTAGCTCTGTTAGGTGACAGCAGCAGAGACTGGAGGAGATGACCATCCAGATGTAGCAGGAGGCCTACATCAGTCGTAACCTAGCAACCATATCCAGGGGTGCTGCCAGGGGGAAGGGGAGGGGCAAGGGCGTATCTAGCTCCGTTAGGTGACAGCAGCAGAGGCTGGAGGAGATGACCATCCAGATGTAGCAGGAGGCCTACATCAGTCGTAACCTAGCAACCATATCCAGGGGTGCTGCCAGGGGGAAGGGGAGGGGCAAGGGCGTATCTAGCTCCGTTAGGTGACAGCAGCAGAGGCTGGAGGAGATGACCACTCAGATGTAGCAGGAAGCCTACATCAGCTGTAACCTAGCAACCCCTAACCTAGGGGTGCAGGGGGGGGGGGGGGGGTGGAGAGGGGATCTCTAGTTCCTTTAGGTGACAGGGTTACAACCCTAATAATGTGTTGATTGAAATGAAAACAGTAAAAATAGAAGAAAGGGTCGACTTATTTTGTGAGAAAATGTATTGTTTCATAAAGTTTATACTAGCCTGGTATCATGCTTTGAAAATGTGCAAGTAAATTGTAGGCATTGTGCCCAGGAATGGTGTCCTATGTCATCCATGGATCAGTGTTATTTGCACTGAGGGTAAAGGTCAATATTTTCAATATATTTTAGGTCATAATTTTTCTCAAATTAATGCTATTTGAATTGAAGACTTTTATGCCTCTGCCCCTCTGGTCAGTTGGTCAAGGAGTCCGAGCCATGGAAGCTATTTCCCATATGCAGTCAGACCTGTGTGTTTTTATGAACAGATGGTCCTTACATACAGGTTTCTTCAATATTGGTTTCAATGAAAAACATATTTCAAAGGGAAATGAGACCTGTGGTCTGTAGAGGCAAACAGTCTATCTATGCAGATGGTTGCCAAAGCAGGATTCACTGTATGTACCAGGTGTTTAAAAAAAACTTTTGGACAGTTTTGAAAAATTATTAAAAGTGAGTTACAATTTGGACTAATTTGAATCTAAAAATGTATGTGTATCAGATAATTCAGAACACAACAATGGCCATCGTGCATTTCAACCCACAACTTCTTTTCTCCCAGAAATATGCATTATTAATGGAACTGTGATGGCAGTTGCTAGTGGATTGACAGGTGTGACATACAATGGTTGTGGTTGTGTTGTGAATTGATTATCTGATTCACATATTTTTAGATCCACATGTCCAAAAGTGAAAATCTTATTAAATAGTAACAGGATTATTACACAAATAACAACATTGATGAAATACATGTATCACAAAACCTGCTTCGAAAAAACTGACATCCTTTGACTTAATGATGTGTCAATTAATCTTCACAAGTGTCAAATTGTTTTGAACACCTAGTTCATGTACAAGTAATTGCACTAGGACAATCTGATGTCGCAAATGTGTGTTACCAGTCTGTGTAGCACAAACAGTGCCATGTATTGGGAATGTGTGCCACGCTCTTAGGTGTATATTGTAATGGTGTGTACTTGGGTCTGTCTACAGTCAACGGATATTTTTTTGGCACAACTGAATCATTTGAAATTATGACCACCCTGCACCGCCAAAATATGACAGAGTGTTGAATGAATATCCTCCAAAATAACTTCAGCCAAAATCCTGCTCTGAATGTTCATTATAAATATATTTCTAAACTAAGCCTGTACATATTTGCCATATCACAGTGGTAACGGGACAGACGAGTGTGTTACAAACTCGTCTGTCCCGTTGCAATGTGCTGTGGCAAATTTGTACTGGGCAAATTTTCTGAAGCGTACAAAACCTTGTAAAGTGCAAATCAGTACATTTCTTTGATATTTTATAATCATTGGCTGGTTTATTTAAGAGACAAAAAAAAATAATTGGAATTTAAGAGATTTATGCAAATGTTACAGTAAATGTAGCAGAAATGTACCCATTACTCACTGTAGACAGGCCCATTTGTAATTCGTTGTATATTTGTTAACTAAAAGTTTGTACATGTACATAATATATTTTTTATATTATATATAAATTCAAGACTTTGCTTCCTCATTTGTAAGTCCATTGTTATTCCCTTTGGTAAAAATTCGTCCATAGACCAATACATGTATTTGCATGTAAACAGAATTGTGATTAGATATCTCTTTCGAAGTGTGTATGTATAGATTTGGTTACACTTCCACCATAAGGGACACAACATATTCTGTCTGTAACACATCCTCTCGAAAAATACCATTAATACAACATTCAACAACGACTCGCATAAATACAAAACACAATGACAACTGCTCTTTTTAATACTCATTCGTGGCTGGTTTTATTCAACAAAAAGCAACAGTACTATTATTAAATATTGTTCCCTTTCAAAAACAAAAATACATGTAACATGTATCAAGTGTTTGTAGACAAACAATGCATTCTGATATTGAGTAGCCTTGGTACTTTCTTGCCATCAAGTTAGGTAGCTTTTGAGATAAAAGGTTCTCATTTTCTTTGGCACCCCCTGATTTTAGATTTATTTCTTTTCACAGCATCACCCACAATATGGTAGAATGCACTTGTGAATTATTTCTGCAAAGGAGAATTCAAAACATACTTTGAAGTGCAAGTATGCTAAGAAATAGAACAGGTCAATTATTGATAGAAAACCTCTAAATAAATACAAAAAAGAAATTAATCATGAAATTGCACTCGCTAGGTTTCCTACAATAAAGCATTTACAGGAAATATGCCCGATAACAAGGTTATATCAAAACCTAGAATGGAAATGCAGGTTGAACGGAAATCCACTATATCCTTCATATACCATTTCTGGAAACAAACACAAAATGTGGATAAAAATCGTATCTATTTCAATTCTCGTTTTTCAGAAATCACATTTTAACGACATGCCTCTGATTTATTTGGAATTGTAAGCTTCTTATCAACAGTATTTTTATTTTGCTTCCCTGATGTTCAAGTTCTTCAAATTGATGTGCTATTGGGGTAATTTTCCACTGTAAAGTGGAAATTAAAGAGTGATCTAAAGGAAAAGATAAGTTTTAAATAATGTATGCCTTCCACACTTCTACTGTGGAATGTCATTCTTTGAACAATGGCACAAAAGGAGAATTCAAAACATACATTATCATTGAATGCAGCGAAATTATATTTATGAATGTGCTTTACTTCAAGAAAGATATCACTTCACTACTAGGTCAAATAAATACTCTAAAATGTACACATACTTCATAAACGCTGTAAAGCAAAGGGGAAAGAGCAAATGTATGTCTACTTTGTCCTGGTGGGGTATACAAAACTATAGTCGCAATGTATGATTTCTAGTGGAATGTCACATCATTACTACAGCAATCCTGATCAAATCATTTTGAAGTCATGCTATAATTAAGTACATTTTGCAAAGTCATTCAATGATTATACATGTATTTCCATTGAGGTCATGTTGCAGCATACTCCACAGTCAAACGCAACAAACACAACTAACTTTCTGTAAAAAAAAAAAAGTAAAATAAAAAATAAAAACAAACAAACATGGTTTTAAAAGCATTAAAAATCAATAGTTCCATACCATAAATTAGAAAATCCCAGGAGGGAAAATAATTAAGTATTAAAATGTGAGTACATAAGAATCCATGGGCTTTTTCAATACTAACTTGAAGCGCTTTGTACATGGAATTGCCATAGACTAAATGATGTAATATCTGAGAATATCTGAAGCTATGTGTAGATATTCTTTAAAAAGTGTATGCAACAGGAATTCTTTCTTCTTTGCCACTCAAACAAGCTTGCAAGCATCAATGTCTTTAAAACAAAACTCAATATCAGTCATCTTCCTGTTCTATTCCTTAGAAGTACATATTACTGAGGAAAGCATGGA
Source organism: Arbacia lixula (assembly GCA_963669155.1). NCBI lineage: Eukaryota > Metazoa > Echinodermata > Echinoidea > Arbacioida > Arbaciidae > Arbacia > Arbacia lixula. Next base: position 21,010,828 of record OZ022584.1, read on the forward strand.
TATTGGAGTTCCGCATTTAATAGTTGAAATCATAACTTGACAGTTTTCAATGATAATGGCTATATAGTCTTGTGCTACCATTCAAGCGTCATGCAATAGCTTCACATTTGAATATATTTGAATACATTCTAAGAATGCTGTAGCACACACTAGTGAGGCCACAAGAAGGAAACATTTCAGCACAATAGGAAGCAAGTCTTAAGTTAAATTATGGTAGATCTCATAAAGCTAACCCTAGACTTTACTTTGGTATCATTAGATCAATAAGCCAAAATAACAAAGTTGAACTGCACAAAAATTTCATATAGAGTTAGCCAACACAATCAATAGATTACAAAACATCAATACTGATTCATTTCACAATTTACTTCACACTTAATTTAGTACTATGTGATATTACAAATACTGCAAGCAAAGTACATGTACAACTATAATTACATGTACATGTATAATACAGCTATAGATAAGATATTTTACAAATATATTTCTACCATCTTAGCATCATGGTTCGATATGTAATTACCTTTTACTCAGCAAAGATAGGAAATAGCAAAATAGTAGCTATCATAAGCAATACAAAAAATTCTATGCGAATCAATAATACTTGTTCTACTTCATGTACTTACACAATACGATTGTACAATTTCTTTTGTGATTGTATATGTGCAAGGACTCTCCAGTGAGTGTAAAGAATACTGAGTGCGCAGTGTATTCTATCAAATGAAGTCACATTAATTCTTGGAGACATTTGTAGGCTCCGGTGGGCTGAATGGAAAACCTGATTCATCAAATGAAGAAATGCAATCAAAAGAAAACAAACGATATGTAGCATCTTACAGTAACTTTACCTTTGGAACAATCGGGTGAGTCAATTCAAGAGAAATTTGTCTCAGATTTGATGTGGCTCATGAAAGAACGAAAGAGAAGAATGCCCATTAGCTTTGTAAAAGCCAATATTGAATGTCCTTTACTTTGCTTGATGGAAGAGAAAACACACACACACACACAAAAAAAAGAAACAGACAGAGACAAGTACAGAAAGGAAGAGAGGGAGAGGTTATGTCAATTTCAGTGAGTGGAGAGTTGTTACTACACTGTTTTCGGTCTGCGACATACAGAGCTTTGAACGAAGCAGGGGTGATAGGGAGCTATTTTCAGTGTTCTATCAACTCTCGTTTAAAAGCGGTATTGCAAATTAATTTTAACGCCGATGTATGTAAATAGTACAAGAGTACTGATTAGCTGTTGCCTTAATGAATTTACTCTAGCGGCCTTATTTAAGACGGACATAACTCTTGCCACTTGTTACTATGGTAACTTTTTGCATTCTCTGTACGTGTGGATGTTGTGAAAACAGCTTACTATCAATTCACCGGCTCCACATGTCAACCATTAACACATACTTTACATTGGCACTTCGGTTGGGGAGACAAATGCAGTCTACTATTTCACTGTGAGTGCACATTCTTGTATATAACAATCTGATACACATATTGAAATATTTTGCAGTACTGATCCACACAACACATAAACATCCAGTCATATACCTTAATTTCTTGGGTCATCGATCTCATTTTGGATTTATAAGAGCAACAATCTTTTGTACAACATCATTAGTAAGTGACACCAATAAGTGAAGAAAAGATGGGTCCATATGTAATAAATAAGCTCATTTACAAGAGAACTACAAACAAAGAGCACCCCACAATCATCACTCTTTCAATGCGCACAATAATCATTTACACGTTCTACTTAATACCAGAGTTAACTCCTTTTGTGCCTGGCAAAATACTATGTTTTACTGCGCACAAATGGGTTTGGGCCACATTAACACATTAACAAAGAGTTAACTCTTTCTACAAAGAAATTTGCACATAACAAGTCCTCTAATATCCAATTCAAAAGAAAAATGTCTTATCAAGGCCTGCCAAAATTAGCTTGAAAGAAACAAATTTACAATAAAAGGAAACAATTTTGTTGATTTTGAGTAAATGATGATTGATCTTGGCACAGTAGGCACTTCTTTATAAAGAAGATGAAGAATCAAAAGATATTTTCATTGATGACTACACTGATCACAATACACAGTCTACTTTAATGGCAAGGGACAAATATAACCACACCACATCCAAGCAAATGCTTTCAATATCTGTAATATCAATTGAAGGGCTAGTTCCACCTTTCTCAAAAGAAGCTGAAAAGCCAGAAAAACAGATCATGGAAAGTCTCAGCCAACTCAGACAAGCTAAAGAGAAGTCATGATTGTTTGAAGTTTGACTATTTATATCGGCAATATTTGTGTGATATCATATGCCAGCTGAGATATTACCCTCTCTCATAGAATGTTCTTATGACATGTAAATTTGTGGGTACGTTTCTATACCTCCTTCTATATCTCTATACATTCAACAGAAATGATGCCACCAGGTCACATTTGTGGCAGAGGCATACACATCTTTTTGAGAATTCTAACAATCTAATGATATTGAGTGTACAGAACAGACTGGCTTACATCACACAGGAATAACTTCCTCCATTTTTTTATTCATTGTCCGATTTCGCTCAACTTAACACAAACAGAATCTGTTTTACAGCAACTTTCTCATCAGAGTGTACCAACCCTTTCAATAGAGTACCAAAGTAGTGTCATCATATCCATTGTTATGCCCGTTTCTGGTTTTAAGGAACATCATTCAAGTAAGAATTTCATTAGTCCGACATTGTCTAGCGGGCTAGTGTCAGGCACTCAACATGACAGTCCCTGCTATGATAGTTTAGCACCAGCCGTCTTGACAACATGCTTTTATGACATCACACTTCTGTACTCTATAGCTTCAACATATCCTGAAAGATGACGGTAATGAATGGTTTAAACTCTCTCAGTATCAATGGCCTTGACATGTGTAGTATCAAAGTCGATACTTTTCACTGGTTGGTAATGCAAGAGTTAATATGCTCTGCGTGTGGCGTACTCTAGCACCAGGCTCGCGGCGCCGAGCAGCGCTGGTTCGGTGAGGTCCGAGCTGATGACCTGCACGTCCCCAGCCGACGGAAGGGCCTGGGACGCCACCAATTGTTGGACGGGCTCCAGATAGACCTGAGCCAGCACTCCGCACAGGATGACAAGTTGGGGGTTGAGCACGTGCAGGAGGGAGATAACGGCCATGCCAAGTGCTCGTCCACCTAGGGAATCGTAGAGTTACAGGAGGGCGTTAACTTCTCTTGTCCCAGACAAAATGCTGCTCAATTGGATATGCGTGTATGACAGGTGCAAAAATTCAGCAGAAGCACATAGGGAGTTAACTCTTTTTGTGCCTGACAAAATACGAGAAAACACTGTAATGGAAAACTAATTAGTACTACCGGTAATAGTCATAGGACCAATCAAAATTCCATGACTTTTCCCTGATTTGAGGCATTTTTATCCAATTCCCTAAATTTTCCCTGACTGGAGAAAAGTAAAATAATCTTCCCTGATTTCCCTGATAGGCTGGGAACACTGTCCGTACAGCAGATTATGCAGCCATCACGCTGCTCAGTATCTGATTGGAAAAAAGCATATACGCTGGCACAGTAGAGAACAGGTTAAAGGATGGTCTCACCTCTATCTAGAGCTGCTTTGGCCTTCTTGTTCCCTTGACTCGCAGCCTCAATTAGATGCTTCCCACTTAGTTCTTCATCCTTGGCAATGATCATACCATCCGTCACTAGCTCACCAGCTGTGGGGATGAATCGGCAGAGTGAAAAGGAGTAATCATATGAATGAAAGGGTATCGGGGGGAGGGGGTCAAAGGGTTAAAAAGAGGGAGATAGACAGAGTGAGAGGATGATATGTACAGATAGCCGAAGTAACAGAGAACATTGAAAATGAGGACAAATGAAGAGAGGGAGGGAGAGAGAGAAAAGCAACTGTTATATGAATGACAAGAGTATCAATGGGGTCAGAGGGACAGAAAGTGGCAGATAGACAGAGAGAAAGCAGAGAAAGATATGTATAGATGGCCGAAGGGAAGGGGAACATTAAAAAAAGACAAGGAAAGATGAAGAGAGAGGGACAGGGAGACAGAGAGAGAGAGAGAGAGAAAGAGACAGAGAGCATGCTCTTCTACTAAACTCACCCTCATGCAGCTTGAGTGCCTCCCGTTTGAGGGCGTTGCCTGAGCTGTAGGTTTCCACACACCCGGTGCCCCCACACTGGCAGGGAGGGCCGTCCAGCGATACCTTCACGTGACCGAGCTCAGCCGCACAGAAGTTTGTGCCATGGATCAGCCTCTTATCCAGCACAACACCTCCTCCGATGCCTGGTGGTATGAGGACAAAGGGAGATTTCATTATCTCATTTCAATTTCAAAGAATTCAATTTTTGCGGAGGGACAATAGATGATATAGTATATGTTTGGCTGTTACTCTCCGTAGTAATAAGAGCAACTGATTCATCGGGTAGAAAACAAAAAAGAAAAGTAAGATATGAGAATGGAAACTGAATAGAAGCCTTGGGTATTGGCATCGAGTCACTATCATGATCCAAGTGATCAGCCTAATAGATAGTGTCACTGACTGACAAGCAGTAAATGCAGGTTGAAGTCCCGGCATGCTATTCATTTCTCTGCTTAATTAATAGATTGATCAACCATTCTTATTACTACAGAGAGTAACAGCAAAACAAACAATTTATCAAGATGCACATACTCTGTTGCTGGTTAGCTATAAGTTACAACATGACATTAATGCAATGTTAACTTAAATTTTCATGTGGCAGGGTCATCCATATCATTGTTCTTATTTTTGTGCTTGTCGGACTTTCCTTTTTCTATTTGACAGGGCAAAGGAACCGTCTCAAGGATTGTGATAAGAATAGGAATTATGAATATGATGAGATAGACATATACTCAACTTTATTCATCAAAACATGATGGTGTTGTTATACTTGCAAGCTATGGTGAAAAACAGGATGGGGAAATGGAAAAGATTAGATAATGACCTAAATATATCTTCCCTTTTGGATATGACAATTATGATACAAGCAAGCAAGATAAACAGGCAATTTAAAATAAACATTTGGAGAGCAGACAAAGAGTGAAAAAATCACAGCTCCCGTTACCTGTGCCTGTTGCTATGGTGATGAAGTCTTTGACGTCCTTGCCCTGTCCAAACTTTCTCTCCCCGAGGGCAGCACAGTTGCCGTCATTGTCCACCCAGACGGGGAGGTGAAGTGTCGTCTCTATGGGTGTCCGTAGGTCAATGTCATCCCAGCCTTCACAGAGATCAAGAGAAGAATCAAACACTTGAAATAAAAGGGGTGAATTGATTAATATTCTAGATTTACAGTGTTAAAGGGGACCTTTGGGCATTACAAAACCAACGCCTAATTGTTTTGGTATTTGAATTGTATATCAATCATCTTATTGCGGGGTCTCATATATTTGTGTAATAAGAGAAAAATGCAATTAAAAAAGTAATCAGCACAAACAGCGAACTATCATGTCATATTTGCGTCACCTGCATCGCAGGACATATTTCATATTTTCCGCAGCAATAATGACTCAAGAGGGGATACATATTCAACATTAATTGAAATGAAAGCAAAAACTACATAACCTCTGTTCCTAAGCTAGTGTTCTAGCATGACTTCTATTAGTCTAATATTGTGATACAAACACTGAAATCATTCTTTGAGAATCAAGACCTCACAAATGATCTCATTGTTCAGTCATTGTCCAGAGAACTGCTATGTAACTGAGTAGGACAACCACTCTTACCTCTCCCCCTTGCTCTATCCATCTGTCACTCTCTTTGTCTCTATCTTCATCCTTTTCTTCTCTTACTACTTTCTCACTCTCTTTGCTACCTCCTCTTGTGCACAAGTATGTTTGACTTTGTCTGCATGTATTTGTTGGAATGTATGCTTGTATAATAATTACCTCTAATGATAAATTATTGTGTTTGTTTGTTTTGTCATTGTCAATTATAAGTTTGGTGTTAAATGACTCTTGTGTTACAGGGCCCCATAAAAATAATCTCCGCTTCCATTGGGTCCTTTCATTTAATTCTGTACTGATTTGTTTGTTTATTTTCTTCATTTATGTTGTTTTGATGGGAAATAAACTGAACTGCGCTGATCTCACCATCAATTGCTTTTGTCGAATGCATGACAAGACCTTCCTTGGAATTGACTCTGCCTCCTGTACTGATTCCTGGAATGACAAAAAACACAGAAATATTCAAGTTCACAATTTTGTTTCACTTATAGAATTATTAATTGTACTTTTGGTTGCATGATTAGGCTATGCAAATATGTCACTTGTTAATTATTAATTGTGAATTGTTAAACAAGAAACACACAAAAAATGTTGTTCAACCACATTGAATCACACACAAGAATAATGAATTTCATGCATTTCCATGTTTACCACTTTTCTAAACTTCTAATGTTCACAACTGTTTTGATCATTTGTTAAATCTTATGCAAACATTCACTAATTTGCTGTTCAAGCCTTAAGCTTATCATTGTCATACCTCTCTTTCATGACTTTACATTGTTTTCTATGTTATTCTTTTAAACTAATACCGGTAGTCAAGAACATGAAATTATAATTCTTTATTGTGTTTTGTGGTGAGTCATATGGTATGGACCAGAGCCAAGTTGTGGCTCAATGTCAAAGAGCCATGTACAAGCATATTCAAGCTAGTCTCTTCAATTTTCGACACATTGATTCAGACTTACTCACTGACTGACTGGCTGATAGAGTACTGAAGTGTGATGTCATTTGAGCACATTGTCAAGACAACTGTTTCTAAACTATACGGGTAGAGCAAGCAACGGTGATCACGGCAGGGTATATTGGGAATGCCCAACACTAGCCTGCTATATGTAGACAATATCGGTAAACCACTCACTGGAACGATTTTGTTTAGAGCCAGTTGTCTTGACAACATGCTCATATGATGACACCATCTCTGTACTCTGTATAGAGGTTTATGGCTGTAAACTAGTGGAGGAAGAAGATGAGTTCTTACCAACACCCAGGACTCTGCAGTTGAGTCCGTAGCTCTCCTGCATGGCCTCGATCAGGAGGTCCAATAGCGCCCTCATCCTTTCTGCATTTCCATCATGAGGCATCAGCCGCGACTTCCTCATCCTGATCTCTCCCTGAAGGCAAGCAGGACACAGACATTGAATTTAACCCATTGCTTACTGTTAAGATTTTCTGGCTTTGTGAACCCTGATTATTAGGAACTGCAGTAACCAAAGGGTTGAGGGCTTGTGCCCTATAGGGTATTTTAAGTTCATTCATAGTCAGACATCCCACTGAATCAAATACTACTAGCATGCAGACTGGGATTTGTTCATGAAGCTGTGTTGGGTTATGGATGTAGAGACATTTCACAACATGCCATTAGCAACAATAGAAGCAAGTGCACATGGTTCTTTCACTACATTCTCAAAGCTGAATAGGACATTTTCTTAGCTTAGCTTTGAATCATTTATTGGCCATTTATGGAAATTCACTATGCTCATAAAGAAAAAATACATGTAGTTCAATACATGACATTACAAAACATGCCACATTTGTTATTCTCATTCATGTGGCATTGTGATTGGTTACTTCAGGTCATGTGATTGGAATACAAAATTTATGTGGAATGACATGAGAGTAAGTTGTTGCACTTACATGCATTGTGACCAGGGCTACTCGGAGCTGGGTTCCCCCCATATCAACCGCGAGGGCGCTCTGTGTTTCTAGGATGTGGTCGATGTCTCTGCTGACACTCGCTGGCATGGGTGGGAAGATGAACTGTTTCTGGGTGGCCTCAGCAGACTCGATGCCCTTCAGAAATTTGATGATGCGAGGGATAGCATGCCCATCCCCATAGATGTAGGACCTGTGAGGCAAAAGACCACACAAATAAATCATTTCATCCCATTTATCTTTGGTTTAAAACACCAGCAATTAAAGCAAACAAGGCATTAGCAATATTGTGTCTCGCCCACTTGCGAAAATAACCAGATATATCACGATCTCCGTTGCTACGCAAAAGAAAACTGAAACAAACAAATAAGCAACTTTAAACAGACAACATCAAAATCAGGTGCAAAATAGTGACTTTGAATAAATTTGCATAAATGTGCATGAGTAATGTTTGCCTAAATCTACATCAGTAATGCTCACACATGCTCACACAATTCTGTGCACAAGTTAGGAAGCCTTCACCAAGAGTCTTGCAAGTAAACTTTAATGTATGACCTCAAATGACCTTTGACCTTATCATGTGACCTCTTACAGCACAATAACATGCAGATGCCCCCAGTGCATCCATCATCCAAGTTTGATTGCCATTGTAGCAACATGTGATGAGTTATGTGTGATAAGAGAGTCTTGCAAGTAAACTTTAACGTATGACCTCAAATGACCTTTGACCTTATCCTGTGACCTCCAACGGTACCATAACATGAAGGTACCCCCAGTGCATCTATGACCCAAGTTAGGTTGTAATCCAAGCAACCTATGTGAAGTTATTTGTCAAAAGAGAGTCTTGCAGGTAAACTTTAACGTATGACCTCAAATGACCTTTGACCTTATCCTGTGACCTCCAACAGCACCATAATATGTAGGTACCCCCAGTGCATCTATGACCCAAATTAGGTTGTAATCCAAGCAACCCATGTGAAGTTACTTGTCAAAAGAGAGTCTTGCAGGTAAACTTTAACGTATGACCTCAAATGACCTTTGACCTTATCCTGTGACCTCCAACGCCACCATAACATGAAGGTACCCCCAGTGCATCTATGACTCAAGTTAGGTTGTAATCCAAGCAACCCATGTGAAGTTATTTGTCAAAAGAGAGTCTTGCAGGTAAACTTTAACGTATGACCTCAAATGACCTTTGACCTTATCCTGTGACCTCCAACGGTACCATAACATGAAGGTACCCCCAGTGCATCTATGACCCAAGTTAGGTTGTAATCCAAGCAACCCATGTGAAGTTATTTGTCAAAAGAGAGTCTTGCAGGTAAACTTTAATGTATGACCTCAAATGACCTTTGACCTTATCCTGTGACCTCCAACAGTACCATAACATGAAGGTACCCCCAGTGCATCTATGACCCAAGTTAGGTTGTAATCCAAGCAACCTATGTGAAGTTATTTGTCAAAAGAGCGTCTTGCAGGTAAACTTTAACATATGACCTCAAATGACCTTTGACCTTATCCTGTGACCTCCAACGCCACCATAACATGAAGGTACCCCCAGTGCATCTATGACCCAAGTTAGGTTGTAATCCAAGCAACCCATGTGAAGTTATGGATCATAAGAGAGTCTTGAAGGTAAACTTTAACATTTGTGACGGACGACGGACGACGGACGGACGACGGACGGACGACGGACGGACGACGGACGGACGGACGCCATTTGGATCCCTTAGTCTCGCCTTCACCTCCGGTGGGCGAGACAAAAATTGTGTACCGATAAGTGTTATAAAAATATTAAAAGAATCATCTCTGCTCTTTTCAATCTTTCTTTTCCTTTCGTCGTCCCATAAGTGGGTCAACTATCCGAAAGAATACAACCACATAATGTTACCGAAAGTTTTACTATTTTCTCAATAGCATTTATGGAATTTTATTTCTCACTACATTGCAATTGCAATATCGAAAGACATGTAACTTTCCACATCCCAAGAACTTTCTACATCCGTGCCTCATACATAACTTACATGTACATACAGTATGTGTATACATAAACGGCTCGCACCAGCTGGGTTTCTTCACATAGCACACCTTGTCAACATCTCACGAGAGTACACAAACTACACACCCCATGCACACAGGATGCATGTACAGGTGCAACAGCTTGTCAAAACACACCTGTGTCTACACAACTTGACTAGCCTTGATCAATTTGAAGTTAACACATTTCGTATCACCATCAGGTAAGCCTAGAAACCATATATGTAAGCCAAAGGAGTGACTTGGTTATGGCAAACAATGTGTTAGTGGTACACTAACAAAATTAGGACTTGTTAGTTTAATCATTTACAAGATTGTAATGTTCTTTATAGTAGTTTCTTATTACTCCACTCAAAGGAGTGTTGTTTTATGGTAAGCATTGAGTCAAAACCACTTCCATGACATTGTCTCAGGCTAGATGTGTCTAGTAAAAGCCAAACAATGTTTTAACTCTCTCAGTTCAAAACCAGGAAAAGCCCATGATGGACTTATTACATATTTCCTGCATGCATGGTACCGAGAGGGTTAGCAGCCACGCCTGTTGTAGCAGACTTACGGTGGGTACTTTCGCTGGTACTGGATCTGTAAGGAATGGAGGATTTTCTGAGTTGTATCAGCGTCCCTGCAGTGAAGAACATTTTCACCTGTGCAGAAAAACAGACAGAGCAACATTACATATTTGCGATGAACCATGTTCCTTCAACATCAACAAGCATTAAAAGTCTCTGAGATATCGTTTGTTGTTCTAAATCTGAAAACGCATTTTATGTGAAAGAAAAAAAGTGCTGCATGACAACAATCCACTTCTCAGAACAAAAAAGAGCACAATGGCCATGACTTTTCATATTACTATGATGCAATATCATTTTTCACATTTATAGAAGAAAATATCTCGAGAATTCACTCTCGTGCAAAGAGGTATGAATATCAAACCGAAATGGATATAGCCCATCTTGGATTTCTCATTAGCTGCTACATAATCTTCCTCATCATCATGAAGAAATCTAAATACATTATCTGCAATTCCTTCAGATCTTTATCAAACTTCTTTGTATCAGGAAATAAGTTGTGATAATAAATTCATGAAAAGGTCGTCCATATGCTTCTTTGATAAAAAAATATGTGTATACGCCGATAGGAACAATTATGAGTACTGGATTATGCGTAATTGGGGAAGATCGTGCATAGATAGAGTCAATGTGGTCACCTGTACCAGCTGAGGTATGACCTTGTGGTCAAAAACAGACCAATGAACATGTCATAAGCAAGTGTGGTGTGGCAGGACTTCCCTGTTCATTCACCCACATTGGTGACACCCAATCGGTGACATAACTCATCCACTGCCACTTTCGACTGCTTAACCCTAATACTCCCGGGGGGGGGGGGGGGGGCCATTATGGCCCCCCCCTGTCGAAGTTTTGTCGGTACTTCCTAACGCCTCAATATTTCGAAACGAAATTTCTCGACTTTTTTCTCTGATCCTTCCCGCACATTTTGATACCAAATTTATGGCGATCAGACCTACCGTGCGGGTGTCAGATTACGTTTACCGAACACATGTCACTGAAATTTCGCTATTTCTCTATGTGACTGTGTATAACCCTATGGATAAAATCAGCTTTTCCAATTTATGTAAATACTTTTCTAATAAGTGTTATCATAGTTTCAAATAGTGTAAATAATTACCACACACACAAACACACACCCACACACACACCCACACCCACGCATACGCATCTGAATCACAACGAAAAACAAAGAAATACATAAGAAAATTGAAAAACAATAAAATACATAAGAAATAATTACCACAACCTATCTTTTTCTTTCAAGAATTGATGAGGGAGTTATGAAAGACATTTGTACCAAAAATTGCTATTCCTGAGGCTTTATTTAGTGAGAAATACAAAAATCTATGATTTCTCGCATAAATTAGCATAAATTAATTATTAAAAAAAAATAAAAGGACTTTCGTAAATTTAGCTATACAACTTTGTAGATTACATAATTCTTTACCCTTGTGCAAAATTTTGAGGCAATCGGGCGACCCATGGCCGAGATCTCAGGGGGGGGCCATAATGGCCCCCCCCCCCGGGAATAACAAGCTTTGAAATACCCCGGGAGTATTAGGGTTAAAGGGCATATACTGTACTGGGAAGGCAAAGAAAGTTATCTGCCCTCAAATGATCTACATTTGGAGTAATTAGTGATTGAATCACAAATCCTCAAAATGTTTGGCCCGAACATTTTGAAGGTTTAATAATTAATCATTAATTACTCCAAATGTGGATCATTTGAGGGCAAATAACTTTCAGCAAGCTTCTAAAATAGACAATACATGAATTTAAGACCATTGGCAAGAAGATTGCTAACAATTTCCTTTTGAAGGCTTTTTTGCCTTCCCAGTACAGTATATGCCCTTAAAGACAGCCCGTCCCTTTTTCAGATCACCACAAAACCATCGAAACATTGGCAAAACATATAGAGAAGTGTTAGCAAGTTCCATATTCACAATTTGAAACTGATACGTAGTGTAAAATTCAAATAATGCACTTATACAACGTCTGATTAATAGTCTTTACCTCAGGCTCTTAGCAGTTTGTGTTGAAATATCTGCTTTATTGATTAATCTGTTTATTAAATTATAAAATGCATTATGAAAAAAAATGTTCTATGGTAGGAATCATCTCCAAAGTTTGGTAGTTACTCATAAAATTAGGATTTCACACACGCATAATAACCACATAGATACTGTAACAAAGACTAATACTTTTTTCGTAGTACGAAAAAAGTAGGTTTGAAATTTAACGGCTGAAATTTTTTACATATACAGAAAGCTTCAACATGCTATATTCTTAGAAATGGTCTTGAATCACACTTTCTTCAATTTACGATCGTGATAGATGATTTCAAATTTTAAGCTTGCAAAAGGGACGGACAATCTTTAAAGTTGACCTAATAAATGACCCTCTACCCGCTTACCCGTCTCCCTGCCAGTCTGCCTTGACCCCAGGTTGACCACAGGGGTGCCGAAGGCCCCCGCCTCCCTCACCCCCGCACTGCTGTTCCCAATCATGCAGCCGGCATTAGCCACCAAGATGATGAACTCCTCAAAGGGGATGTGCTTGGCCGTGTAAAACATGGGGTGCGTCTCAATGCCCTTCTGTCGCATGATGCGCACTATCTCCTTGCTCCCTGGAAAACGGCCATCAGATTGAGGTCTTTAAATATTCGAACAATCATTAAGAACCCAATACTGGAAAGATTTCAAAGTAATAGCAATCACAAATAAAGAATGATTTAAACAATTGTTTGCAATGTCCTCTATAAATCTTTTTTCACATTTTACATTGTGTGTATATGTACATGTATGTGTGTGTGTACTTTGTATGATTTCAGTACAAACATATTTATATCTTATAAATCAAGCACTTGTTATTTAACACACATATATTCAAACCAAAGTACTACATGTATGTGCACCTAAAAAAATAAATGATGCTAATGACACCATCATCATTTCGCGATATTGATGTGGCTGCCTTATCATTTAAAAAATAGATTATATTGATCCTTTTCCTAACTATTGACAGATGTGCACCTTTTTTTTTTTTAATTTTAATAAAATCATTGCAACAGCTGCAAACTGCCCACACATAGTGCATGGCTGTTGGACTGAATTACTCATGTGATTGATACATTCTGCTCCTTGTCAGATTGGAAAGAAGCCAGCACACAAATATTTAAGAAATGTACATGTACATGTGCATGAATATAAAGGACTGCAGTAATGCACAAGAATCTAAAGGATTTACGAAATGTACATATGAATTTAAAGGACTGTAGAAATGTACATGAATGTAAAGTACCGAAGAAATATACATGATAAAAGAGGATTAAAGAAATATACATGTACATGAATGTACAGGTTTAAAGAAACATACCCGCATCGATATTTGGGAAGAGGATGATGACGCGCTTGTTGAATTCCAGCAGTGCTTCGACCATGAGGCCAAACATCTTGAGTGAGTCTGCTATGTTGGTTGTCACTGGATGCTGTAAGGCTACGATGTACTCCTTAGACCTTCCCTCACCCTTCATCCACTTGGCTAGTATCGACTGCAGAGTATCAAGTATCAAACGTGGTATGCAAAACATATCAATATTGTTTGAAAATATGTGTTACAGGAGTATGGGAAAGAGTGATAAGGGCAATTCCACACGTTTGGTTAAAGTCATGTAACGGGAGTAACCAAAGCTTCTTTATTTGATTGAAAAAGAAGTTTCTGTGCTGAGGATATGATTGCGTATCATGGAAAGGTTGACTGTTTGCTTCCTAAACAATTATTTACATAATTTCTGCAAAACTATAACAGAATATAAAATAAAGAAGCTTTCGTTACTCACGATACATGACTTTAACCAAACCTGTGGAATTGCCCATAAGATGGTATAAACAGATTGTCAAATACAGGGTTTACCCTTGTATAATATCCTGCAGCTAAAATGGTGATGATAATAAGAATACAACAAGGTACATGTATTTGTATTTATTTACCACATTTCATTCTCCTATTTATCATTAGAAAATCCTTGAGATTTATCAAGAGAAAGTTAGGGAGAAGGGGGTGTCCTTTGAGCAATTACCAGTAATGATGGGAAGGAATTGAACTCTCTTTATATGAATGCACAAAATGTACATGTACACTCCAGCTCTAAGGAATTGGCATCAGGAAAGGGAAAGGGAAGAAAGGGAAGGAGCTGCAGTTTTAAACCGCCGTATATCTTGTGTCAAGTTCAGCATGAAATATGATGCTTTAGCCTAAAAAGCATCGTTTCGTGCTGAACTGGACAAAATATAGCGGTTTAAAACTGCGGCTCCTTCCCTTTCTCTTTCCCTTCGCCAATTCCTTTGAGCTGTTGTAGTGTATGTGCATGTTTAGTGACCAAGTCAGTTGATCTCTGCTAGTTCTATGCTAAACATGTCCACAGAGATGATCCCTAATCAAGAAGTATAACTAATTTCTCACAAATACGTGTCCGCTGATTAGAGTTGCTCATCAAATTTGAAATCTGAAAAAATTCTTTGATGTGAATCAATGCCGAGATATCACAGAGGAATGGGGCATACACACTAGCCTACCTGACAGTCTTGAACGTCTGTGCTGAGCAGCATGTCGTAAGAGGGACAGCCCGCGAGCAGGATGCGGTCGTTATCCTCGCACATAGCGAGGAGCCGGCGGTGAGCGCGCTCAGTGCAGCACACATGGTAGTGCGCAAGCTTTGTGATGGTGTGTCGGATGCTGTCATCGATCGTCCCGCTCACCTCGCCCCCCTCCACATGCACAATACGAATATTCATGAGCGCCGCACAGGCAGCCAATGAGAGGACGTCAAAGCGGTCACCGTGGACGACCACAACGTCTGGTCGTAGGCGGAGCATTACGTCAGGGAGTTTGACCATCGCCAGGCCAACGGATTCCACCATGGCGGCCTCATCTTCTCCTCGGACGATGGTGTGGAGAAGGCTATCTATATGGATGCCATCCTTCTCAATCAGGCGGTAGGTGGATCTAGCGGATAAATGCACAATTTTGAAATGAATTCAATTTGTTACCATTCAAGGATAAATAAGCATACATAAAAACAATGCAAAGGAATGTTCTTTATCAGTACATGGAATGGAACTCTGGTTCCATAAATGCACAATTTTGAAATGAATTCAATTTGTTATCATTCAAGGATAAATAAGCATACATAAAAACAATGCAAAGGAATGTTCTTTATCAGTACATGGAATGGAACTCTGGTTCCATAAATGCACAATTTTGAAATGAATTCAATTTGTTATCATTCAAGGATAAATAAGCATACATAAAAACAATGCAAGGGAATGTTCTTTATCAGTACATGGAATGGAACTCTGGTTCCATAAATGCACAATTTTGAAATGAATTCAATTTGTTATCATTCAAGGATAAATAAGCATACATAAAAACAATGCAAGGGAATGTTCTTTATCAGTACATGGAATGGAACTCTGGTTCAATATTTAACACATAAGAAGACATGAAGAATGATGCAAATTATATAGGACTACCTACATACATTCCAGCTCAAAGGAAATGGCATAGGGAAAGGGAAGAAAGGGAAGGAGCCGCAGTTTTAAATTGCGGTATATTTTGTCCAGTTCAGCATTAAACATGATGCTTCTTAGGCTAAAGCATCGTGTTTCATGCTGAACTGGACAAAATAAACTGCGGTTTAAAACTGCAGCTCCTTCCCTTTCTTCCCTTTCCCTTTCCCTATGCCAAGTCCTTTGAGCTGTAGTGTACCTTGGACATTTTTCCAAGTACCCGGTAGATTTCTCAATAAATCATGCTCATTCAAAACCAAGCCACACCTTTCTTCACAATGGACAGTATGCTCCCATACAAAGCCCATGAGCATTGCATCCACTGTTTCACATAAATTTATGCAGGAAAATTCATTGTGCATGATTTGATTTCATCACTGTTTAAAACAATTGCTTTAATGTATGAGCTGAAAGGTATGCATTGTGTACTGCTCAAGAGCACATTACTACACGTTACTGTTACTGCATTGACATGAAATCTTGCAGTATCCGAAATCATATTTTACATTTATATGACAATAAATGATCTTGAATCTTCAACCTACCCATAATCATCAATAAGATGGCAGCCCAACACAATCGTTGACAAATCCAGATCCTCATCATCTTGGATAGCTTTCATGATCTTCCCCAGTTTGGAGTAGTCAGCTCTGTTCGCCGTGGCGATACAGACACGCAGTTTCCTGGGCTTCTCTCCATCGCCATTGCAGTCAGCCTTCAGCGACGAGCCGGTAAGCGCAGACATGTTTCCAGAGAGTTTGCGTTGATGTTGATAGGTTAGGAATCGGTTGTATGCAATCTGCAGCAAAGAGAAGACAGAGAGATAGGAATTAGAGTGAAAGAACCATAATCATTTTGCTCCTTGAATACAGCTCCTCTGTGTGATTGTTTATGTGTAATGTCAAGAAACTTAGGATAAACATCAGACATTCTTCTACAGGCCATCAAACATGTATCATATCATTAATCGGGTAAACAGAAACTTGAATAATGATACAACTTGCTTTATTAACTATTACATCCCTCATGAAAATAATCTTATCCTTTGATTGGTTAAGAGCACTGCACATGACCGAAGACAGTACTACTATCTCTCGAAAAAGTACTAACTGCCCTCCAAACCCTCTGAAGTCACATTTTTGGAGGGTCAAAAAGCACTATCCCTGATGTCAGAGAGGTCGGAGGGCGGATAGTACTATTAAAGAGGCATCAATGTCCATGCATCCCTGTTGTATAAAGCGCAACACACACAATGCACATGGTCATTTTTTTCAGCTGCTTTTTTGCGCTTTAGTGTGCAGCAGGTTTGGGCGCTCAGGGAAGTCTCACAGTGTTGCGGCCGAGGTGCAACATGAATTCCCATTGTTTTGCTCAAGCCGCAGAAAAAGAAAATAAATGTACGTATTTACAAATAACGTTAGAGGATCTTTGGAGAATTGCAATCTTTTGCTTCCTGCTTGGCCCATCATTAAGTCTCGATGATGAATATAAAACAATTATACATGTATACCACCTTCAGCTTAAGGCATTCTGTGCCTCAAAATGTTCAACCTAAATATTTTGAGGATTAGTGATTTAATCACTAATTGCTCCAAATGTGGATCATTTGAATGCAAATAACTTTCAGCAAGTTTCTAAAATGGACAATACATGAATTTAAGACCATTGGGAAGAAGATTGCGCATGATCACCTTTATTTTGTCTTCCCAGTACAGTATTAATCTACACATGTACTTCTTAATCTCTCTCTCTCTCTCTCTCTCAATGTTATATACATGGTGTAGTTTGACATGGCAGAAGTGTTGCGTGCAGATGTCACATGTCGTTGGGTTTATTCCTAATCAGTCAATTATTTGGTTGTCATATTTCTCCGGATAGAGTGGGTGTTGTCTGTCAAGGTGTAATAAGCAATATGAATGTGCAATTGTGTCTGCATAAATCAGTAAAATACTCATGCCGAGTTGCAAATGAAATCATTTTTTAATACAAACGTATTACATCTCTGTCAAGTCATCGCTTTGTATGATTGTCTATGTCTGCTCCCTCTCTTCCTCATCCCTATATCTAAACAATACGTGCCTTTAATAATGATATATTTACATTCTAAATTCCTTGCCAAATTTACATTTAATGCAGAGCTACCAGTACTCAAATCACTGGCAAGCAAATTGTGTCTTTCTCTGAGCACCGCTTGCCAAATGAATGTGCCAACATGGCAAGAAGAATTGTTGAACATGAGGAAATTACGAATGCCAGTAGGGAGAATGGTGGATATTCAGTGATATTTCAACATGTACAAATCAGGCATTCATGTTAGCTCTAACAGCTGCATGCCTAAACAGTGCATCTCTTTTCTTTCTTGATGATGGTGAATTCTTATTCTTTGCATCAATAACACAAATTGCCCCCCCCCCCAAAAAAAAAAAAAAAAAAAAAAAATATACTGTATATCCTTAAACTCTCGGGTGAAACATACACAGGCAAGGTTTGTTAAAGTGCTACTGCATATTTTGATTGAGCTGTAACGTCTTTGATTGCCAATATGAGTGAATTTGTACCCAACACACATTAACCTTGGGCATCCAGTTGTGCTGTTCTACAGTAGTTTGACCATACACTGTACATGTACGTGTACGTTCACACACAAAATGTTTCTGTATGACGTGTACATATAGTACACGGTAAGCAGCCATTAACGAAAGTACATGTACATCGTACATGTATGCAACTGTTTCATGACAGCCATACATACTGTACATGTACATGTTCAATGATTTTGTTTATATAGATGAGGACTAGTCACTGATATTTTTTAAATAATTCACACTTGAAATAATTTCATCATTGTAACACAAGGTATTAAAAATTTACCAAAATAGTATAAATGTGCATTTATGTACACGGAGGTACAGATGACATTGTACATGTACAAATGAACATGAAAGGAACTTTGTGTGTAATACTTACTGTATGTTGTAGAAAGAAATTCTGTATTTATGAAACTAGAGTCTGTGCATTGTTTTGAAGTACTGTACATTTACACATTGGCCTAAGATATTAAATATGTCAATTCTCTTTCACCCCTCCCCTCCCTTCTCCTCCCCCTCCCCTCCCCCCCCCCCCCTCCCCTCCCCTCCCCTCCTATTCTGAGACTTGCACAGTATCTGGTACACATAATTGTACATTAAAAAGTCTCTACTACTGAGCTTATCATCAAACAAACAGGAAACATCCTGACTTTACACAAGTGCCAAAATTCCCTATGATGTCAATTCCTGATTAATATTTAACAGGGGCAAATATTACAATGTACACACAGTAGTGACCCAACCCAAGACATCAGGCATATGTGTGCAATGTACACACACACACAGTCTCTATTGGGAAGTGGATGAAGAGAGAAGTCCTGAAATAATTTTACCATGAGCTTCAAAGTTAAAAGTGATATATTGTATCTGCCTTCAGTATCATATCTTATCTACTAATCATATCTACTGTAACCATAGCCACCTATCAAAACATATTGAATATTTATTACCTTGTAGAATAAGGCAGAAGCCATGAACAATAATCTCTAGACAAAGACAGAGGCTGGGACTGTCAGTACCACCCTTTTTTTACCCTCATTCACATCACAGCTGAGAAATAAAAATACATTGGCGCCTGCGGCACCACTCAAACTCCAACTTCGATCACATCATGGTTGAATGACTTAACACACACAAGGACTTGGGTAGTCACGTAGCTTATCAAAATGAAAAAAAAAAAACATTCCATATCAATGAAGATTTGTTTCCCTGTACATGTACAGTGTATGAATGCACGCCCAGCACAAGTTCATACAATTTTGTTCCACTGCCTATGTGGAACACCCTTACGTTGAACCCTGCCCTTATTTAGTATTTATACAGGATGGGCAACTTTACGTCTATCCGCAAATATTAGTTTTCTGTTAAAGCTTTTAAACAAGTCACACCGTTACACGGGGAAAAGAGCATGCCATGTTTAATACCAATACATGTACCTGTAGTCCCGTACATTAAATTCTGAACACTACTACCGGTAAATGCTAGAAGTACTTATTGTTATCTGTTTCACAATCCAGCTCGCACATCTCTTGCCCCATTTCCTTGATTCCCTGAATATGTACAACTAATGCAATGACTTTAGCAGGATTCCTGATTTCCTGTACCTACTGTGCATGAATCACTAACTACAGTAAGGTTACTGTACACTGAACCTCCACCATCTTAAACCATTTTACACAAGTACTATATATGTAAAAAGAAAATTTTAAATGTACACATATCAGGGTGGTGCCCAGTGTCGAAATAGCGGGGCACAAACACCACGCGTGGGGTACAGAAAGTGATTGTGAGCCACACGCAAATTTACGCACCATGTGTAAAATCAGTAAAAGTGTTATTATTCTTACTGTTTTTGCTTTGTTTGAGCCATGTGTACCACCCGTCTAGCACAGATACATGTATCTGACAAAAAAAAAACATTCTGCCATTTTGAGCCATCCGTAAAAGATTTACTGGTGACCACCCTGATATAATTGAAATTCAAGAACAGAATTGAACTTAAAAATGATGCGTAAACTAGGACTGGCTTCGCAAAGGTTAAATTTCATGGTGATCACAATGGAATAGAAATATTGAAGTGTTTATCTATCCTACTCTAAACAAACAAGAGAGGGTACAGTTCTTTTGCAACGATCAAAACTGCTGGTCCTCCCTTCCATAACTTCCATAACTTGAACTAAATGTACCTACCATACACAGCCATCCACTTTCTTTTGGCAGTGTGCAATAAGCTACATGTACAAGGTATGAAGTACACGCAGTCTCAAAATATGGGTGTGTCTTTCCATTTTCCCTCATTAATTTCCCTTAAAGTAAATACTTCAGCTGTTCAGCACAACTGAAAACTTGCCAAGCATTACATCTACTATACTCAGACTAAGGGTAAATGTGCACCACAGAAGAGACTAGAGAGCAAATTTGACTGTGTGCATTCCACTTGTACTGTACGTTTCTGCCCTCCTGCGTAGACACAGAAATATTTCATAATCCCTAAAAAAAAGTATATCGTCATGCAGGGAAAGAAAAAAATGGGGGCTCGGGCGATTTCACCCCTGAAATGCTTGAAAGAACCCTGGGAAATGTTAAGAGCCCCCAAAACTGCCATAGACACAATGTAAAATTGTAGCCAAATTAGCCAATGTGCTCAAAAAGAAGCCCCGAAAATTCCTAATTAATTTTTTCCTGGTTGTCATGGATGAGCAATATACTATTTCAATAACAAATATTTAATCACACAGTAAATGAAAAATCTACCCTGAAGTTAATTTGGTTTTAAGTAAACACAACAAAAAAAGTAAGTCCCCCCTTCGGTAAAATAGCATACTGTAACTTTTTATCGAAGTGGTTTTGAGCGAAATTATTTAGCAGGATTGTTCACATTAATCCAATTAATTATGCATGAGCGGGCACATTTTAAAGGCAAAGATGTCACTTTTCAAAAGTCACAAGGGTAATTGTTTATGGCATTATAACAATACATTTTGGCATTTTTTGTGCACTTTTTAAAGTGTTTTCACTCAATCATGACACGAAAATGACTTCTTATGCTTACATAACAGGTCATGTTACATCTTTGGCAAGATATCCAGAGTAACATGCACGCTACATGTAAGTTAGATTTCTCTGACTGAATTCTAAGCCACTTCTCAGCTCAGAAGATGAACATAGCTGTTTTGGTATGGAAGTTGTAAATCACCTCAAACGCAACACCTCCCCCCCCCCCCAAAAAAAAAAAAAAAGAATCACTTAGAGCTAAGATTAGGCTAAAGTTACATTATTCTATCAAATTTGATGACATTTGCCGGAATAAAAATCTCATTAGCGGCGCCTAGTCAAGACAGTTTTAAAGCATAGACTTTGTCTTTGTCTGAAGACTGTACAATAATAACACTAGACAGGAATAACTATCTCATTCCGGGCATTCTTTAATTTTTTTCAAATACCCTGGGAAAGTAGGGCGTTCAGAGGAGCTAGATGCGGCAAACCTGTAAATTTAGGGGAACTGATGTGAATGAACAGCTTAAACTCGACAAAATTTGGTTAGGTTTTGGATCTGGACTAGAATAGGGTTAGGGTACAGTAGGGTGTAGTGAGGTTAATATGTGATTTTAGAGCAGTTTTCTGACCTTTTTGTTATCTTAGGGGAATTTACAATTCATCAGCCATGCATACTATTGAGTGTGTGAGCGCATATTAAAAAGCCATTGAAACCTGTGTTGTAGCTGAGAGTTGCGGTGCGTGATCAAAATGGTTAGTTATTGCAATTTTCCGGCCACATAATTGCTCTAAAATCACATATTAGCCTCACTAAACCCTACCCCACACTAACCCTATTCAAGTCCAGATCCTAGACAGGAGTAACCATCTAATTCGGGGCATAAATTTATTCTTAATCGAAAGTACATTTTTGGACATGGGGAGTTCAGAGGAGCCAGATGCAATCTCAGCGGATCCAACGTCCTGGCTAGAGACTGATTTTTCAGTCTAGTCGGGATCTAGACCAAAACATCAGTCTCTGTAGGACGTTGAATCCGCTGAAATTGCATCTGGCTCCTCTGAACGCCCTATCTAGAGATTGAGCATTACACATGTACACGCATGAGCACATTTTTTCCCCGCTCGTTTGCCGTGTGCTATTTTTTTTCGTGGAAACAATTGACGATTTAAATATTCATAGCCTACAACCCGTTGAACAATCTGATTGGTCAAATTTATGTCAGACTCAAGCAGATTAAAAATGTCTGCAATAAACGTTGATCAGCGGAAAGTAAGTATTTTTCACCTTTCTTTATATTTCGGGGGGATTCTACTCTTAGAATAAATAGATCTGATTTTGATTGAAGTACATGTAGATCTGTTGCACCAGGGCTTGAAAGATGTTAAAATTTGAGACAAAGTAGCAATGAGAGTCCCAAAATTCTTTTTCCCATTAAAGACGGGTAATTTTCGACCCATCGCCTAGCTAGCACATTGCACTGTATGTTGAAAATAATCGCCAATGGTGTGCATGTACCCTCTCTATTCGGGGGATGTCCAAAAATGTAATTTCGATTAAAGAATGCCCCAAATGAGACAGTTATTCCTGTCTAGTCCGGATCCTAACCCTAACTTTATAAGCTGTTCATTTGTACATTATTTACAAACAACATCCAGTCCACTAAAGACAGGTTTGCTCCATATGTAGTCTCAGCGGATCTAATTATCGAAAGCAATTTTCCATAGATTCAGTATTAAAGGTAATAATGACTTTGGGGTATAATTTCTACACTACAGGATTACAGAGACTGAATAACAGACATGACAGAAAACAACCTGGCTAGATAGTCTAGATCTATCTTCTGATCTTAGTGCATCATTTCCAGAAAAAAAAACAAACATGCATGCATCTTTGAATAAAATAACGCCAAGCCCAAGGGGCCCGTTTGCAATCCGAATCATACGCTGTTCATAAGCTGCAGTCTGAATTACAATGAATTACACACACGATTCGCAATTGGCTTGCTCAAGGTTGGATCGGGCAGAGCAGCGCTACCAATCAGGCTCAGCGTAGCACTACAAATAAAACAACAAAAAGGGGTGCATCATTTTGAATTTCCAACAGTCAAAACGCACGCGTGCTAAATGGAGAGATAAAATCTCTGAAAATTCATTTTCGCATATATCTGTTATTTTTCCATCTAAATTCATGTAACTTTTACCATGGATGTAGACATATAAATCATATCATATAAGAATTTTCAATAAATATGATGCAGTACTTTTTTTTTAATGAATATTTTTGTGACTTGATTGAATGAGTGAAGAGGTGTTTATTTTTTCCTGACACAAGTCTGCGTCCGAATAAATCTTCGAATGATTGACATGCTACTAGAGTTTAGACCCCAGTCTCACTCTCCGCGAAGTTTTGTGTTGGAGCAATGAGGATTTCTGTCAAATTTTGAGCAAAGAAACCTCAGACTTTTTACTAAAATGCTGGAGTTTTACATCTACGATTGAGCAATGCGCACACGCAGCTCAGTTCACGATGCGTGTCGGGGGATGCGTATTTCCCGCAAATGCAGGCTTATAATTGTCAAAAGCTAATGAGATTCTGCATTCTTGACCGCTTATAGTATGTTTTAAAGTAAGTTTAGGCATATTTTGTTTATTTTCCACAATCTCTTTCAATTGTGACGTTGATCTGTATGTTCTGCACTAAAATGCTCCAGCAAGAAAATGTATTAGAAGAATTCACAAGCTCACAGGTAAATAACCTTCCGTAATTTCGGAATACGTCTATTCTTACACAGTTTCAGACAGAGGCATGTATACCCATGGATGGTTCTCACGTAGTTACACGTCTCCACCCATACATCAGCTCACTTCTCGGTTGTAATATTGCAAAGTAGTCACAATTATCACGTTTATACAGTCAGGCTACATGTAAGACAATCGCAAGACACCATTGGCACTGCCTCACGGCAAACCACACCAGTTGTAAAGCCAGCTACCTCCTATAACGCACCGGTAGTCGGCTAGGCTGCTCCTTTACCGAACCCACCCACGCCTTGTACATGCTTTGCCAATATGGACCATTCCGATATTCAAGTGAATCGAGGGGTCAACTATGGGGTTGCTTTTGTTTAACGACACAACCGTGCAACGAAAATCAGAAAATGAAATTTGGAACATAGTTAGAATGTACTCTGATAAATCATATATCATGAGTGGTCCACAAACCGGCCCCTACCCTTGAAACCGGCCCCCGCGTATTTTTGCTCAGTGCGCGTTATCGAAGGTTGGATGCGCGATTTATTATGTATTTACGCATTAGTAAACAAACTGCAAGATTTTCGGAAGCAAAATTAGACAAAATGTGCACTTATTTGGCAATTGTACATTTTCGTTCGAAACATCTCCGTTTTTCAACTTGCGTTCGTAGTTCCGTGATTTTCTCGTCGATCGCCGAAACTTTCCCGTCAATTTTTCACTGCGCTGGAACAAGCATGATCGAGACGCAATACTGGTGAAATGTCGGCACTGTACTCGTCGGATTGACGGAGATATCGCACATTATCGGTAGGGG
Organism: Arbacia lixula; assembly: GCA_963669155.1. Taxonomy (NCBI): domain Eukaryota; kingdom Metazoa; phylum Echinodermata; class Echinoidea; order Arbacioida; family Arbaciidae; genus Arbacia; species Arbacia lixula. The sequence goes on from OZ022584.1 coordinate 21,035,845, forward strand.
CCGGTTTCAAGGTTCAGTGATGTGAATGTGCGACGATTTATCGAGCGATATTCGAAGCGCAATTTCTCCGAAATTTTATCGTTAATTTTCAATCCAATAATAGTTTTTTAAAGAGCATTATTTTGCTGATTTGTGTGTGAAATTTTAGAATTTTATTTGGTTATCTTGGAATGAAAATATTCAAAATAAAACAAAGGGGCCGGTTTGAGGCACCCGCATCATACATTACTGCAATTCATTTTTTGAGTAATTGCTACAAATATGAATTTTAAAGCATTTTTTAAAAGCTTTTTTTTTTTTAGTGCTTTGTTTCATCCTTAATATTTCCATGTCGTTTTATGACATGAAACTCCACAAAATATAATTACAAATGAGACCAACTCTTTCTTGTTAACATAGCGTTGAGATTTTGTTATTTGGATTTATTTTGAGCGAGATAGCGCAATTCTGTTAAGACTAAGAGTAAGACACTTCCCCGGCGGTTTCACGGAAAACACGATGCGATTCAGCGGAATATGAGTACATCGAAGAAATGCTTTCGCCCGTTTATAGTGCTACGCTGAGACTGCAATGCATTGACATAACATGTGTATTCTCAGATGCCATATATGTACGCACTGGACCGAGCGATCGCTGCTCGAAAATAAAAGCTAAATCCGAGATGCACACATGCACAACCATGTATTGTAACGTAAATTCTACATTGTACGTACGTCATGTGGATCTTTGACTTCGCATCTCGGCTGTCCATTTACTATACATGTTTCCTTCCTTTCTGATCCGGGCATGCTTTTACGATTCACCTGCACATCAGCACAGTATCTTCGTCTACCCACCACCAAAGCTAAATCATGAATGAATGAAACCGCACCGTTAAACCAGCTCGGGCCCCGCCTTCGTCCCGGCGTACCCTTAGCGACAGGAATTTTCCAAGCTCTTTGGCCTGATTGAGGATACAGGTGCAGGCTCCGGTAAACTTGGTATTGGAAAATGCTACGCGCGCATTTTCGCTAATGAAAACGTGGCGTACACTGTACTCGCGGTACGCGTGCGCTTGCGAAGTGATCGTGGGCAAGTGCTATGCTATCTTTCAGACCATCAACAGATGGCGCGCGTGATTCAACATCAAGAACAGATTATGAAGGGTTTAGCCACTGGTTCTTTTTAGTTCAGTGGGTATAACATGCATAGGTTTATTTCCATTTCGTCCACTGCCATTTCGTCTATTAGCCATTTGGTCTAAATCATTTCGTCTACCATCAGTTGGTCCACTATCCACATAGTCCAATTACCATTTCGTCCAATAACCATATGGTCTAATAGCTATTTCGTCCATTTGGTCTAATCATGGACCATACATGGTCTAATGGCACTTTTGTGCCAATTGGTCCTCCAGTATCATTTCATCTATTCCCATTTGGTGTAATTGCCAACACGCAGTGATTATAAAAATCAATATTTAAGACAAAAATGGCTATTGGACGATTTGGGAATTGGACGAAATGGTTATTAGACGATTTGGTTGTTAGATGAACTGATCATTGGACCTTATGGTTGATGGACGAAATGATAATTAGACGAAATGGCACTTGGACGAGTTGATAAGTAGACGATGTGGATATTGGACCAGCTGAAATTAGCCGAGATGGCTATTGGACCAAATGATTTTTGGACGATTTGGCAATAGACAAAATGGATTTAGACGAAATGGTTGGTAGACGAATTGCTTTATATAGACCACTTGTGATTAGACGAAATGGATATTGGACGAAATGGGTGGTAGACGAAATGTTGATGGACGAAATGGCATATTTATAGACGAAATGGCAATAGACAAATTGGCAATTTACCTATGCATACAGTATGCCTACCCCCCCCCCCCCCTACTCGTACTCCTACACGATCGAGGATGACAACGATCTACCTCACGCTCCTATATTGTCATGTTTATCCCTCCACCGGCATCTTATTTTTCTTTCTTTATATCAATATTCTTACTTGTTCCTGTCCCCCCTTAATGCCCCCAGTCCCCCGTCCGTCGTCTTTTTGTTTCATTTTCATTAAAGGAATAACCCTGAAATTATTTTGGTTTCAATAAAAGGAGATACATGAAACGAACATGTTAGTGAATGTTTGACGAAAACCGGTCGTAGAAAACGAAAGGTATCGGATTTTAAAATTTTGATTTTGTGACGTCACGTGCGAGGTGCTCTCGATGTGTTGTGTACATTTTTTTAAAAAATGCCAATTTTCTCGAAAGGATATTTACCATTTCACCTGGGCGTTTGATATATCAATAGTTTTAACGCCCGTGTCGCCACGAAGATGTATTCCTTGAACAAAGAACAGAAAAAGCTAATTTATGGTAAAAGGAATACACAACATATGGGAGAGTACCTCGCATGTGGCGTCACAAAATCAAAACTTAAAACAATCATAATTTTTTTTTTTGACCGATTTTCTCTGAACATTCACTTATGTTTCTTTCATGTTTCTGCTTTCATTGAAACCAATTTATCTTCGTGGAAACTAACCCTTTATTTTTTGTAATTCTGCTGAATTACTCATCTTAATAAAATGTATTCAGTTATATTAACACCATATTTATTATGCAGCACGTCCGAAATATCGCCATTCTCATGTGAATATTAGCATCTGTTGATATTTTGTCACGAAATCATGTAAGTGAGAGTGAGCGGCAATGAAGAGGCTGATGCAGAGGAAAACAGGTGTGCGAGAGAGATAGAAAGGGAGAGAGAGAAATAGAACGAGAGAGAGAGAGAGAGAGAGAGAGAGAGAGAGAGAGAGAGAGAGAGAGAGAGAGAGAGAAGGGGTAGACTACGCCTTAACAAAATATGCTATGTTTGGTCCATCTTCATATATGGAACTGAAAAATGGACGTTAAATTCATGTGTGGAAAAGAAAATTTGAGGCCTTCAAATTAATGTGGACAATCGTATATCATGGAAAGTATATCATGGAAAGAGAGGAAAACAAATAACGAGGTCCTGAACACATAAATCTTTATTGTCATTATCACGCGAACTTTCATATTATGGCCAAACCAGAAGACATGAATCTTTGCAAAAGAAAATAATGGAGGGTAAAACTGAAGGAAGGAGAGAAAGAAGTCGAAAACGGAAAAATTGGCTTGGAAATATTGAGGAGATGACAGGTAGGAAGATAAATGAATGCTGTGGGATGGCACTGAACAGGGAAAGATGGAAAACCATGACATCCAACCTCTTTAAAGGGAAGGAACGGCGATATAAACAGGTCGGCTACTACAACATCACGGCCGGCTCCCAGAATAATACACTTGCAGGCTCGGTTACCTCAAAATGGAATATGGGATTGGGGATTTTTTAAATAAAAAAAAAGGGGGGGGGGGGAATCATACAGCGGCAGGAAACCGATTTCTGTAAAGCACTGGTAGCTCTTTGTGGTAATTTGAACATTGCAGTGTTATTGCTGGCACTATCACAATCACTATCACAACAATCATAACAATGTATTTTCAATGTAATTGTTGTACGTTGGCACTATCACAATCATAAAGAGAGATAGGATTCAATCTAACATAAAAAGGGTGTCAAACATTATTGCAACAGAAATTGTGAAATAATTGAAATTACCCCAGAAATCCCTTTCGCTAGCCGAATGGTTCTTACGGCGGACTACTCATGAATATTAATGAGTCAGAATGAATGAGACTCTAAGCTGTTTGTTTCCATGTTATCGTGTCTTGATCCGTGGACCACGTGTAGAAATAGTTTGCATAGTTAACCCTATCTAGCCCGGGGGGGGGGGGGGGGGGGGCGGGGTGGCAAAAACAGCCCCCCCCCCCTTCCACATTTTTCGCGATAATAAAACATCAAAGTTTGAAAGTTTAAGATGATTGAAATTATATTCAGTCAACATACAGAGATTATTTTTTTATTCATCTGCTAAAATTTCACTTTACAAATGAGGCATGACCATCATACATCATTGCTTTATATAATAAGTACTTTAATCCATATGAATTAACAATATTATTGCACCAATTTGGGCTCACATCATCAGAAAAATCATTGACGATGTTTACAAACAAATAATCACCATACTTTTTATTCCAGTTTATCTATCTTGAAATGCGAGCTTCATTTTCTATACACAAACTGGAGGAAGGCAAAACACATACTGTAACTTATCTTATGTAATGTATTATTTTTGTTCCAGGGTAATGACTGGTGCTGTCACTGCTACATCCGATGATGATGATGATTTGACTACAATGGTGATGGTGATGAATGTGGTGATGAAGATGTGGATGATGATAAGTGATAATGAATCATTTGCTGTTCCAAAATCAGTAGCAACAAATTTAAACAATAACTATTACAAACACATTTGTGTTAATATCTGAAAGCTTCTCAGCTCAAGCTGTATTTCATAAATCATCCAGAATATTAGTTTTTATATCTGATTGCAATAAAAACTATCATACCATCTGAAATGTATTGACTTTTATATCTTCATTTAAAAATAATTGAACAAATAAAAATGGTAAAAAAAATCTCCTTTTGATGTTTGTTTTTATTTTCATTCTTTTCTTTAAACCAAGACATTCTACCATTTTGCATTGTACAGGGTAGTCTGCCCAGGGCTGTCACAATTCATGAATGAATATAAACTACTATCACTGGCCCTAAAAAATTTAACAGACAATTCCATTTGTCAATGTGCTGAATTTATAATGCAGATATGTTTCCTTTAATTATAAGAGTACATGTACAAAAATAAACTCACTGGTTACTAATTAAACTGTGGGATAAAGCATACAGCATTATGTTGAAGTAACCTTGGTGCAAAATGATTTCCTGAGTAGTGTTGTACATTACATTATTAAGCCCCTGTCCCACTATTGCATGCAAGCGTTGCGTGTGACTTGCAAGGGACAATTTTTGCTACACGCAGGTCCCCACAGATGGCATGTAGCATGTATCTCGCCCGTAGTTGCCTGGAGGTGCGCACGCAAGTCCGATTTACATGCAGCCAAGTTTTGAGCATGTTCAAAATTTGAGTTGCAGAGAATTGGCCGCCGAGGTCTATGCAGAACACCAGTTCTTTCCTTTTTTTGCATAAAAGCCATTAAATCTGCTCAAACAAGCACCCATATTGCACCAAGACTATGTTAGAAATGGATGGCTATTGCATAGTACACTACAGTGCAATAAGTACACTCAGGGTCAAAGTGATTAAGACCCCAAAATGCGTGAAACAGATACTGTTACTGTAACTACTTGTAAATGCACCAGGTATCTAAGAAATACAGATTGACTTTCTCTGTTCAATCAAAAGGCAAGGATTACTGTGCTGTTTGCTGCCCTCATTTGACAAAACCATGGCAGTTATAATACAGAGTGTATCCACAAATATCTTTATCATTGACTAAGCAGTTTTGACACATTGTTACTAAAACAGCCAAACTGGTTTCCAGGACAATGTTTGAAATGGATGGTTATTGAGATATTTGAGGTATTCAATTTGGCAGGTAAACACAAATTGCCATTTCAAAAGTTTGAGAAGATGATACATTATCATACTAAAGGGTTGGTATAAAAGACATAATGATATTTCATCACAGATATAAACCCAGTTTTTGTATCACATGTCTGTGATGGTCTACAACAAAATAAATAATAAACAGAGAGTTGAAGGCATGACGACGGCTGATTATTTTATAAGAACTTATGATGATTTGCTCTCCTTTCCTTTTTCATCCAACTCTGCTAATCGCTCTCCGTTGATCGCTTTCGTCATTGGCGCGGCCTGCGTGGTCAGTGAACAAAGCAACGACTCCAGTTTGTTCAGCCGGAGGTCAAAGTGTGATTGAAGAGTATCTATCCTTGTCTCAAGTCTGCTCATCAATCTCTCCTCCATGCTGCTCAGGAGTGCTTGGAGTGCTTGGTTGTCAAGGGCAGAAGATGACGCGTTGGCTCCTGAAGCTCCCTCCTCGTCTTTATTTCTGCTTGTGAACAATGAGATAAATCAAATTAAAATTCAACTTATACATGTATCTACTTCCACACTCAACTTCGCATTATGAGCAGAATATAACAGGATGCAAAGTTTGACTTAGGAAATTAAGTATTTG